>CM076848.1:179926153-180446444 GCA_039519185.1 Astragalus membranaceus | reverse complement strand
TGCGATGTTGCCAAATGTTGAAAATTGCTAAGTTATAAATTGTTGACGACTGAAGGTTGTACGAAGACGAATTTGCCTCTATTTATTGGCAGGTGATGTGTTGTAGGCCTACGGCCAATGTTGTTTCCGATGTTGTGCTTTGCTATGTACTCGTTGTTTGTTGTTTGTGCATTTACATAGCGTCGCATGCATCATATTTTACGATGGAGCTATGCTCAAACCACGACGACGATGTTGCGATGTTGATGCCCCTATTTACGGGTTTGGATTATGGTACCACATGCATTATAGGGCGGTGGCCCTGAGTTGAGTCACATTTCGCATTATGTGCATACTTATGTGATTGAGACGATGTTGACTGCTGATTAAATGATGAATTGATGCTATGACCTGAATTACATATTGTCTTCATATGTCTGATTATAGTGCGATATCTCACCCCTTCTGTTTGAATGTTACCCCAATGTTGGTAACGTGCAGGTAATCCCGAATGAAGGCAGTTCACCTTCGTTTGATCGAGTCGGTGTCGTCGCTCTGATATGTAAACTCGGGGAACGAACACACGTTTTAATGTATTTTTTTGTTATTTCGTTGTTGGAGCTTTAAGCTGTTTTTTGCTATTTTGATGTTTTCTGAGCTGTCTTGAGTTGTTAAGACGCACGATGATTTTAATTGACTTGTTGTGAATCCGCTGCGTAATTACGAAGATGATTATTTGGAGGACTAAAACGTTGTTTTACCGGTTCGTCCAAAAGTGTTATATAACTGTTTCAAAAGCGAATTAATATTGTTTGTTGTTTTCACGAAGCAAATGTGGACTCCATTGTTGAAAAAGATTTTTATGAACTCTGATATTTTCGTATTATTTTACCGGGTAGAAATGGATGTTACATTAGTGGTATCAGCGCAGTTTCGGTCTGTCTGGCCAAGTTGTCAAGTTATTGTGTCATTGACGATCAAGTATTGTCAATTAGTTCTAACTGTTGTTTATGTTGTAGTGACTAGTTGAGATGGCTGGAAGGAACGATGCTGCTATTGCTGCTGCTGTGTGGGCGTTGGCTGCTATGGCTCAGGCCGTGGAGGGTCAGCAGAATGCTGGTGAGAATGCTGGGTCTCGTAGTTTGGCGACCTTTCAAAGAGAGAATCCGCCTACTTTCAAAGGCAAGTATAATCCTGATGGAGCGTTGGCTTGGCTGAAGGAGATGGAGAGGATCTTCCGTGTGATGGACTGCACTCCAGCGCAGAAGGTTCGTTATGGTACTCATATGTTGGCAGAAGAGGCTGATGACTGGTGGCTAGAGACTAGTCAAAGGTTGGTAGCTACAGGTGAAGAGGTCACTTGGGTTGTGTTCCGTAGGGAGTTTATGAGGAAGTATTATCCGGAGGATGTTCGGGGTAAGAAGGAAATTGAGTTCCTTGAGCTGAAGCAAGGAAACCTGTCGGTTACTGAGTATGCTGCTAAGTTTGTGGAATTGGCTAAGTTTTATCCGCACTACAGTGAAGCAACTGCTGAATTTTCGAAGTGCATCAAGTTTGAGAATGGGCTGCGACCAGAGATCAAGAAGGCCATTGGATATCAGAAGATCCGTGTTTTTGCTGATTTAATTGATAGCTGCAGAATCTATGAAGAGGACAACAATGCGCATTATAAGATTATTAATGAGAAGAGGGAAGCCCCAGAATCGTGGTAAGCCGTATGATGCTCCTGCCGGTAGAGGGTAAGTCGAGAGTTGCTGATGGCAAGAGGACTAGTGGGGGAGATGCTCCGGCTGGTATTGTGTGTTTCAGATGTGGCAAAGCTGGGCATAAGAGTAATGCGTGCAAAGCTGAGCCGATGAGGTGTTTCCGTTGTGGTAAGATCGGGCATGAGGCGTCCGGGTGTGAGCATAAGGAGGTGGTTTGTTTCAACTGTGGCGAAGGAGGACACATCAGTAGTCAGTGTCAGAAACCAAAGAAGGAGCGGGCTAGTGGAAAAGTGTTCGCATTGGCGGGGACAGAGACTTCCGAAGAAGATGGACTTATTAGAGGTACATGCTTCATTAATAATATTCCTCTATCTTCTATTGTTGATACCGGTGCTACTCATTGTTTTATTGCTGCTGATTGTGTTGAAAGATTGGGTCTTGCGTTGTCTTCTATGAATGGAGAGATGGTCGTCGACACTCCAGCTAAGGGGTCGGTGACTACTTCTCTAGTGTGCTCTCAATGTCCTTTGTCGATTTTCGACAGAGACTTTGTTGTTGATCTGATTTGTTTGCCGTTAAGTGGATTGGATGTGATCTTAGGTATGAACTGGTTAGAGCATAACCATGTGCATATTAACTGCCGTAGTAAGTCTGTAAGTTTTTCTACCCCTGAAGAGGAGGAAGCTGGTTTGTTGTCTGCCGGTCAGTTGCGGAAGTTGATGCGGGAGGAAGTCCAGTTATTCTCGCTGATGGCATCAATGTCTGTCGAGAACCGAGCCGTGATTGAAGAGCTGCGGGTAGTATGTGAATTTCCTGAAGTTTTCCCTGATGAGATTCCAAGTGTGCCGCCAGAAAGAGAAGTGGAATTCGCTATCGATCTTGTACCTGGTACCAGACCTGTTTCTATGGCACCGTACAGGATGTCTGCATCTGAATTGTCCGAATTGAAGAAGCAGCTTGAGGATTTGCTCGAAAAGAAGTTTGTGAGACCAAGTGTGTCGCCGTGGGGAGCTCCTGTGTTGCTAGTAAAGAAGAAAGATGGAAGTATGAGGCTCTGTGTTGATTATAGACAGTTGAATAAGGTAACGGTTAAGAACAAGTATCCACTCCCAAGGATAGATGATTTGATGGATCAGCTGGTGGGTGCTCAAGTGTTTAGTAAGATTGATTTGCGGTCGGGCTATCATCAGATTAAAGTGAAAGATGAGGATATTCAGAAGACGGCTTTTAGAACGCGTTATGGGCATTATGAGTATTCGGTATGCCTTTTGGTGTTACTAACGCGCCGGGGGTATTTATGGAATACATGAACCGTATCTTCCATACTTACTTGGATCAGTTTGTGGTGGTATTCATCGATGATATTCTGGTCTACTCTAAGTCGGAAGAAGAGCATGCAGAGCATTTGAGATTAGTATTGGAGGTCCTGAAAGAGAAGAAGTTGTATGCAAAGTTGTCTAAATGTGAATTCTGGTTGAAGGAAGTAAGTTTCCTTGGTCACGTCATTTCAGGTAGTGGTATTGCGGTAGATCCGTCTAAAGTAGATGCTGTGTTGCAGTGGGAAGCCCCGAAGTCGGCCACCGAGATTAGAAGCTTTTTGGGGTTAGCTGGTTATTATAGAAGGTTCATCGAGGGTTTTTCGAAGTTAGCACTTCCGCTAACTCAGCTGACTTGCAAGGGTAAAGCTTTTGTGTGGGACGCTCGTTGTGAAGAGAGTTTCGCTGAATTGAAGAAGAGATTGACGACGTCTCCTATCTTGACGTTCCCAATCCGGGAGAATCTTTTGTGGTGTATTGTGATGCTTCCAAGATGGGTTTAGGAGGTGTGCTTATGCAGAATAGGAAGGTAGTTGCTTATACGTCGAGGCAGTTGAGGACTCATGAAAAGAATTATCCTACGCACGACTTAGAGCTTGCTGCAGTTGTGTTTGTGCTGAAAATTTGGAGGCATTATCTGTATGGTTCTAGATTTGAAGTATTTAGTGACCATAAGAGTTTGAAGTATTTATTTGATCAGAAGGAATTGAATATGAGGCAACGACGGTGGTTGGAGTTATTGAAGGATTATGATTTCGGGTTAAATTATCATCTAGGAAAGGCTAATGTCGTGGCTGATGCGTTAAGTCGAAAGACCTTACACATGTCAGCAATGATGGTTAAGGAGTTGGAATTAATTGAGCAGTTCAGAGATATGAGTTTGGTCTGTGAAGTGACACCGCAGAGTGTCAGGTTGGGTATGTTGAAGATTAATAATGACTTTTTGGACAGTATCAGAGAAGCTCGGAAATTGGATGTTAAACTGGTAAATTCGATGGTAGGGATCGATCAATCTGAGAATAATGATTTCAAGCTGGATGCGCAAGGTGTGTTGAGGTTCCGTAATAGAATTTGTATTCCTGATGACGCAGAGGTGAAGAAAGCAATTCTTGAAGAGAGTCATAAGAGTAAGTTGAGTATTCATCCGGGAGCTACTAAGATGTATCAGGACTTGAAGAAGTTGTTTTGGTGGCAAGGGATAAAGCGTGATGTAGCTCTTTGTGTATGCATGTTTAACTTGTCAGAAGTCAAAAGTTGAACATCCGAAGCCTGCAGGGTTGATGCAACCGTTAGAGGTTCCAGAATGGAAATGGGATAGTATTTCGATGGACTTTGTGACGGGATTGCCAAATACCGCGAGAGGTCACGATGCTATTTGAGTGATTGTTGATAGGCTAACGAAGTCGGCTCATTTTTCCCCTATTAACATCACGTATCTAGTGCCGAAGTTGGCAGAGATCTATATCCGAGAGATTGTGAAGCTGCATGGTGTTCCGCTATGTGTCGTTTCGGATAGGGATCCGAGGTTCACGTCTGAGTTTTGGAAGAGTTTGCAAACGGAGTTGGGTTCTAAGTTGAGGTTGAGTTCGGCGTATCACCCTCAGACGGATGGACAGTCAGAGAGGACTATTCAGTCGTTGGAGGATTTGTTGAGAGCTTGTGTTCTGGAGCAAGGAGGTTCGTGGGATGCGTACCTTTCGTTGATAGAGTTCACTTATAATAACAGTTACCATTCTAATATTGGGATGGCACCTTTTGAAGCGTTGTATGGTCGGAGATGTAGGACTCCTCCATGTTGGTATGAATCTGGGGAAAGTGTAGTGCTTGGACCGGAAATTGTTCGAGAGACTACTGAGAAGGTGAGATTGATTCGGGAGAAGATGAAAGCCTCGCAAAGTAGACAGAAGAGTTACCATGATAAGCGAAGGAAGGATTTAGAATTTCAAGCAGATTTCGGAAAGAGTGGGAAACGCTGCTTATAGGGTGGCCTTGCCGCCTAATCTTTCGAACTTGCACGATGTGTTTCATGTGTCGCAACTTCGGAAGTATGTTTCAGATCCATCTCATGTAATTCATATGGATGATGTGCAAGTACGAGATAATCTCACTGTGGAGACGATGCCTGTGCGTATTGAAGATCACGAAGTGAAGACTCTAAGGGGCAAGGAGATCGCTTTGGTGAAGGTAGTCTGGTTGGGAGCTGCCGGAGAAGTATGACGTGGGAGCTGGAAAGCAGGATGCGGGAGTCGTATCCAGAGTTGTTCGAATCAGGTAAATTTTCGAGGACGAAAATATTCTAAGTGGGGGAGAGTTGTAACGCCCTAAAATTTAATTAATTATTTAATTGAATTGTTTGGGACTTAATTGGTAGAAAAATAATAAAATAAAAGTAATGTTAGAATATATGGACCTATGGTTAGGGTTAGTAGTAGTGAATTTGAAGTGTCATGGAAAAGGCCCATGATTAATTCGCATAAGCCAAGAGAAAAGCCCATGAAAATTAACTAAGTATAAATAAGCATTTTTAGGGTTTTGCTCACAAATTAGAAAAACAAAAATTTGAGAGTGAGAAAGGAGAAAGGAGGCGCGGCGAAGAGGAGGAGGAAGCTAGGGCAAGGTTTCGAATTCTTCAAGGCTAAGGTAAGGGTGGGGTTCTATCTCCATAATTGGGTGTATGAAGGGCTCTATGTAGAAAGGTTAATGGAACCCTAGGTGATTAAGTTAGAAAACCCTAGTTGTAGGAATTAAATTTGATTGATGATGAATGAATACGATTTGATGATGATTGAGCATGATTGATAATGATTGGACACGATTGATGATGATTGAGCTTGCTTGTTGATGATTTGAACCAAAAATTATGTCCATAGGGCGCCATGGGCGCCAATGTTGCTGTTGTTGTGGCTGGGCGCCTTCCTGGGCGCCAAATTCTGTGCGTGTTGCTGCCTGGGCGCCATGGGCACCGTTCCTGAAAAACTGTACTGGGCGCCATCCTGTGTTGTGTGACTGGGCGCCTTCCTGGGCGCCATTCTGGGTGTGAAGTGTTCTGGCGCAGGGGCGCCAAGGGCGCCATGTTGGCTGCCCTGTCCTGTTGCTGGGCGCCAAGGGCGCTGTTCCTGTCCTATTGCTGGGCGCCATGGGCGCCATCTTGCTGTTGTGTGTTGCTGTCTTGCAGATTCCTGGCGCATGGGCGCCAAGGGCGCCAAAATCCTGGCTGCCCAATTGCTGTTGTCTATGTTGTTCTGGCGCATGGGCGCCAAGGGCGCCAAGATGGTGGCTGCCCAATTGTTGTTTTCTATGTTGTTCTGGCGCATGGGCGCCAAGGGCGCCAAGATGGTGGCTGCCCAATTGCTGTTTCAGGTATTGTTCTGGCGCATGGACGCCAAGGGCGCCAAGATGGTGGTTGCCCAATTGCGGTTTCAGATATTGTTTTGGCGCATGGGCGCCAAGGGCGCCAAGGTGGTGGCTGCCCTGTTGCTGTGGCTGTGCTGTCCTGGCGCATGGGCGCCAAGGGCGCCAAGATTGGCTGCCCGGTTGCTGTTGTTGCGTGCTGTGTCTGGCGCAGGGGCGCCATGGGCGCCTAAATCAGGCTGCCTCGTGCTGTGTCTGGCGCAGGGGCGCCATGGGCGCCAGAATCTGGCTGCCTTGTGTTCTGTTGTGTTGCTGGGCGCCAAGGGCGCCAGTTTGGCTGCCCGTTGCGCAGCTGGGTGCCATGGGCGCCAGTTTGGCTGCCAATTGTGTTGCTTGGTAGAGTGGGCGCCAAGGGCGCCAAGTGTGGCCGCCCAAATGTGAATTTCACGATTGTTGGTTAAAATGATGTTGAACATGTGATTAGGCCCAAAGTTGCCAAAATGTTGAAAGTTGCTAAATTATTGCGATGTTGCCAAAATGTTGAAAATTGCTAAGTTATAAATTGTTGACGACGAAGGTTGTACGAAGACGAATTTGCCTCTATTTATTGGCAGGTGATGTGTTGTAGGACTACGGCCAATGTTGTTTTCCGATGTTGTGTGTTGCTATGTAATCGTTGTTGTTGTTTGTGCATTTACATAGCGTCGCATGCATATCATATTTTTACGATGGAGCTATGCTCAAACCACGACGACGATGTTGTGATGTTGATGCCCCTATTTACGGGTTTTGGATTATGGTACCACATGCATTATAGGGCGGTGGCCCTGGGTTGAGTCACATTTCGCATTATGTGCATACTTATGTGATTGAGACGGTGTTGACTGCTGATTAAATGATGAATTGATGTTATGACCTTAATTACATATTGTCTTTCATATGTCTGATTATATAGTGCGATATCTCACCCCTTCTGTTTGAATGTTACCCCAATGTTGGTAACGTGCAGGTAATCTCGAATGAAGGCAGTTCACCTTCGTTTGATCGAGTCGGTGTCGTCGCTCTGATATGTAACACTCGGGGGAACGAACGAACGTTTTAATGTCATTTGTTTTGTTATTTCGTTGTTGGAGCTTTAAGCTGTTTGTTGCTATTTTGATGTTTTGAGCTGTCTTGAGTTGCTAAGACGCACGATGATTTTAATTGACTTGTTGTGAATCCGCTGCGTAATTACGAAGATGAATTATTTGGAGGATTAAAACGTTGTTTTACCGTTTCGTCCAAAAGTGTTATATAACTGTTTCAAAAGCGAATTAATATTGTTTGTTGTTTTCACGAAGCAAATGTGGCACTCCGTTTATTTGTTGAAAAAGGTTTTTATGAACTCTGATATTTTTGTATTATTTCACCGGGTAGAAATGGGGTGTTACATTGCATGCTGGATATGGGGTATTAGATCATGTACTTGTGATCACCATAGGAATATGGGGTTGGATGCATGAATTCTTTATTTCTTAAGTTTATTGCTTTACCGATTGGCATGATTCACCTAAGGAATTAGGGTAACTCAATTAGGTAAAAGGGGTTCTGAGGCAAGGAATTGTACTTAACCTACTATAGTGAATTGAATCTGGTAGTTCAAACAATTAATCTGTAATTAACTGAAGGTTCATAACATAGGTGAATGGAGAGGATTCGATCTCTAATCGCTTTTTCTCGTCAATTCAACAATAGTTTTAACTTTCGCGTTACACAATTACAACTCAAATCAATTGTCCCAATCTAGAATTAATCAAATTTGCTATTGTTACAACACGCAATCCCTGTGGAATCGACCGGTACTTACCGTAATTTACTACTTGCAACGCTTTCAGTGCACTTGCTGAATTGTTAACAGATGCTAATTGTGTAACACGCTTTGACCAATGGTTACTATCTAATCTCAGTATTTACTCTGAGGATAACCCCCAAAGAATGAGACTCTAATTGCCTATGCTTGTTGGTATATCTGGAAAGCCAGAAATGAGCTTGTTTTCAATGAAAAGAAGCCTAATCCCTATGGTGTGGTCACTATGGCAAGATCCCAGAGTCTTGAGTTCTTAAAAGTAATAGACAAGGAGAAGGGGGCTCGTCAAACTGCAATGCCTAGGAGTGGGGTGTTTTTGTGGCGCCCTCCAAGGGGTTCCACGGTGAAGATCAACACGGATGCTCAGTTCAATTCACAAGACAACAAAGGAAGAATTAGCGCGATCTGCAGAGACAAGGTTGGAACAGTACTTACAGGGGAAACTGAGGAGGTTTTTGCTCCCAATGCAATGGTTCCAGAAGCTATGGGAGTTCGCCTTGCGATGAAGCTTGCTCACAATTTGTCAATGGAGGATGTGATTGTATAGTCTGATTGCCTCCCGGTGATCGAAGCATGCAGAGGAAGTATAACAAGGTTAGATCTACAAATCATAATAAATGATATTATCTACCGCAGAGCTCAGATCAGAAGATGTGGATTCACCTGGACGGGTCGTGATGGGAATCTAGTGGCTCATGAGATGGTGATTGTAACAGCCCAAGTCCAACGCATTGGCCACCCCGGCACTATTACATCACGGTCTTCTCTACCCCCCTTGTAGAATTTTTGCCTTCCGTGGGAATCGAACCTTGCACCTGAGGCATAAGTGCAAGTTAAACACACCTCCCACTACCAATTGAGCGCAGGTGCAAGGTTCGATTCCCACGGAAGGCAAAAATTCTACAAGGGGGGTAGAGAAGACCGTGATGTAATAGTGCTGGGGTGGCCAATGCGTTGGACCTGGGCTGTTACAGCGATGCTGGCATTGAAGAATCTGCTCCCTACCAACTGGTTTTATGCTCCACCGTCGTCCTTGAGAAGCTTAATTGTGGTGGATAGGAAGATAGCCATTGAATTTCCGCCTTGATTGTGGTAGATGGAGCGTTGTAAGCAATAATTGAATCTTTGCCAAATTAGGGTTGGCTACGGGAAAGACAGCATGTGAGTTTTTAACCATGAGAGGAATCTTTTACCATTTGTGGCTCGGGTTGCCTTGCGTGTAAATCCTGGTTGTAACTCGGTTGGGCCGTGTTAGGCCAACTTCGTTGTAAAGGTTTGGGCTTGGCCCGAGTGGAATGAAAATCTTTACAATTTGACCGGAAAAAAAAGAGAAAGAGGAAAGCAAAGAGGCACCGGAAAGGAAAAGAAAGAGAGATAAAGAAGAAAAAGAATTAGAGAAAGGGAGAAGAAGGGATGGTGGTGACCACCCATGAGGCTGCCAGCGCAGAGATGTGGGGAAGTTGCTAGCACAGCTACGGGGGTTCTCCGGCGAGGTGGCGGTGGTTTGTCAGTGAGGTGGCGGCGGTTCACCGGCGAGATGACGGTGGTTCTCCGGCAAAATGGTGGTGAAGGTAAAAATCATCTCTTTTTTTAGTCATTTTTTTGTTTAATCTGATGCTTCCTTTTCATTTCCTGATGCTTATTTCTCACTTGTTCATCTTGCCTATTTTTACATGTTCTAAAAAAGGGGTTTATGGATTGAAGGCCAAGTATAGATATTCTCACAAAACAACATGGATACTAACTGAGTTTCTTTTATTTGGTACACATATTGATATGAATTAAATATGAGCATATGTAATATCAAATAAGAATGAAATATCAGTGTTCTGTATGTTGTTTCTTGTTCAGTCTACCCCTCTTCAAAGTCTTCTATTCAAGCTTCAATTTTGAGAACCCAATTCTAAATTTTTTCAGTATAGTGTAAATAAAAATTTTTGCTCCCCCTCTTCAGTTTTTTCTGTTCTATTTATAGTGTCAAAAAAGCTACTTTGCAACTAACAAATTGCAACTTGGGAGACATGATTTGATCTTAACTTGTAGAAGGAGAGGATAATGGTGCAGAGGATAACATAGCTCAGTTCATAGCCGTAAAACATTGACAATAGGAGAAGAAGAAACACTGATTTTATCCCATTTTTTAATTTATTTTCGTTTTTTTATTTTTTTTTAAAACAAGTAAATTGTAATAATAAATCAAAATTTTGTTTATAAAATTGGAGATGATAAGAAAAACACAACTTGGTTCTGCAAACGTGTAACTATAGACTATCTCGTTTCCTAGTCTATAGTTAAAAAAAGAGATAAAAAACACAAATCTATCTCTTCTTTTTTTTAATAATTCGGGGGTAAGAAACAAATCTATCTCTTTTTTTTCTAATAATTTTCGTTTTCCTTTATTATAATTTTTTTTGACAAACAAAACAACAAATGCAATTGGGCTTCCTAAATGTAGAAATGGGTTTCAAATAACCCAAAAACAAAATTCCGAAGGGATTTTTTTTTGTACCCCCATCACATTCCATATACCCCACATAATTTTTAAAACCCGAAAATACCCCGGCCCAACTAAAATTCGCTCGGATTTACCCTCATCTAAGGTAAATCCGATTTGTTATTTTTTCAAATCAGATTTATCTACCCAATAGGTAAATCTGACTTTAAAAATAACAAAACGGATTTACCTCAGATGGGGGTACATCCGCTTTGTTATTTTGAAAATCGGATTTACCTAGTGGGTATATAAATCTGATTTCCCTAAAAAAAGAAAATCGGATTTACCCCACCCACCTAAGGTAAATGCGATTTTGTTATTAAAAATAATTGTTTTTTATTTAAATTTTTAAAAAAGGTTATAAAAATGCTACTAAAAATCCGTTAAAGAGTCAAAACTAATCTAAAAATTATACAAACACCACTAAAAATCTAATAAGACCAAAATAAGGTTATGCAAATTTTTTTAGATTTTTTAGAAATTATGAAAAATTAATAAAAAAAAGTAAACGATGAATTTTGGGATTTTGAGCTCCCCTATCCTAAAAGAAGTTACTTCTTGAGGTGTCTTGATCCTTGATTTTTTTCAGATTTAATGGCTGTGGTTTCATTACAATTTGAGTAGGTTGCCTGAAAACCGATTTTTTTGCCTAAATTATTCGCTCGACGTACAACATCGTCACGTGTTAACGAACTACACACTAAACAGAACCAAAAGACGGTCGAAATTCGTAAATAATTTTTTAACTGATTTATTTATTTATTAATTAGGTTAAAAAAGTGGATTTACCCCCACGTAAGGTAAATCCGCTTTTGTTATTTAAAAGCGGATATACCCCCACATAAGGTAAATCTGCTTTTAAAAATAACAAAATCGGATTTACCCCCACATAAGGTAAATCCGATTTTGTTATTTAAAAGCAGATATACCCCCACATGAGGTAAATCCGCTTTTAAAAATAACAAAATCGGATTTACCCCACACCTAAGGTAAATCCGCTTTGTTATTTTTAAAAGCGGATCTACCCCCACCTTAAATAAATCCGCTTTTAATTTTTTAAAATTTTCAGTGGAAATCGGATTTACCTCACAGATACATAAATCCTGATTTCCAAAAAAAAAATTGAAATCAGGATATGTTCGGGTTTTTTAAATTTTGTGAAAGGGCAATTGCGTCTTTTCGCAGGGTCCGTAGGGGGTAGAATTGAATGTGATGGGGATACAAAATAAAACCCAATTCTGAAATCCCTTTTTTTTCAAAGTTAATTGGGCCTTTTTAGTAAAAAGAAAAGTCCAACAAATCTAGAGTAAAATAAAGAAGGCCTTTTTTTTTGTACCCCCATCAACTCCCATCTACCCCCATCAAATTGCTAAAACCCGAAAATACCCCTGTCCAACTTACAATTCGCTCGGATTTACCTTCATCTAAGGTAAATCCGCTTTGTTATTTTTAAAGTCGGATTTACCTCAGATGGGGGTAAATCCGATTTCAAAAATAACAAAGCGGATTTACCTTAGCTGAAGGTAAATCCGCTTTGTTATTTTGGAAATCGGATTTACCTGGTGGGCACATAAATCCGATTTCCCTAAAAAAAGAGAAAATCGGATTTATCCCACCTAAGGTAAATCCAATCCGATTTCCCTAAAAAAAGAAAATCGGATTTATCCCACCTAAGGTAAATCCGATTTTGTTATTAAAAAAAAATTGTTTTTTATTTAATTTTTTTAAAAAAGGTTATAAAATGCTACTAAAAATCCGTTAAACAGCCAAAACTAATCCAAAAATTATAAAAACACCACTAAAAATCTAATAAAACCAAAATAAGGTTATGCAAATTTTTTCAGATTTTTTGGAGATTATGAAAAATTAAAAAAATTAATATAAAATAGTAAACGATGGAATTTGGGATTTTGAGGTCCCCAGTCCTGAAAGAAGTCCCTTCTTTGGGAGTATTGATCCTTGATATTTTTCCGATTTAAAGAATGTGGTTTCATTACAATTTGAGTAGGTTGCCCGAAAACTGATTTTTTAGCCTAAATTATTCTCCCGACGTACAATATCGTCACGTGTTAACGAACCAAACACTAAACAGAACCAAAAGACGGTCGAAATTTGTATCTAAAATTTTAACTGAGTTATTTATTAATTAGGTTAACAAAGCGGATTTACCCCCACATAAGGTAAATCCGCTTTGGTTATTTTTAAAAGCGGATTTACCTTATATGGGGGTAGATCCGCTTTTAAAAATAACAAATCGGATTTACCCCCAATTAAGGTAAATCCGATTTGTTATTTTTCAAAGCGGATCTACCCCATCTTAGATAAATCCGATTTTATTTTTTTAAATTTTTTAGTGGAAATCGGATTTACCTAAATCCGATTTCCAAAAAAAAAAATTGAAATCAGGATACGTTCGGGATTTTTAATTTTTGTGAAGGGCAATTGCGTCTTTTTACAGGGTCGATGGGGGTAGATAGGGAGGTGGTGGGGGTAAAAAAAAAACCCCAATAAAGAAATCGATTGGACATCAAACGGGCCATATTTAGATTAGTGGATAACAACTTCAAATTTTTTGGTTGGGTACTTACCCAAATTCAATATAAACAACTCAAAGGTCTAATAAAGATAAAAAACAAAAACAAAATAACTTGTGAAGAGAGGACAAAATTTGGGTATTACAAATTAGAAAAGGAGCTCACAACTCTAAGTATTTTCACGTTTGAGTTAAGAATAGTAATAGAGCTAACCAGATCCTTTCTTTGAATAAGGACGGGAGGAAAACACATTTTCTCCAAGCACACTAGTAAAATACATACAAAGAAGAAGAAAACAAAGTGAGAAAAAGAAAAAGAAACAGATAGACGTATCACCTTCAGCCAGCGATAGAGGTGCTGTTTCACCCTCTCCCTCCCGAATCCGGTAACCCTCTCTCTCTAAACCTCTCGATCTTCTCCCTGATGTTGTTTTCTTGTTTCTAGCTGTTTCGATCGTGTTTCAATCTCTCACCAAATATGAAACTAGGTTTTTGTCTCGTTTCCAATTTACTTTTCACAACCTTTGGGTTTATGTTAGAAAACGATGGGTTGAAACTTTGAAAGACCATCCGAATCTATTTCGATTCATATTAGATTTTCAGATCTTGTTTTGAATCATTTTAGAAATGCATATCTAATATAATAATAATATAATAATAAAATAAAAAGTACCACGTGTGATTTTATGGAAATTTAAAAAAAACATATATTGTGTTGGGGAGTCCGTGGGAGCACCGGGAGCAACAACGAGCTAGCCAATGAACAGGACCACCAAGAAACTTGGACGCCACATCTCCACCCAAAACCTTAAAGCATTAGGTATATGGGTCCCCTCTCTTATATGTTCTTCATATAACTCATTCATAGCCGATGTACAACTAACCACTCACACTTGAATTTCCAACATCTTCCCCCAAGTGTGAGTAACCCACATCGCTAGCTTGATCCAAACCAGGATCCAGCTCCCACTCCCCCACCAAGCTGAACCATGGCTCTGATACCACTTGTTGGGGAGACCGGGGAACACCGGAAGCAACAACGAGCTAGCCAATGAACCGGACCACCAAGAGACTTGGACGCCACATCTCCTCCCAAAACCTTAAGGCATTAGGTATATGGGTCCCCTCTCTTATATCTCCTTCATATAGCTCATTCATAGCCGATGTGAGACTAACCACTCACACTTGAATTTCCAACATATTGAAGGAAATAATATAATTTTTCAATCCATGTAGTAAAAAAAATCAATGCAGTAATATATTTTTTTTGACAAAAATCAATGTAGTAATATTTTGATCCGAAAGTTTCAATTTTTTCGATATGTTTTTTTCACTGGTAATTTATTGATTTTATTTTGCAGTCTTTTATCTAGCAGTCTTGTTAACGGGTCAATTACCAAGGATGTTTGTGTTAATGGCTCATGGGACCTTCGAGACCTTTACACCAGCTTGCCTCCTGAGATTTCTGACGTGGTTCATCACACTCCGATTCCTGCTACTTTGAACCATCGGCTGCATGATACTTGGGTGTGGGGGCACGACAAGCAAGGCAGTTATACATGCGCTAGTGGGTATCACTGGCTCTTGAAACAACATCGTGTTTGGGACCCTGACTGTAACCTTTCTTGGATTTGGGGTCTTAAGGTACCAGCCAAAGTCCAACATTTTGTCTGGCTGTGCATCCACAATGCCCTCCCTACTAATGCTCGTCGGCACCACTACAACATGGCAGCCACCCCTAGCTGCATCCGTTGCTCATTCAACATGGAAGATATTCTTCACTGCTTACGAGATTGCCCGCATTCAAAAGAGCTTTGGCTTCGCTTGGGTATGGGAACTCACAGTGACTTTTTTGACTTCACAGATGCCTCCACTTGGATTCGAAATTTTGCGCAAGGCCCGACATCCACTCTCTTCATGGCAGGCTTGTGGATTGCTTGGTGTTGGAGAAACAATATGATCTTTGAAGGCCACCCTTGGCTAGCTCATGAAGCCTTAAGGAAAGTGCACGCGGCCCACGATGAGTATATTAAGCATTGTTCAAACCATGGGTTTGACTCCACTCCTCTTCGTCTCCTTGCCCACTGGACCCCTCCCCCAGGGGACATTGAAGCTCAATGTAGTTGGCAGCTTCCTTGATAACAACTCTATCTTAGGTGCAAGTGGTGTCGTTCGAAATGATGATGGTGATTGGATGTTTGGTTTCTCCCACTTTGATAATGGTGGTGATGCTCTCCTAGCTGAGTTGAGAGCTATGGAGCTAGGTTTGGAGATGTGTTTACAACGGGGTGTGCATCGATTTATCTGCGAAAGCGCTTGTTTAGAGGCTGTCACCCTTGTGTTGACGACGAACACCAACTGCCTTCATGTGTATGCCCACAATATCTTACGAGTTACTGATCTCATGGCCAAGTGCGAGGTCGCTTCTTGGTTGCATGTTGTGAGAGAGACAAACATGTGTGTTGACTTTCTGGCTAAAGAAGGAGCACACTCTTCTTGCTCTACCCATTGGGACTCCCCCCCACCTGAATTGGAATCTCTTATCCTGCTGGATAAGCTAGGAACTTAGGATCGCTTTTCCTTTCTTTTTTCCTTTTTGCTCCTTTTGCTTGTTACATTGTAACACTATCAAAAAAACGGGCCAATTACCAAGTGAACGAATTTTAAAAAATAGTGGTGTGACCCAATAGTAGAGTGAGTGTCTAAAAGAGTGTGTTTGAGAGATTGTCCACAACACTTTTCTTATGTTTTCTCATTTTATCTGCTCTAGTACCCTGTGCATCAGTATGTTCCCAATAATGCCAAAATAGCACTAAAGATAAATTGTTTTTTTAGTGTAATATTTTATGCTTGCACGACACTCACACAATCACTTGAATGACATATTTTGATATTTTAGGTTTATCAAGACTCAAGGATATGATGGTCTCTCAATAAAAAAATATGATGGTTCAAAATTCTTGACCTTGTATTATTTTTATTCACGATTCAAAGTAGAGAATAACATTGATATGTTTATTTTAAGAGAATAAACATTGATGTGTTTGTTGTCAAAAAAACATTGATATGTTAACATAAGCAAAGTTGATTTCTATTTCTCAGACGATTTCAAAGCGGGTGATGCATGTATTTTCCAAAGCGGTTGAGATGTATTATGGAAAACGGCTGATGCATGTATTATGGAAAGCATGGACGAATGAGCAAAAAATAATAGAGCTGAAACAGAAAAAATTGAAATACGCTTAAATGATTCACTGATTCACAGAGCTAATCATGCTTGATGCAATAGTGGGAGGTTGCACAATAGACTAAATCTACATAATAATTAAAATTACTTTTATTTAAAATTGACTAGTACTCATGTTGTGGTTAATGAATTAATGAATTTATTTGAAAAAGGAGGATGTAGGATTATTAAATTTGTGGTGATTTCTATCAAACAAATTGGGAGCTAATTCGGAAGGATTGTTGCGACTTTGTGAAGAAAGCATGGAGCTGCCCAACAAGTGTGGCTGCAGTAAATGATACTAATATTTGTCTCTTCCCGAAGATTGCTAGGCCGGAGTTTATTAATCAGTTCAGGCCAATATCCCTTTGTAATGTGACTTATAAAATCATTACAAAGATTATTGTCAATAGGCTGAAGCCTATCATGCCGAGTATTATTTCCCCTTACCAGACTGGCTTTATTCCCACTCGAAGCATTCATGAGAATATTGTTGCTCAGGAGCTTCTTCACTTGATGGGGAAGATGCGAGGGAAGAATGGTTTTTTTTGCTATTAAAGTGGACCTTGCCAAAGCATATGATAAGGTACGTTGGTCTTTTATTAATTTGGTTTTGAGTGAGTTAGGAATGCCTCCTGGTTTACGCAATCTTATTATGGAGTGTGTCTCTACGGTAAATACCAATGTGTTATGGAATGGTAGAAGATCTGAGAGCTTTACTCCACAACGGGGTATTCGGCAAGGTGATCCTATGTCCCCTTATCTCTTTGTTATGTGTATGGACAAGCTCACTCATTTGATAGAGGAGGAGGTTGAAGCTAGTCGGTGGGTGCCAATTCGGGCGGGGCGGAGTGGGCCTCAGGTCTCTCATTTAATGTTCGCGGATGATTTGCTCTTATTTGGTAAAGCGACAGATGCAACTATGACTAACGTTTTAAATGCGCTTAACAAGTTTTGTGGGATGTCTGGTCAAATGGTGAGTCAGGAGAAAACTAGCTTATTTTTCTCTAAAAATGTTGATGGGGTGACTCGTAGAAGGTTGGAGCACATGTTTGGGTTTAATACTACACAAGCTATGGGGTAGTATTTAGGTATTCCGTTATTGGGGTGGGCCCCTAAGAGGCAGGATATTCATTACTTAATTGAGAAGGTGAATCACAAGCTCTCCGGGTAGAAAGCAACTCATTTATCCTTTGCTGGGCGTGTAACTCTTGCTCGGTCCGTTATTCAGGCTATGCCTACGTATACTATGATGACAAATCCCATACCAAAGGTGTGCTTAAGAGAGATTGAAAAAATTCAAAGAAGCTTTATTTGGGGGGATATCAATGAAGGGCGTCGTTTGCATATGATCAAGTGGGATACTCTCACTCTCCCTAAGGTCAATGGTGGTCTAGGGCTGAGACGTTTAACTGATATGAATAAAGCTTGCATCATAAAGTTAGCGTGGAACCTCAAGGCCGAAAAGAATAAGTTGTGGAGCCAAGTGCTAATAGGGAAGTATGGGAGAAACAATTGGGAGCGGGGTGAGGTGCAATGCAAAGTAACTGACTCCCAATTGTGGAGGGCCATCGCTGATTGTTTGGAGGATATCAAGAGTGAAGGCGCCTGGTCTATTGGAGACGGCACTGCCGTTAGCTTCTGGTTCGATAAGTGGCTTGATAGTATCAACCCTAGTGTGAGTTGGTGACTGAGGTTCCTCCTTCCATGCATGACTGGAGGGTGGTGGATTTGGCTGATGAGCATAATAACTGGAAGTTGGATGTGCTTCATCATATTTTACTAGGTCGGATGTATAACAAGTTGTTATCCATGCTAGCGCCTGCTCCTTCTATGGGGTAGGATTTGCTCTTTTGGCCGAAAGAGAGAGCTGGTAACTTTACCGTTTCTAGTGCGTATGTTTACCTTCGGAATGCTACGAGTTTGGGCAATGAGGTCAATTGGAAAACTATTTGGAAGCTTGATGTTCCGAAGAGAGTTAGAAGCTTTGCGTGACAGATAATGCATGGTAAACTTCCTACAAGAGTGTATTGTAGTAGGTGGAGTGGGGATATTTCAGGTTGTTATTATTGTGTTGGGGTGGATGAGACTATTATCCATGTTTTGCGGGACTGTCCTCTTGCTATAGCTGTTTGGAAGTTGCTGGTGCCGCAAGATATGAGATCCAATTTCTTTGGGTATGATTTTGAGGCCTGGGTCCAGTTTAACGTAGGGGTAATGGATGGCTCCGGATGGAGGAATGTGTGGGCAACAACTTGTTTCTTTCTGTGGGGGTGGCGTAATAGAACAATGCATGATCCTAGCTTCTCTAGACCGGCCTTTCCTGCAACGGCGGTACGTTCAGAGATATGTTCATGAGTATCAGGTGGGGAAGAATCAGTTAAATCCTGCTCAATGGGGAGTTAAGGAGACGGTATTAGTGTATTGGAAGCCTGCGGTTGTTGGCTGGGTTACTGTTAACACAGATGGTGCTTCAAAGGCGGGTGGTGGTATTAGCGGTTGTGGAGGGCTTGTGCGAGATCATCAGGGTAGGTGGCTTGGGGATTTCACGCGGTTCATAAGAGAGACTCACGCCTATATTGCGGAGCTTTGGGGGGCCTTAGAAGGGTTGTTGTTGGCTTGGACCAAAGGATACTGGCACGTTGAACTTCAATTGGACTCTAAGGTGGTGGTTTCTCAATTGACCGACCATGGTTCCGGGACAATGATGGGTAGGGGGTTGGTTCATCGCCTCCAGCAGATGTTGCAGCGTCAGTGGTAAGTCAAGATCCTGCATATTTATCGGGAGGCCAACATGGTGGCCGATGGTCTGGCATCTATTGCGTGTGAAGGTGGGGAAGGCATGCACTATTGGGAGCATCCTCCGGAGCGCATTTTACAATTTTTGCATGATGATTGTATTGGAGTTTTTACTCCTAGATTAGTTTCTGTGTAGCTCGTGGTTTTCGTTTCGGGCCTTTGAGCCCCTATTATATTCAAAAAAAATAAACTTGGGACTTTGTCTTTTTTCTTGTGTTAAGATGATGATTAATTTTATCTTGAAATTAAGGTTTATATTGTCTCTTTATTATTGTAATTTTACATTTTCTTTTGCCTATTTTTGTAGTTTTATGGGGTCCCCGTGGGAATCCGCAGGGTTCGCGGGGATCCGCAGGGACGGGGATGGGGGAGTAAAACTCACCACGGCGGGGAACGGGGACGGGGACGGGGGAACATTTGGGTGGCGGGGACGGGGAGCGGGGGGTACGCCCCGCCCCATTGCCATTCCTAGGAGCGAACCTACTAGTATCATAAGTGCGTCCTCCATTCGAAGCGCCACCACCCCCTGTCATACTAAACAATGTTCAGTATACCCGCTCTGCATTCTGAAGCACTGATTGATATAGTTGCAGTTATTTAGTAGCAATTTTTTTTTTGACCAAAGTTATTTGAAACTGTCTTTTTCGTTTTAATAATGCCTTTAAATATGTCAAAAATTGATGTATGACAGTATGTTTAAATTAACAAATAACGTTAGCAAATTTATGATTTAACACAAAATATAAAATTGAACATAAATAGTAATAGTAGTAATAAAAAAAATACTATTTATATTTACTTAAATAGGCCGATTTAGTAGATCTAAAAGGTTTTTACGGTGGGATGTAGTCAGATCTTTTTAGCTAAATAAATTTTTAAAAAACTGTCTTTATCTATCTAAAAATAATCTGATGTAGCTTGGGTGTGGCGTAGACTAGGCCATAGGCCTGTATCGATCGACCTGACCTATTTCCACCCCTTACTCTCAATAATGGTCTACCATGAACCACCCATCCCCGGTTCACCTAAACACCCCCAAATTAAAAAACACATTTAATCATAAGATTAATAATAGTAAATCAACCATTTGAGTTTCTAAATAAATGGCGTATTGCATACATACATACATGCGCACATGTATTAGTCAACTTTGCTATGCAAAAATTGGAAAGAAACAACCGGCATTACAAAAACGAAGTAACCAAGTAGCGAAGTAGTAAATAGACATAAATAACGAATTAACGCGTGGGGTGGCAAATGAACCCACGTGGTGAGATACATTGCACAAAGCCAAAATAGATAATGACATATCATATGGGATTACACCAACTTGCAAATATTCTCTCCCTTTTTGCATATCCATGCCTTCCTTCCATTCCATGCATTTTTGCAATTACAATCTATCATCATAATCTGATCCCCTGTCTCTGACTCGCCAGCTTTCATTTGATTCAAAGGAATTCATATAAAAGAAACAGTCATTTTAGTGTCAGACAATTTTTTTTGGATAAATTAATCTCTGACATTTTTTTAATAATAAATTAGTTTATGGATTTATTTTTTATTTTGTTATTAGCTAGTTTGCGGTATTCACTAATTTTGTCGATGATTAATCTACGTCGAGAAATCTGACTGGTCACGTGTACTCTGTTTTGCCGACCTGTGGTTCTCCTTTCAAATAGAATTTTTGTCACACTCAAAACTCGAATTTAAACCCTTGAAGTGTGATTTGAACTCAGTTACCACTTGGACCAACCTTAATTAGTAGTCTATAAAATTTTTAAAAATTTTTAAATACCGATAAATTAGTTCTTTCATCCATCCAAATGTCAGAAATTACTTTATTACTGTTTAAAAATATCATACACTAATTTTTCTCGTAAAGAAATAAAGAGGGACCAATGGCCCAATATACTTTATGCATATAATATAAGAAAAGTCACAAGACCATTTCTATTTTGACACAAACTTACGAAATGCAATGAACTAGGACACCCCCAATGCTGGTTTTGAAGATAGCAGTCTCATCTTCATTGTTCTGATCATTCTCACTCCCCCATTCCCACATTGATACTTGGTTTCAATCTTTTGGGTTGGCATTCTCATTTTCCAACCCAAAGCATTCTTGGATATTGGGAGCATCTTTGAATACAGTCCCAATCTTTTGGATATTTCAACTCATTAGGCTTAATTAAAAATGAGGAAGTATGGGAGATTGTGTTTTTTGTAGGAGTTGAGAATACAAAGTAGTTGTTTAACTTATCTGATTTTAGTCAAAAATATATTTTGGTTTCTTAACTTATTTTTAAATTTTATTTAGGTTCTGTTTGGCGTGTCTCATCCGTTAGCGGATAGCGGATGAGACTAGCGTATTTGACTAGCGGACACGAACACATGTGTTTTGTAAGCATTAGCGTTTAGCGTTTTTTGAAATGCTACTTCAAGTAGCGTTTGAGCGGATAGCGTATAGTGTGTCACCTTTTTTTGGCATTTTTACTCTTATTATTTTTCTTAAATTCCTTTTATGTCATTTTACATTTATCATGAACTAAATATGTCATTTTATGTCATTTTATATTTATTAGCTAGTTTAACCGAACACATCATTTGCTATCAGCTAGCTTATTCGCTATCTGCTATCCATTAGGTCATCGCTATCCTCTATTCACTACTTTTTACCAAACATGCCTTAGTCTCTTAGCTTTTTTAGGTTTCAATTGGTCTCTTATCTTATTTTTTAAATAATATATTTTATTGATTAAGATTTATAGCTTATAATTCCAAAAGGTAAAATAATAAACATGCTCTAAAATTGATAAATACATAAATTAAGTTTTGTAAAATATATATGTTTTTTTGGTCTGATAACATATTTATTTTTCAAACATTAATATGATTTTTTTTTGGTTGAAACTAAAAGATAGAAAGTTGGCTTACCAAAAAAAAGATAAAAAGTTGAATTCAGCCATACTAAAAAGAAACAAAGGTTAATTTTTTATTTTGTGAAATGAATAAAAAATGTTAAAATGAAAATTAAGTTGATGAAGTCAGGGAGAAACAACTAAATTTATCAACATAAGTAAAACATTTTCATCGGAAAAACGTTGTCAACGTGTTAAGAAACGACAATTGAAATCACACCGTGAGCTTTTTTAGAACGCTAAAAACTGTGGAGGAGGAAATTCACGGCTCCGGCGAGAGAGCGCGGTAATCGGTCATCTCACATCTCCAAGAAAATACTTACTTAATTAAAACATGACGATACTTATGATTTTGATAGTGAAATTCTATTTTTTTGTTTACCGTGTTTTTGGTGTGCAGTTTCTACCGATTTTGTCGGTGACAAATCTATTTCCTGACTGGCCACATGTAAACCCAGCTTTACCGGTCTGTGTGGTTCTCCACTCCCAAAAGAGTTTTTGCCACACCCAATATTCTATTTGAATAACTGAAAGTTATTAGAGATGTTTGAACAAGTGAATCAAATTCATTTTTTTTTGAGATTGAAAACTGTGGAGGGGGATCTTCACAGCCCCGGCGAGTAAGCGCGGCAATTGGTCATCTCACCTCCCCAAGGAAATACTTTTCGTGAGAATCGAACCCGGGAGCAAACCGAGTCGACCCTTACGGACCATAGCCCGCTCACCACTAGGCCAAATCCATTGGGTCAAATTCAAATTATATAATATTAAATTCTTTGAAGACATTTAACTATTTTCCTAATGCATCCATGACATACTGAATAATATTATTAAGGCTAAATATATATTTTGGCCCTTTATCTTTGGGGTTGTGGTCACTTTGGCCCTTTATCTTTTTTTTTCTCATTTTAGACCCTCATGTTTTTTGTGTGTGTCATTTTGGCCCCTGCCGTTATGTTTATGTTTTTTTAGGCAAATTTTTAAGGACGAAAATGAAATCAATTAAAAACATAAGGGCCCAAAATGAAATCAATTAAAAACATAAGGGACTAAAATGAAATCAATTAAAAACATAAGGGACCAAAATGATAACGGCAGGGGCCAAAATGACACACAAAAAACATGAGGGTCTAAAATGAGAAAAAAAAAGATAAAGGGCCAAAGTGACCACAACCCCAAAGATAAAGGGCCAAAATATATATTTAGCCTATTATTAACTATTCATGTTATTGAAAAGAATTTTTTTTAAATTAAATTTTTTAAAATTTTGATTTTCGACTACCATGATGTCACAAAATAGATTAAATAATCTCACTTTGATTTCTCGCTAAAATAATTTTTTAAAAAACGTTCATTATGAATGCATTAGTAATGATATTATATATAACAAAATATGTAACAAGAATGATATTCAAATTTCAAATAATTACAAGAACGCGATTTTGTTTGTACTCGACATCTTCTTTCCTTTTCAAAGACAGTTTAAAAAAGGATTTAATTTATATACATCGTCGTTGTACAATATTTTTTTACAACATCAATCTATTACGAAACGACTCGTTATAAAAAATGTCTGACTTTATCTCAACTATCTTAAAAGTCACTCATACCATGATCTTTTATTAGTTGATGGTGTAAAAAAATTCCAACAATAGTGCATACCAATTAAACCCCGTAAAAATTTGAGATTCGATTTTTCTGTTTCATAATCATGAACATAATAATTTTTTTTTTTTTTTGATTGAAAAAAAAAAAAAAAAAAAATTATTATGTTCATGAAATCAATTAAAAACATAAGGGACCAAAATAATAATTTTAGTTTCGGCTAAAATGGTTCTAATTTGAAATTCCAACAATAGTCACGCGCTCACCGATTATCACCCTGCAGAAATCTCTGAATTCAATAAAATGGTTCTAATTTAGATTCAATGTATACTGGGATTTGTGGGAGCATAATCACATAATTACTCACTCACTTCACTCAATCTCACCGTGTTTTCACTCAATTGATGAAACTCTCCTCACTCTTAGAGAATTTGCACACACACACACACTGAGAATCTAGAGAAAAATGATAAAACTAAGAAACTTGTGATTGTATTCCAACTAAACAGAAACTGTTACAGTCAACAATATATGGTTTGGTAAATCCTAACTGACTCAGCAACAACCTGCTAACATGGACAGTTGACTAATTTACTCAAAAATGAAAAATTAGATCATATATCTATCTGCCACATAAGCAATGACTTAATGACTCAGCAGCTGGGTCTGCACCTATGTACTACCACTTATGCTACTGGTTTACTTCACTATACTTCAGTAAAAAACAACAAATAGAACCAATGAATATTCCATTGAGCAAATGGATTACTTCTCTACACACCCCTTTAATCAATGTTGGTCAATGACAGCATCCCAATCCTCTTCTTCAAGTCTTCAAATCTCGCCCTCTTCAATGGCTTTGTAAACATATCAGCAAGCTGCAACTCTGTTTTGCAGTATTCCAATTTCAATTTCTCTTTAGTAACTCGATCACGTAGAAAATGGTACTTCCTCTCAATGTGTTTGCTCCTTCCATGAGCCGTGGGATGTTTTGCTAAATCAATTGCTGACTTATTATCAATAAGCAGCTTCATAACACTTGTTTTCATCAACTTCAGTTCAGTCATCAATACTCCAAGCCATTCTGCTTGGCATGCAGCAAGAGATGCTGCTACATACTCAGCCTCACAAGAAGATAGAGCCGTTATTCCTTGCCTTTTAGAACACCAGGACACTGGTGCATCACTGAACTTAAACAAGTACCCTGCTGTACTCTTCCTGTCATCTGGATCTCCACTGAAATCAGAATCTGTGTAGCCCAATACTTCAGCTACAGCATTGTTATTCCTGCGTTTTGGGAACAGAACACCATGATCAACTATTCCTTTAACATATCTCAGTATTCTCTTAGCAGCAGCTAAGTGAATTTCCTTTGGTTTCTCCATAAATCTGCTCACAATTCCAACACTGAATGCAAGATCAGGCCTTGAATTACACAAGTATCTGAGTGAACCTATAACCTGTTTGTACAGGGTACCATCCACCAAATCTCCTTCAGCCTCTTTACTCAACTTGATTCCACTTTCCATTGGTACAATAGCTGGGTTGCACTGCAGCATATTGAATCTCTTCAACACATCTTCTGCATACTTCTTTTGATGCAAGAAAATTCCTTTTCTGGTTGTCACAAACTCCAACCCAAGGAGAGATTTCCAAGATCAGACATCTCAAATTCTCTCATCATATCAGTCTTGAATTTTTTCATCTTTTTCTCATCAGAACCAGTGATTAACAGATCATCTACATACAGGCACAATAGTAGTAACTTGCCTGTAGCGACTTGTTTAACATACAAGCCATGTTCTGATGTACACTTGAGAAAGTGTATTTGAGTTAGAAACCCATCTATCTTCTTGTTCCATGCTCTAGGGGATTGTTTCAACCCATAGAGTGCCTTCCATAACCTGTACACCTTGTCCTCTTGACCATTCTTCTCAAAACCTGGTGGCTGGCCTACATAAACTTCTTCCTCAAGTGGTTCATTGACGAATGCAGACTTTACATCCAGCTGATACACTGACCAGCCATAGTATGCTGCAACTGCTGCCACAAGTCTCACTGTTTCCAATCTGGCTACTGGTGCATAGATTTCATTGAAATCTAGGCCATATTTTTGCAAGAAACTCCTTGCTAATAGCCTTGCCTTGTACTTGGCTACTTCACCATTGGGACTCATCTTCACCTTGAAGACCCACTTCACATCAATAGACTTCTTACCCTCGGGTTTCTCCACCAATTTTCCAAGGTTTTGTTTCTTTCAATTGACTGCAACTCTTCCCTCATTGCTGCAAGCCAATTTGGATCAGTTAAGGCTTGATTCAAGTCCTTAGGTTCAACCTCTGCAAGCATAGCTTGCTCAAGTAAATCACCATCATCATTTACTGCAGAGTCTGGAAACAGATCATACTCACTCAACCTAGTTGGTTGAATTCTGTTTCTGGTTGATCTTCTCACAGTTTGATCATTAGTGGCTTCTACACTTGGTTCATCACTTTCAAACTCAAGTGAGACCGTTCCTGTGTTAACACTTCCTTCTGCAGCAATTGATTCCACTGGATTAGCTTTCCAAGCCCACCCCTTTCCTTCTTCAAACACAACATCTGTACTTATTATCACTTTCCTTTCAGCTGGATCAAACAATTTGTAAGCACCAGTTGAATGATATCATTGGTTGGCTTCTATCATCCAATTTCTTCCTAGTTTGCTCAGGCACATGCCTGAAACACATAGCACCGAACATTTTGTGGTGTTTAACAGAAGGTTTCTTACCATCCCATGCTTCAAATGGAGTCACATTCAACAATCTTTTGGTTGGACACCTGTTTAATATGTACACTCCAGTTGAAACTGCTTCAGCCCAGAATTGATGAGGAACACTCTTGGCTTTCAACATACTTCTAGCCATATTTAAAACACTTCTATTTCTTCTCTCAGCAACACCATTATGCTGAGGTGTATAAGGAGCAATCACCTCATGCTCTATTCCCTCATATTCACAGAATTTCTCAAACTCAGTGGACTTATACTCTCCTCCACCATCAGTTCTCAGAACACTAATATCACAACCAGATTGTTTCTCAACCATAATTTTAAATCTTTTAAAAGTATTGAGAACATCACTCTTCTTCTCAACCACATAGATCCACATAAATCTTGTGAATTCATCAATAAAAGATAGGAAATAGTTGTTACCTCCAAGAGATTTTCTTTCAAAAGGACCACACACATCTGAGTGTACAATCTGCAGCTTCCTCACTGATTTTGTTGGCAATTATGACTTGAATCCTTGCTTGCTTTGCTTTACAGTAGTCACTACACACTTCATTAGGCACCATGATCTTTGGCAAACCATGCACCATGCCTTTTGAATTTAGCAAGCTGGGGCTCTTGAAATTAAGATGGCCAAACCTATGATGCCATTTCCAGGTTTCATTAGGAATTGTTGCAGCTAAGCACGTCTGTTCTATCACCTCAATTCGACAATTCCTACCTTAAAGGTTCTGTTGCTTGACAAGGGAGCCTTTGAGATCAGTTTGCTGCTTTCATCATACACCTCCAACTCTCTATCCTCCATCTTCATATAGTAATTCATCTCTAGTAGCTGACCGAGGTTGATCAAGTTACTCTTTAGATTTGGCACATACAGCACATCATTAATTATTGATTCTTGGCCATCTTTTCTCTGAATCAGTACCTTCCCAATCCCTTCAGATACAACTACTCTGTTATCACCAAACTTAATCCTTCTCTTCACTGTTGTGTCAAGTGTGAGAAACCACTCCTTGTTCCCTGACATGCGATTGGAACAGCCAGTGTCTAAGTACCACAACTTAGACTCAGGACAGTCCATATCTGCTCTAGCCATCAGTATCACATCATCAGAATCTGTGTCATCAGTTCTAGCAAATTGTACCTCATCGTTCCCTCCACCATTGGCATCTTTGCTTGATGTACACTCATCAGCAAAATGTCCAAACCTGTCACAATTATAGCACTGTATATTTTTCTTGTTGAATTTCTTCTTCTGTCCCTGTTGCTTATTCTTCCAGGTCTCCTTCTTCTTTTGATAGTCACTGGAGTTACTTTCTGATTTCTTACTTGAACCTACACCATTATTGTTATTCCAATTACCCTTTCCATTCTCATTCTTCCAGTTGTTGTTCTTATTATTGCTCCAATTTCCTTTCACCTTCTGAAATCGAGCCTGGAGTGCCTGCACTCTTGATTTTTCACCAGATTTATCCTTCTCCTTATCACCAGATCTCTCCCTAATCCTAGGTTCATTAGCTTCGAGTGAACCTTGTAGTTCCTCAAGCTTCATGGTTTCTAGGTTCTTAGATTGTTCTATCGCAACCACTACATGATCGAATTTAAGAGTTAGCGTTCGAAGTACCTTCTCAATTTTCTTCTCATCTGAGATCGTTTCACCGTTTGTGCGCATCTTGTTCGTCAATAGTGTTAATCTGTTGAAATACTCTGCAATCGTCTCCTTCTCTTCCATTTTAAGCAATTCGAACTCTCTGCGCAGTGTTTGAAGCCTCACATTCTTCAGCGTCGCATCGCCGGAGTACGCTGTGGCCAACGCGTCCCAAGCTCCCTTCGCTGTCTCATATTGAGAGATCTTCTCAAACGCCTCCGCATCCACACACTGATGAATCAAGAACAACGCCTTGTTATCCTTCTTCTGTTGATCCCGAAGTGCATTGCCACCGATCGCCGTCACGCCATTACGAACTACTTCGAGAACGTCTTGATAACATAAAACTACTTTCATTTGGATAATCCAACGATCGTAGTTGCTTTCGTCGAGAATCTGAAGCTTTGCCAGAAACTGACCGTTGCTGCCACCGGTGTTCGCCATCGTTGCCGTGTAACAATTTCTCCAAGATCGATCGCTCTGAATACCAGTTTGTTGAAGCTTAATCACATAATCACTCACTTCACTCAATCTCATCGTGTTTTCACTCAATTGATGAAACTCTCCTCACTCTTAGAGAATTTGCACACACACACACACACACACAAACTGAGAATCAGAGAGAATCTAGAGAAAAATGATAAAACTGAGAAACTTGTGATTGTATTCCAATTAAGCAGAAACTGTTACAGTCAACAATATATGGTTTGGTAAATCCTAACTGACTCAGCAACAACCTGCTGACATGGATAGTTGACTAATTGGCTCAAAAATGAAAAACTACATCATATATCTATCTGCCACATAAGCAATGACTTAATGACTCAGCAGCTGGGTCTGCACCTATGTACTAGTGTACTACCACTTATGCTACTGGGTTATTTCACTATACTTTAGTAAAAAACAACAAATAGAACCAATGAATATTCCATTGAGCAAATGGATTACTTCTCTACAGGATTAAAAACAAAGTCCACGTACTATCGTTACTGTGGAAATTTTAAATTTATGATATATAGTATGGTTCAATGCTCTTACCTATCTATTTAATAGATATTGCTGTGTACCTTCTCACAAATTTGTCTAACAAGAAAGGGTGAATGAATTCCTCGTCTAAATTCAATTGCTGTTGTACTGTCTTTTGTGCTGCGTAACTGCATATGTTCAATATGTTTTCTATGCTTGTTTTAGGTGCCTTTAATGTTTTCACATTTCACATTCATTCAATCTTTGAAAATACCGTGTGTTTGGTTTGAGTTTCTCGCGAAGAAAAATGATTTTAATTAGTTTAAAATTGGTTTGACCAGAGACGGATTTTATTTGCTGTGAACAATTTCGTCTCTATATTTCATCTCTAAGTTATAATTTTTGTTTTAAGTTATAATTTTTTTTGGTCTAGGGGTCTTTGACCCCGGATCAAACTCAGGTACTAGCCGAGTCCGCCTCTTAAGATGAAATGCATTAACCACTTGCACTCAAGCTTGGAGTTAATTTAAGTTTTAATAATATAGAATAAGTAGTTGGAGACGGAATAATTAGCGACAAACATATTTCGTCTCTGACCAAAAAAATCCATCTCTAAAGGTGTCTCAATTAGAAACGGAAAAAGTTTTGTCTCTAAATTCCATCGGTATTTAAGATTTTTCTGGTAGTGTAAAACAAATATTTCTTAAAAGTAAGCTATCATAACGTGGTTTATGTTTAGATACATTCACAAAAAGATATTGTTATCAACTTTTGTTGTTTAAATCGATGGGAACACAATTGTTTTTAAGTGTGAAATTGTCAAAATGGGTAACATGTGTGCACAAAACTCATATTTTTTTAAATCGAACTTAATATTAAACTGATGGAAATACTAGTTCGCGGTTTAATCGTTCAACCTTGGTAAAACGCTAGTTGAATTCATGATAATTAAATATATATTTTTTAATATTATATAACATATTAAGTATTTTTTTTATAAGTAAATGGCTGTATTGAAGGAAGTACAATGGGTACTCCAACCCGTACAATTTACCTTGAGACCTCGTTAAAATCTCCCTGGGTTAAAACCTCGTGGGAAAAAAATCCAAGTAGGAAAAAGAGTGCCCCAAGAAAAATAACACAACATAGCCCATTACACAGGTTAACAAAAATACAAAACCAGCAATGGCAACAACACACAACAATTCTAAAAAATAGCGACTGCAGCTCAGTCTCCATAAACAACCAGCAACACGATATCAACCAACAGCTGCAACAATTAGCATCACAGTACCAAACAACGATAACAACAACCAGCAGCAATACAAGAAACCTGCCCAAACCACATCAACAGCTTGACAGTATCACAACAATTGTTGCATTAACACTACAATAGCTAAACCGCACTTGGCAATGACTGAAACCACAATCGAAGCAAAATCAAAATGACCCGCAACAAACACCTTACACACTCCCAATTAAAGTGAAGCAAAGCAACGAAGAGGATCTCTCCACCAATCTGGAATCAGTATACCTGTATCCCTACCCTCATTACTAATAAACCACCCCCAATATAAATTTAACATGATTCACAACGGCATCAATAACAAAAGGTCGACCCTTAAACAAAAGAGCATTCCTATGAGACCAAATGCACCACATTCTTGCCAGCTAAGACATATGCCTAACCTTCCTACAAACTTTACCCCCTGCATAATAACCAAAAGCATGAAAGTGATCAACCCCAACCAAAGAATATTCCACAGATATCCCAAGCCAAGCCTATATGTGATTCCATATCGAATGAGAAACCTGACATAAGTAAAAAACATGATCAAGTGATTCAATCTCGCCCAAACACAAAGAACAAGAAAGATCAATCGTGTGACTAAGAATTTCCCTTCGAGCCAACTCCTTCCTAGTCGGAAGCCTATTTTGCAACACCCTCCATGCAAAAACCGACACTTTAGAAGGGCAAGATTACTTTAAAATATCATCCACACACCAAGCCCAATAATATTAGTTGGGGGGTGTATCGAGAGAAATCCAAGTCCCACATTGAAATTAGGTAAAGTCTAAGGCTTTGTTTGGTAAAAGTAGCGGATAGCAGATAAGCTAGCGGATAGCAGATGAGCTAGCGGATAGCAGATGAGCTAGCGGATAGCTGATAGCAAATAAGCTAGCTGATGGCAAATGATGTGTTTGGTAAAACTAGTGGTTAAAATAGTCGATAAAAGTAAAATGACATAAAAAGATATTTAATTAATGATTAAATTATTTAATGATGACAAAAGTTTAATAAGGAAAGAGAAGTAATTTAAGAAAAATAAAAATGGTAGAAATGTCAAAAAAGTGAGATGTTATCCGCTAGCGTTTTCAAACGCTACTTGAAGTAACGTCTGAAGAAACGCTAAACGCTATGAAGCCTGGATACCGGATACGATACGGGATACGACACGATACGGATACGGGGATACGGAATTTTTTGAAAATCGAGATACGACATGGCTGGGATACTTTAATAAAAAATTAAATTAAAATTTAAATATATAAAAACATAACAGAAAAAATAAAATAGAATAGAAACACAAATAGAAAAAAACAAAGATGAAAAACTGAAATATTGCATTTTATAGATATGAAAAAAAAACTGCCCAAATAGATAAAAAAAATCACACAGAAAATATATGGATGAAAGGAAGAGGACAAGTGACACACCTATGTATGGGTGACTAGTCATAAAAAGTAATGGTGGACAAGTAACTGAGACCACTCGAAATCGTATAATACGAATAGTCAGTGGCAGAAATATATGACTTTTTATAGACTAAGATATTCATATTAGTACGTAATTGGTCAATAAAACATAAGCATATCATTAGTTAATATATATTCATCACATTGTAGAAATAAATACTTGTGTTCTTATCAAGTAGAGATAGTTACGTATATTTATCCCACTCATATCAAAATGTATTATTTCTTCTATTATTGTATTACAAAAAAACATATAATTTTGTCTTTTAGTTATTGAGGTATTAAAGTGTATCATATATGAGTGACAATCATGTGCTTAGTTGGTAAGAGGTATCGAAAAAGTATCTGAGAAGTATCCTTAGTTGGTAAGAAGTATCAAAGATGTATCTGAAAAGTATCGAGTCAAATATTTTTTAAAAAGAATTAAAAAATTATTAGATACTCTTTGGGTACGTATCAGAAAGTATCAGGTGCGTATCGGTATCGGATACGTATCCGACACGGGTACGTCTCCATTTTTGAAGTATCGGGGCTTCATAGGCTAAACGCTATCTGAAAAATGCTAAACGCTAGTGCTTACCAAACACGTGTACTCTTCACCCGCTAGTTTCATCCTCTAGTTCCATCCTTTATCCGCTAGCGGATGAGACGCGCCAAACAGAGCCTAAGAAGAGCTTATATAAGCGGTTTTGTAAAGTTTGGTTAGGCTCAAATCAAAGAGTGCATAATGATGACAAAACATAAAACATGTACATGATATGGATTTATTACACTATAATATTTTACATTTATTGTAAAAAATAAATGATACAAAGATTTAATAAATTAAATATATTTATTTAGGGTGAGGGAGAAAATCAAATCCCTCACCGGTGAACTATTAAATATGACTGTAGGATGTAGTATAAAAATTTATCAATGATTGAGATTTAATACTGGTTGATTCAATCATAACCACTCATAGCATTTTACAAAATATACTATAGTTATTTTTAGTGATTCACCGGTGACAGATTTGATTTGCTCTCTCATCCTAGAAGCACTCTTTATTTAAATGGAAATTATCTCTCAAACCAATTGAAAATATGGATTAATCTCCAAGGATATCATCAATCAGAAAGGTTGAGGTGAGGTATGAAGTGAATTTCAACAAATTAACTTTGAAATAACATAAATATTCATTAGATGAGTTGAAGCTCCCAAGTACCAATTTTTAATTTATCAATCCATGCATGATAGTCAAATTCATTCATTGGCCCGAGCTAAAAGCCACCTAATATTTAAAATATAATATGTTGTAGTTCATTGAGCTGTGAGTTTTCTGTCTGTTTTATTATTAGTTGTGGAGTTTAGATGATCTTTATTAGGTAATAGTGTCCTAGTTTATGTCTCATATCTTTTCAGTAGATATGATACGGCATTACTAAAAGAAGAAATTATATAATTAATTTCTTAAGTCATGGATGGACAAAACCCCTTTTTTATTATTGATTTGCTGGTTGCAGCAATCTCTTGGGCAGTCACATTTTGTGTTTTGAAGGAAAAAAGCTTCATGAAAGAACGTGTCAAAAAATTTGTGGACACAAGTGGCACTTCTTTTTGATCTTAAGAGTCTTTCATGTCGGATTTGATTCTCAAAGAATTTCAATACTTTATTTTAATTAATTTGCATTCTCTTTCCGTTCTCCTAAGATTTTTAGGGTTTTTATTACCACGTAATTGGTGTCTAGTTTTTACCAGTCATGTCGGTGACTTATCTATGCCGCGAAACTTAGCTGCCCATGTGTTTCTAGTTTTGCCGACCCGTGTGGTTCTCCCCTCCCAACAGAGTTTTTGCCACACCAAGATTCGAATCCTAGACCTTGGGGTGAGATCCAAGTCCAGTTACCACTTGGAACAATCCTTGTTAGTAAAATGGGGAATGAGAGTGTCGCATACCGGGTTTGAACCCCGAAGCAACCGAAAGATAGCCCGTCTAAAATATATAAGCTAAAATTCTCTTATATTTGTTTTTTGACGGCACTTCTCATATATTTATTTTTCTTATATTTACGATGTTTTGGTTTTTCTCGACTGAACCAACTCAAAAACGTATTGGTTTGGATGTGTTTGGATCACTTTTTCAATCAACCTAACAGTTTGATTTGAATTGCGGTTTGTTTTTCCAAACCAAATCGCACATATTATTATATTATTATATATTAATAAGAAATAAAATGCCTACTAAATCTAGTCACACAAACACACTCTCTCACACACCTTTATGGTTTACTTAGTCACATGAATGTTCGATTTTAATTTTACTATATTTTAAGTTTTGTAGTTCATATGTGAATAAAATATTAATCACATTTTTTTATATTTCGCTCTTTAGAGTTAAATTAATTAATTTAACTTTAGATCAAATTATATTTTCCGGTTCATAAAAAATCAAACCAACCGAACCAATCCTAACTGCATTGATTCGATTTGGGTTGGTTTAGATATGTTTAAAAAGCTAACCGAACCAAACCAAACCACATGTGTTTTACCTTGCAGTTCAGATAATTTTTTCGATCAAAACCGAACCCAACACATCACGAACACCCCCTAGCTATACACACATGCTTTGTAAAATGTAGATAGATGCAATTAAAAAAACGTGCTAAGAGCACTCTCTTTGATACTCTCCCTCCAATACTCGCTCTATGATTAACTAAAACTTATATTGACCCACAAAATTAATAGGTCTCATTTACAAAGTGCTGAAATCCACATGACTTTAACCGCTCATAAAGTGAGTGGGAAGAAGAGTGTCAAAGAAACTGGTGTTAGCATTTCTCATTAAAAAAATGTTAAAATAAAATATGATCGATCAAGCGTAATTGCAGTATATTTCTTCAGATTTTCAATAATATATATATATATATATATATAGTGGCGGATGCCGGACCCTGGATCAGAGGGTGGAAAAAAATCACCGTCAAAATTGTCGGTTTATATGACTGTTGAAAATTTCCTTTTTAAACCAAACTATTTAACTCTAAATTTTTTTAAAAGTACATCTCAAATTTAGTCTCTAAGTTTACATGCATGTATTCTCCTATTTAGTTTATGAAAATAATAAATAATCCGTAAAGTATATGGCGTTCGTCAAATTAATTCTTAAAGTTTTATAAGTAGTTCTTTACGAAAACTAATGAAACAAATTTCTTAAATTTTAGAAACTAATTTGATAGAGTTCACAAACTATTCAGACTATTTTATTATTTTATACGATTTAAGGATCAAGCAAAAAATATGGTGTAAGTTCAGGAACTAAAATAAAAGTTTAGTCAACTATCAAAACTGAAAGAACGGAGAGGTTTAGGTGCAAAATTAAAATCACTACCCCTCCCTAATTCGGTCGAACATTTTGTTGACTTGTCACTCATTAATTTTACTTGCAATGAAAGACAAGTGAATGGCAGGTGATTTAGGGGTTACAGTGTGTCATTTTAGGCAGTGGCGGACCTGCCTTGTAATGAGGGGTTTCAGTTGAACCCCCTGAAAAAAAAATTGCACTTACCACCTTATATAAATAGCCCAAATCCCCTGAAATTTTAATTTTGAACCCCCTGAAAATTTTAAATTACACTAGTAGACCAAGTTTTGCACCCATTTGACATTGGCCTTAAAAAATTTGACACCCCTGACCCCGGGGTCCTGGGTCCGCCACTGATTTTAGGTACTACTAGTGAGTGACAAGTCAGCTAAATGTTTGACAAAACTAGAGAGGGCCAATGACTTTAGAAATTGGGAAAATAGAGGACTAAATTCGTGGAAAAAAGAGTTTGAAGACTAAAATTGCGACCGAGTCATAAGAGGAGGTTCAAAAGTGTAATTAAACATAAAAATTATATAAGCCTATAAACCTAAATTTTTATTTTTAAGAGGGTTAAAGTGAGAATAAAAGTTCATAAGAGTAGTTGAACTGAAAATAAAACATAAATCAAAGTTGATAAGAACAACTCTAAATAACATTTAAAAAAGTTAGTAGAGAGACGTAATGTATCAAGTTGTATATATTGGGATGATGGGATCTGCTGTTCTGATTCATCAGATTCATAGCAGGAAAGCAGCACACAATGCATAAGATTTTCACCTCCAAACTAAATCAAAAATTTATAAAATAATTAATCCAATCAAACTTTATAATATAAAAATTCATATACGCGGGTCCCACACCACTTGGGTCCATTGAGACTCGAAGGAGACCAAATCCAATGAACCACGCGACACACACCCCTATAAATACTAACCCAACTCCTTTACGCACTTCTACTCGTTATTCTAATTTCCAAAATCCAAACAAGGCACAGAGTCATAAACAAAAGAAACGGCATTTTTACGGAAATTACAATTTTGTCCTCGGTGCAACAGCTTACATACATCGCCGGCGGCGGAACATGGTCGTTAGGGAAACGCGGTGAAAAGAGAAAGGAAAAGACAAAAGAGCATGGCGCGTTGTTTTAGTTTAGGATCCGTTTTGATTATGATGGCGTTGGCGGCGTCGATGGTGGTGCTTCCGTTAATGCTTCCTCCGTTACCGCCACCACCGCTGGTTCTTCTTTTCTTTCCGGTTGGGATTATGGCGGCGCTTGTGTTACTTGCGTTCTCTCCTTCAGATGCTGCTGGAAACGTCGTCGTTTACTTGTCTTAAGAATCCGTTCTGCATTTTGAGTTTTTTTTATTATTAATTTGTTTTTGTTTTTCAGCTACATTTGTTCATATGAAAAGGAAATTGTAAGACGGAAAAAATGGGAAAATAGAAAGGAAAGATTCATTGTATTGCGGCACATAGGAAATTGCATTTTTGTAATTGCGATTAATATTTTACACGTTTACTTTTTGAGAATTAAATCACAAATTAAAATAAGTTTTGACTACTTTTCTGATTTTAATACTTTCAGCAACCGCCTACAGGATGGCCAAATAATATAATATAGAGAAATTTAAATTTTGCTTGTTAGAGAAGTTTAAATCATAGAACTACTACTACTTGCAAGAATATTATCATCCTCTTTTTATTTTTTATTTTGAAGCCTATATTTCTCTTTGTCTCTTTCTTCTCTCTAATTGTAATTTGTAACATTATTAGTACCGTTATGAAATTGATCCAAACAAGAGTAAGATATAACCATTATAATAAACTATAGATGAAGAAGAAATAAAAGAAGAGAATGAGAGAAGAAAAGAGTATTTGCATTCTACTTTTGAATGTGTCATTTACATTGTCATATAAGTCATATTTATAGGATACAAATCTTGTAACTTACAAGCACAAAGTTAAGAGCAATAAGAATGAGTTAAAGCTCTTTACTCATGTGAGTTATAGAGTATCCAAGGTAAGATGAAAGGACTAAGGAGAGATGGACATCTACCAATTATTCATAACACTCCCCCTTGAATGTCCATTGAGGATATGCTTCATTAAAACCTTACTAAGAAAAAACTCAGTGGGAAAAATTCTTAGTGAAGGAAAAAGAGTACAATATCATTTATGTGGAGAACTGCCTCATTAAAACCCTTTTGTGGAAAACCCAATGGGACAAAACCACGACAAGAAAAAAAAGAGTACAGTTTTCTCCCCTGTTTGAAGAATCTATTAAGAATATACATTTAGATTTTCTCCCACTGATGCATATGAAGCAATATACTTCGTAATATATCCTCATTTCAATTGAGATTCATAGTTGGTATTATCTTCGGGGTTTCTTCCTTGAATTGTTGGTATTCGAACATCTTATGAGGAAGTGATAACTATAGATTGTTATGTAGATCATGATGATGTCTCAATGTCGCCATATGTAAATAATCATATACTTCAGAACTGGCTTGATCTGGACCAGAAAAATATCTTGTATCTGCATGGTTAATTTGATGGACATATATTCATAAAATAATTGCTTCAATTCAATCGTAAAAATATAAAATAAATATATCTCACTTTGTTCTAATGCATTTTGGTTGGTGATAAATTCTATCCCACTAATATGTATCAAATAATATTATCACATCAATCCATATGACATCTAGTAATATGCGCGCACTAATTTAAAGTCTTCTAGACCGGGATATTTGATATATTCTTGAGACACACATCATGTACTCAATAGAGATATAATTTATCATGATTCAATTAGCTAATTGATCGATCTGCAGGTCGAGACAAAACTTTGTTTAGGAGAAATATTTATTTAAGATATTTATCTATATCTTCAATCCTTTGAGAATTTTCTATTTAGAGATCAAACAGAGAGGTTCAACCTCTAAAATCCATCAAATATAATTTGAGGTCCTTCATATCAAACCCTTTCTTTAAGAAATTTAAAATATGCATTGAGATGATTATACCACATGTGTGCAGATAATATTATCCCAAACAGCCAATCTCGAAAAATTAGATCATTTTGGGATTCTCATATAATCATGACTATCAAATAAGCCATACAAAAAGTTGTAACACATCCATCGTTGTATTTAAGCTTTTCAAAATTACTTACATTCACTACAAGTGAATTTATCTTCGAAATCAAATGTTAAGTTTGTGCGAATACTTTTGAACATCGAGTCTAACTAGATTCACATCTTCGGCTGTATTGACTATAGGTCGGAATAAAGTTTTTCATTGCAAAGCAAGTCTAATTACGCTTCAATTGCATTTTCCTATTTTGGTCAATCATTGCTTTGTCTAAATTCTTAATAGACTTTGGTCCATGATCCTCTTCATCATTTATCATATTTAGCGCTACGTTATACACACACAAAATTGTCAACGTTGACTTTGTTTCGGTTCCATCATATTTCATTATTGACATAATTTATTGAGATCTCATTTCCACAAATTTCAGGTACCTGATCAGTTCTTCTGGAACTTGAAAATTAATTATGTCAAATTACTCGTTAGGAGTTCCCATATCCTCTTTTGGGCCATATTGCTTTTAAGCTCATTTCCTTGTTCAAAGGTTGTTATTCTTTGGAACCGACTAAACCACATACTTCATGCGTGGTTAAGATTCATTTGCAACGTCTGACTGTCCAACAGGGACATTACTTTTATTTTCGTATTGCAGCTGGTGAATAATTTACAAATTAAATTTTGCAAATGAATTATTCTTTGAACTTCTGGTTCACATTGGTTTATAAGAGGATCAAGATAAGATAATAATAATTTATTTCAACGAATACTAACTTCCAGCTGCTTATCTCTCCCCCTAATGTTGGGAAAACTAATTCATCAAAATGATAATTAGCTGATTAAGCTATAAATACATCTCTGGCTATTGGCTCAACATACTTCATGATGGATCGATGGAGATTCATATACTCATATATTCCCAACATTTTTTAAGGATCCATCAAAAATATCTTAGATGGAGAATATTAGGTCATTGACCAAAAATCAATTGTAAAGGGGAGAACTCACAGATATATGTTAACTTATTGGCTTGATGCGTATCAATGTGTCAGCCTGCAAGATTGCATGTTCCCAAGTAGAAATTGGAAGTTCCATCTCATAAGTATTGGTCATATAATTAACTTTAGATTTCTAATGAATGGTTCTTCAAGACCATTTTATGAATGAACATATGCTATGTGATGTTCAATATAAATTCTAATAGTCATAAAATACTTATCAGATGCTTTCAACATAATTCACATGATAAGCTTTTACTTGAATTAGTTGAGCAAACAATCTCACAAACTTCTAGTTGTGAGTTGACGACAAATATATGTAGTATATATGTGGTCATCTAATTGATGCATCAATTAAAATCATAAAATATCACATAATTGATGTATTTGTTTACAAATATCACCTTATACACATTTTAGAAATGTGAGGAACTTATTCTTTCAAATTCTCAACTTCCTTTGGGAACTATTAATACACAAAAGTTGATGGATTGAAGAATCTACGGGCTCTTCAATACATGTTCACTAAAATTCTTAACTATTTTTCGCATCATAATAGACCCGGGATGGCCCAACCGGTCTTCCCAACGATAAACTTATTATAATCCTTAAACTTCTGGTTTAAGGTAGCATGTGTTGTACTAATATGCATTTAGTATCAACCAAAAGAAACACAAGTATTTTTTTCTTTCTAATACACATTTGCATTTTCTAAAGTAAGTCTAATGATATACAGACATTGAAAATTTTCTCCATTTATTTTTCGATATGGTATATCCACTTAGATGAATATCCTTGAAACTCAATTAGTTTCTATGAGACTGGAGAGAATATGGCATCAATGTGTAAAGCTTTGTTCTTCAAACTAGGTAACAATACAATTAGCTCTTTTAGAGCCTTCAATTACATTTGCAAACTTTTGGTTGCAAGTTGATAATAAGAACACACACTATCATATGACTTTCTTGTAGTTTATATGCATTAAGAACACATGACACACAAAAATTTATTATATTGAAGAATCTTCTGGTCCTTCAAAAATATTAATATGTGTCGTCATCTTTATATTAGAAAAATATAATTGAACACATACTAAATTGTAAAATCATGTAGACTAGAATTCCAAGGGTAAGTAGAAAGAGAAGTTACACTTAGAAAAATTAAACTTTGCCATAATGTATATGAGTTACTACATCATTATTTTCATAAAAATAAAACCGCTACACCATTATGAGAAATAGTAAAGAATATAACCATAAATCATATATGTCAAAAATAACCATAAATTATGATAATGGATTTTTTTTATCATCATTCACATGCAGCACACTCAATATTTACCTTTCACATACAACATATCAACTTTTTTTTTTGTTACATTATTTATAGAATACAAAGAAAATCATAAAAGATTATCAAAGGTGAAAAACAGACTTTTTGTTATGTTCTTCAAGAACTCGCCATAAACTTTTATAAATGGTAATCAAAGAAAGTAATATTTTATGATCATATGTTCTTCAAGAACTTTATCTCACATCTAAACGATGACCAAAGATAAATCATACTTTATGTGATTTATAACTTTATTCACTTCTGGGAATAAAGTTCAATCCATTATGTGATCTTTCACATTTTAATCATTCATAAGTCCTTTGTTCAATCACAATTGTGATTAAATTTCCAAAATATTCTAAAAATATTTTCTCACTTTTGCTACTCCAGAGCATATTCGAGTAGGATAAAGAAATACACTTCCCCTTTTTTTTGGTTCAAGTAAAACTAAAATCAAAAAGATCTTTTAGATTATAATCATGGTCTAAAGATTAAGTTCTTCAAGAACTTGACCACAAATTTTTCATTAGTGATAATCAAGAAAAATCATCATCCATGAAACAATCCTCCAGGGATGGTTGAATATTAAGATTTAGTTCTTCATTGACCACGAGTTTATATGATTACCATCATTCTTTGAACAATCCACCACGAGTGGTTGAATAATAATTTTTTTTAAGTTCTTCAAGAACTATCACAAATATTCACATTTTGAGTAATCCTACAAAGATACTCGAATATTCATTTTTTTTTTCAGTTATTCAAGAAGTATATATAACAAATCATCACAAAAAATTCTTTAAGCAATCCTACAGGGATTCTTGGAGAAAAAAAAATTCCCAGTTCTTCAAGAACTATATCACAAACTTTCATACTTTGAGCAATCCTATAGGATGCTTCAATATTTAGTTATTTGTGCAATCTTTCCGGGATGCTTGAATGATGAATTCTTCTGGAATTCATTAAGAATATAGACAAACACGATATGCTTCAATATTAAGTTTTTTTTTTGTGCAATCCTTTTAGGATGCCTAAATGATGAATTCTTCTAGAATTTATATCAAGAATACATAAACATTATATTTGCCCCTATGCAATCCAATAGGGATGCTTGAATATTGAATTCTTCAAGAATTCTTCAAGAATAGACAAACATGCTAATTGTCTTTATGCAATCAAACATGGATGCTTTAATGTTGAATTCTTCAGGAATTCATCAAGAATAGAAAATGATAACCATAGTGGCTAATTTAAATTCTCAATAAAATTTCTATACAAGAAATATAAAATGTTAACATGATAAAATAAAAGCTATAAGAAACAAAACATGATAATATGAGTTAGATTAACTATAAGATAGTAGAAGAAAACATATCTTTGCCAAATAGCCTCCAAGCTTATTAAGCCGTCATTTTGGTAGAGCTTCGTGCTGATAACGTGTTATGAAATTGATCCAAACAAGAGTAAGATATAACCATTATAATAAACTATAGATGAAGAAGAAATAGAAGAAGAGAATGAGAGAAGAAAAGAGCATTTGCATTCTACTCTTAAATGTGTCATTTACATTGCCATATAAGTCCTATTTATAGGATACAAATCTTGTAACTTACAAGTACAAAGTTAAGAGCAATAAGAGTGAGTTAAAACTTTTTACTCATGGGAGTTATAGAGTATCCTAGGTAAGATGAAAGGACTAAGGAGAGATGGACATCCACCAATTATTCATAACAAGTACATAGTTTCTTTTGGACAGCAGTACCTAGTTATTTATGGATAAGGGTGTTGATGGATGGGCTAGGACACTTTACATTTTTTCCAATCAATTTTATATTAGTACATGGTTACATTTTTAAATGGAGTCAAATTGTGAATTTTGGTCATGTTAAATTTGTAGGGATAATTCAGTTGGAAAAATCAATTAGAATTTTCAATAATATTATAAAGGGAGAAAATTCAAGAAACACTTTTGAAGAAATGAAGATGTGTATCTAGAATGTTGAAGAATTCATGAAGTGAAGTTTCTTGAAAAATGTGGGATAATTAATACCCACTATCTATCTACTTTATATATAATAAAGCAAAATCTTAGGAAAAAGTCCAATTTAGTTTTCTTTGTAGCAAGCCATCTGTCCAATTTGAAGGATAAATAAGTAAAATTCTAGTTAAAAGACAAATTTCAGACAGCTTTTGCAGCCTTTTCTTTTTTAACTATACACTTTTACATCAATCACCTTTTTCACGTAAAAAAAAAGCTATCAATTCAATCTGCATTCTGCATAGCAAAGTCAGCTTTTGCATTAAAAGTACAATTGCATTGCAAAGTACTATCTCATCTACTTTAATTCATTAGCTATGCATCATCTCCCGATCTCCTCCTATCAAAAATTCTATTTATTTTTAAATTCCAATGCAATTATCATACACTTTTACTTTAATTATAATTATTTTTCCATTTCAATTACAATCTTTTTTTTGACCAAAACAAATTTAAGTACTATCAAAAATTCCAAAATATTTTTTTAAATAATATATTAATTTAATTAAAATGATCTTGAATTTACTATTTACTATAATCTACTAAAATTACTAAAACAAATCAATTTAACCACTAACAATTAACAAAAAAAAATAACCACTATCAAAAATACCAAAATTAACCACTATTAAAAAATTAATCACTATTAAATTAATACTAAATGATCTAGAATAAAAAATATAAACAAGCGGCAACGGGAGAGGCAACAGGGAGCGGCAACAGGAAGCGGCAACGAGAGATTGGCAACGAGATCGGCAAAGAGCGGCAACAGGAAAGGCAATGAGGGTGCATATCTTATATTAGATCTCATTTTCTTTTTTCTGATTTTTACTCCATTATTAAGATTAGAAGAAGATACTGACGTTTTTTTTAACTTTTTGCAACACAAGTTTGTTAAGCAAGTTGAGATATAGTTTTTTTATCGAGTTTTTCCTTTTTCTTTTATTAAATTTAATAATTTTCAAAATATTTATAGGTTCAAACTATCAATTTGGTAATAAAAAAGTTCGTAAAATTGACTAATTATTTTTTTAAGCAAAAGAAAGAGATGTGGAGTCTCGTTAAAACCTTCTGATGCAAAACCATCTTTATGGAAAAAACATTAAGAAGGAAAAAAAACTCCCCCTAAATTTTATTGATAACAAAAAGAAAATAAACATACAACCTGGGGAGACTAGACCAATACCCATGCGAAAAAACAACATGACTGAAGGAAATAAAACAATCCTATAGAGGTGTGCAAAAGCATCACAATAATGACTCTCATCCCAACTATGTTGGCACCAGAGCCATTAACTATCATTTGCAACACACCAAAAACAGAAAGCAGAAGAAAAAAAATCCATCAAAAGGAAAAGCATTAAACCCAAAGAGGAAATTAGCAAAACATATAGCTAGGCAAACCTAACATATTCCTGAAAAAATCCTCAGTAATAAAGCTTGGAATAAGATCCCACCAAACAAAACCACTTAAATTAGTTCTATGATCGGCAAGCTTATCAGCGCGAGCATTGCCCTCTCTATAAATGTGACTGCAAATGAAGTTAATTTGTCTAGTCAAGTATAAACAATTATTCCATCTATTTCTAAGCTTCCAAGGGACAACTTTGTAATTCTTGAAAGCAGAGACCACTAATTGAGAACCACGTTCTAACCACAAGAACTTCCGCCTTTATCAAAAACAATCTTTATCGCCAACATAGCCTCAATAATCTCAGCATGGAGCGCATAACTGGTGCCAATGGAGGAAGAAAAACAACCAAGGATAGCAGCGCTTCTGTCTCTAAAAAGACCACCACAAGCAGCTGGACCAGGACAACCTTTAGTAGCACCATTCGTATTGCACTTTATCATGTAAGGAACGAGGGAGATCCAAATAACCTCTTTGATGCTAGAAGAATTTCTACAATTGCCAATGATATTGAAGGCCTTTATAATCATAAACTCAGCAACAAAGGAAGACATTGTAGATTTAGTGCCATTTCCGGCTAAAGCCACATTGGAAATGACTAACTTGATAGTCGAGTGTAAGGGGATCACATGATTTTCAAATTTAGCATGGTTCCTGCAGTACCAAATTGTCCAAAAAATGTTAACTGCAGGAGAGACAATATCACGCAACCGAGGGCTCCCAGTATTAGAAGTCGAGGTTAAAATGCTCTGAAGCGAATAGGTATCGATATGGCTGCTCAGGACACCGCCAAGCCAATTCCAAATGTGTTTGGAAAAAGGGCAGACAAGGAAGAGATGATGAGAAGCCTCTGAATCACTTCCACAAAGACTACAAATAGAAACAAACGGTACTACCTCTAATCCAGAGTTGATCATTAATTGGCATTTTATTTGAGCCCTCCAAAGAATAAATGATTTAGAAGGCGAAATAAAATTCTTCCAAATAGTATTGGTCTAAGGAACCATATGCCCTACAGGGTTGTGGAACAGGAAATAATCCTTGAAAGTCAACTCTCCTGAATTAGTACAGTTCCACATCAGTTGGTTCCTCCACCAAAACAGCGGGAATAACAATCTCTTGGATTACGGAGTGAAGCTGAGGGAAATGATTAATGAGATCTGCAAGGATTGACCATCTACCGTTCACTATAAAATCACTCAGAGTAACTTTAAGATCCCCATAATTAAAAATTGACTAATTAATTAACGTTTCATAAATAATTTTTTCCAATAACTAATTAACGGATTTCATAAAGTTTAAACACTTATTAGACGAATATTTCTCAAACTTTATAGACTATTTATTAATTTCATGTAGCTTAACAACCAAATAGGAGAGATGATGTTAGCTTAGGATTTATTCTCATGTTGATTTACCTACTCTTGTTCATGAACGCGTAACTAAATAGTTATGAGGTTAATCTCATTTAGAGGAATAACATCACTTTCGAAGCATTTCTAAGCCATTGACAGTTGACAACATCCAATAAACTTTGTTTTGTCAAACATAGGCAATAGTTTTGCAAGTATACAGTGAAGTCACCCCACAACTTTATTCCAATTTAATTGTGATTGGTTATACTTGCAATTTGTAAATACACTTGATAACTCACCAGCTTTGAATGGAAGATCTTTGAATATAGTGCAGACTGCTTGACCCTTACAACGAAGTTTCCTTTATGTTTATCTTTCAAATCCGACAACTAGTGAATAGTATGAGAGAGAAATTACACGTCAGTTTCCTTTTTATGGGAAACCTTTGGTTTTGTCTTGTGTTTTTATTTTATCTTATTTTCCTAGGATGTTCAAACTTCAAACCATACTTTGTCACTTTCAATTGCACCCCATAAACATGTTGAAAAGGTGACAAGATAATAGTTGTATATTTTTCTATCTTATCTTTTTAATTTGGCTCATTTTTTACGTCAAAGTAATTCTTTGTCTTCAAAATTATATCAAAATGGTCATTTTCATCCATTTCCATTAATAATTTTGTGTACCTTTTGTCAAAATTATAGTTGCGTTAAGCTTTGCACATCGCTAACTATGGCTTATGTCGTAGTAGTTGGACCAAATCAAAAAGAAAAAAATTTAGACCATTAAGAAAATAAAATAAAAATATTGACCAATTTTGAGCATAAATTAAGGACAAAAAAAAGCCAGAAATAACATCAAGTAACAACAAATACAAGTGAAAATACCATTTTGATATAACATATTTTAAGATAAGAAACTATTTTAGAATAAAAAAAACTAATTTTTTGGCGGCAAAAAATATAAGAGTTTTGTTAAAATCTTCTGATACAAACTCTCTCAAAAAATAAATGATCAAAAGTATAACTTCTCCTAAAATGTTTTAACCCCACCACCTACATAAGTTATTGTGACTTTGAATAACAAATTTTATAATTGATGAATGGAATGCACATACAATAGTGTTACAATGTCTTTTCTAATTTGACATCACATGTGATACACTACAACACATGTCGAGCTCAAAGAGCTTACAAAAATAAATTATCATACAATTTATGACCATCAAAAGCCAAATTCATATGAATTTGTTAGGACTTCAATTATGTCTCCAATAGGCTACCATTATACCAGACAGCATATTGCAGGATCTATGAACTTCAACTATATCAGGTGATGAGCACTTTTAGTTGTTTCACATTTCCTTGTCAATTATATCTCTCATCATTTGTATTGGTATAAGCCCTTCAGTTCTTATAGCTTCTTTTTTTGGATCAGGACTTATAAAAAACAGTGTAGGTAGCCCACGAACCTGAAATATACATCAAATTTTAAGTGTTGGTTAGAAGCTGCCACATTTAAATTTGAAGTCAAAGGTGGAGCAATAATTTATATGTGTCTAGAGGTTTGTTTGGATAAATAGCTTAATTAAGCACTTATATAGAAAGTATCATATAAGTATTTATGTATGAGCCATTTCTATAATGAACGAAAAATATCATCAAACCATGGAGAGCTTTATTTTAAAATAAGTCTCAAATTTGATAAACAAAAGACAATTCAAATGTATGTCAGGTGGGAACTAGGCCGTCTTGACCGGCCTGGCACAATGGGCCAAAGTGCAAAGCCCAGTTATCTACTGGGTTGTGTTTTTTTGTAGCCCAAGCCTTAAAAACAGGGCCGGTCCATCCCAGTCCAATTTTTAACAAAGGAAAACAAAAAATGTTCAAAAATGCATAAAAAGGCGGGCCCTCTTAGAATGTGGTTTAGGCCTAACTCAACCCCACAAAACCGGCTTGTAAGGTGAGAGTTACCTCTCACTTATAAACTCTTTTGAGACCATATCTCTAGTCAATGTGGGACTTGGGTTTTTCCCAATACACCCCCTCACGCCCAGCACTATTGGGCTTGGTGCGTGGATTATAATGGTGGGTGGCCCGAAGGATCTAGGATAGACTTTGATACCATCTTAGAATGTGGTTTAGGCCTAACTCAACCCCACAAACCGGCTTGTGGTTTAGTCCAATTTTTAACAAAGGAAAACAAAAAATGTTCAAAAATGCATAAAAAGGCGGGCCCTCTTAGAATGTGGTTTAGGCCTAACTCAACCCCACAAAACCGGCTTGTAAGGTGAGAGTTACCTCTCACTTATAAACTCTTTTGAGACCATATCTCTAGTCAATGTGGGACTTGGGTTTTTCCCAATACACCCCCTCACGCCCAGCACTATTGGGCTTGGTGCGTGGATTATAATGGTGGGTGGCCCGAAGGATCTAGGATAGACTTTGATACCATCTTAGAATGTGGTTTAGGCCTAACTCAACCCCACAAACCGGCTTGTGGTTTAGTCCAATTTTTAACAAAGGAAAACAAAAAATGTTCAAAAATGCATAAAAAGGCGGGCCCTCTTAGAATGTGGTTTAGGCCTAACTCAACCCCACAAAACCGGCTTGTAAGGTGAGAGTTACCTCTCACTTATAAACTCTTTTGAGACCATATCTCTAGTCAATGTGGGACTTGGGTTTTTCCCAATACACCCCCTCACGCCCAGCACTATTGGGCTTGGTGCGTGGATTATAATGGTGGGTGGCCCGAAGGATCTAGGATAGACTTTGATACCATCTTAGAATGTGGTTTAGGCCTAACTCAACCCCACAAACCGGCTTGTAAGGTGAGAGTTACCTCTCACTTATAAACTCTTTTGAGACCATATCTCTAGTCAATGTGGGACTTGGGTTTTTCCCAATAGGCCCAACCTACCCATAGGCCAATTGGGCTGGGCCAAATTGTTTCGGCTCTTTTTGGGCCTTTGTTTTTTGAGCCTAGCCCAGTCAAAAACACTGGACCATCGGGCCGACTTGTTGGGCTGGACCCAAAATTGACACCTCTACTTTTTAGACAACAAAGTAGCTCCTGCTCTTAATACATAAACCAATACATTCCCTCAATTGAGTCCAATCTTAAATGCTAATAAACTTAGGAAAAAACCTATATGTAGTTCCATAAGTGTGGTTGGTGTTGGTTTCCAATCACAACGCGACACATGTACTAATTATTTAAATTCTTTATAATCTTTTACTTGTCTTTTAAAAAAATTAATCCATGTGTCATGTTGTTGTGATTGGAAAACAACACCAACCACATCTATAAAACTACACCTAAGTTTCCTCATAAACTTATCCAAATTAGTTGTTTTCCATAAGCTCTCCTAAACATTATGGCAAGTGCTTATGTGAATAAGTTAATTTAAATTGACACTAGATCTGTTGCTAATAGTTCCCTTAAGGTTCTAGTCTAAGCTTGAAATTTGAAGAAACAACCAATAACATACCAAATCTTGTCAGCAAAAAAATTAAGACTCATATTAATATGTAAATGGTTATGAGGAAATTGCTTAGACCCCCCCCCCCCCATGATATATTGCTTTTTTTTACACTTTTTTTTGATAATATTGCAAGTTCACAAGCCATTTTAACAGAACTAAAGATGATTTTTTATGGATCTCTAATGAACAAGCTGATTGATTACCTGCATGTCTCGCGCAAATTCATACTCATCATCTGTATCGACCTTAACAATCACTGCATTATTCTCGTACTCAACTGCAAGCTGCACAAATTCAAATATTGAAGATTACTCCTGAGCTTTCAAATCAAACTACTCATCACTGACAAACATCAAAGGAAACAGTATCAAATAAGGAACCATACTATTAATAGAAATAAACTATCATAAAAAAAGAAGAAATTAACACAAAATATGCAAAGCTTGTTAATGTAAAAGGTCATATCTCTTCTAATGACGAAAGTCAAATAAAATATTCAACATGGGCTAATAACTATGATACAAGTTATGGCTAATACTCATTTGAATTTTCACTGGAACATGAGCGAAACTACTTAAGTATTTATAGCATAAGTTCATCTGATATAAGTGCTTATGTATAAACTATTTTTAAAATAAAATTTTAAACAAAGTCAAACAGTTTTCATGTAAGCTATAAGGTGTTTTCATATTTAACCAAATATTCTAAAACTACATGTGATTCTTGCTTGCAGATTAAAATTTCAAAAGTAGGTGATACTATACTACCCTTTACAATTACTTTTGTTTGGCAGATTCCGATATGGTTAAGCACACGGTTTTAGAGACCATTCTGCATTAGATGTAGAGAAACCAGTTCTGGTCTTTTGTTTCAAATCTCAACATCTTCAGTGTTTTATGATACTTTCAAAGAACTTCATTATTGCAGAACTCCAAAGGGGTGTATATTCATAAAAAATATAGTGCAATTAAAAAACCTATGAGTAGAGATCTGAATTTTGGCTCAACCCAACGGACCGACCTGATGGTCCGGTGTTCTGGCTTGGGTTGGGCTAAAAAAATAGAGGCCCAAAAAGAACTCGGCCGCTTTGGCCGAACCCAACTGGCCCATGGCCAAACTTGGCTCGCTTTTTTATGTTTTTTGAACATTTTTTGTGTTTTCTTTTGCTTAACATTGGACTCGGCCAAATAGCATAGAGTAGCAGCCGACACCCAAAACGCTATAGGGTGTAGCGGGTAGGGGTATAACTGGGCTGATGTCATAGCAATGGCAAAACCGTGAAAACAGAGAACAGATGACAGCAGATACTGAGGAACTGTACAAAATAGTGAACAAAGAAGAGAAACAATGCACAAAACAAATTGGGAAGAGGAATAGAGGCATAGAGCTGAATCAAACCGCCTAGTTGGCTAAAATTGACCAAAAAGCCTAAAAAGAAGTGGGAATAGCTAAAGGTGAAGGAAAAATTGGACTTTTAATGAAAAACCACCATAGCGGCCGCTACGAGCGCTATTTGGCCGCTAAAGCGGCCGGCGCTACGACCGCTACTCAAAACCGCAATGCAACAGTAAATTGTGCAGCGCCTAGAGACCGCAACGCTATGCCGCTATAGTGGCTGCTATGGCCGCTATTGACTACAGAGCCACAAACTACCAAAGCCTTGCCCCAGTAAATGGAGTATCGATGCATTTATGTGCAGTTAACATGTTTAGAAGCACTAAAATCATCTTATATAGCTTGGTTACATGGATAATTCACCAAATGCAATATTGCTTTTTAAAATAACAATCTGCAATTAGTTCAGTATATATTATGCAGTGTTTTTAAGTTATGAATGTGGTCCACAAATAATAACTTCTTTGCATACTCTTTCCCTCACACTAGTTGTTATCATTAGCTCCATCCTTGCACACAGAGAATATTAGACTAATGTCCAATTATCGATAATCAAGTTAAACCTTGTTTTTTATCACACGGCCACGAATCATCAACCAGACTTTGATTCCTATCTCCTTAGTAATCAAGGATACAATTGTACGAGTCTATAGAACAGATCATGTTCAAGTAAGGTCGGATAATCAAGTTAAACCTTGTTAACAATTGAACTTCAAGGTTTACAAACCAGCTATGTGTGTTTTACTACTAAGCAAATCTTTGTTAAATATCTTAAGGAATTTAATGTAATTTTTTGGTGAATTGAACTCAATCTATTTCATAGCACAAGATCTATAAAATGATTAGAGAATCAAATGTACAAAATGATATATGTTAAGGTTGAAGTACAACGTATTTTTCTACCTAAAAATTTGAAACTAAAATATGAGATAGGCAACACATCCTTATAGGCAAATCAGAACAATGGTTTAGCATTTATTGTACATCAATTAAACCACATACATACCATTTCAAGTTCTTGAGCCATTAAGATGCATGGTCCACACCATGTTGCATAGAAATCAATAATAAGAGGAACATTTCTATCTCCCTTCACTAGCTCTTGGATTTCCTCTGCTGATAACTTTTTCTGCATCATCCAAAACAACAAGCAATGGCATTACTACAACATCAAATATCAACTAGTTTATTATTACTCTTTTGTTATATTTTCTTGAACTCCTATTTTAATCACTAATGTTATATATTTGTACACTTGAAAAGCGGACACCTCCAATACCGGATTAATGATGTTCAAAATTATGGTTAACGCGTATTGAGCTTGGTTAATGTATATACATGTTCCCTCTTTCTATTGTTTGGCACACTCTCTTCTCTCTTCCCTTCCTCTCTCTTCTCTCTTTCTCTTCTACCAAACACACTTTAGTGTAAAATAGTACTAAACTAATCATCTCCCTTTCTCTTTATCCTATGTCTCTCCCAAACCAAATGATAGATAGTCACTCTCTCTTCTCTCTTTCTCTCCTCTCCAAACGGACCCTTAGTGTAAGACAGTACTAAACTAATTCTCTTCTTTTCTCTCTATCGTATTTCTCTCCCAAACCAAACAATAGAAAATCACTCTCTCTTCTCTCTTTCTCTCTCTTCTGACGGACACGCCCTAAATGGTTTATAAGTTAGTCAATCTTGGTATATTTATTAACCAAACTCAAATAAAATAACTGCTTCTAATAGCCTAGAAGGCTGAAATGTGAAAATATGCTTATAGAAAATGGCTATGACCCATAAAAATTAACAAGAAACTGCATTGCTACAAGTTACAGCATGAAACTTCAACTAATAAAACAGAAAACAGAAAACAGAAAAATCCCCTCTTTCTTCCTTTCTGTAATTCCTGTATAGTGTATACACACAGTATAAAGCTAAAAGGAAACAAAAATGAATCCGAATTTTTTAAAAAAATTATCAAATTCTTAGAAATGAAAGCAAGATAAAACAGCAATAAAATTGACATCTTTTTTTAGATAGGACCTATGAGAAGGAAAAGAGCAGAGACCCATAAATACTAAGAAGCAAAGAAAGGTAATAGAAGTGACATACCACAAGATAATCTTCTCTAACATGTTTTCCTTGTGGTGGCTTGCAGAGTAACTTTCTGGGTATTGTGGAAAGAGAAAGAGGCTTATTGTTGAGGTAAGTGGCTGTGGAGAGAGGAAAATGATGTTGATTGGTTGAGAAAGAAGAAGAGGGGTTATTATGTAGAGAAAGAAAGAGTGGTTTGGAAGAGAAAGTAGAGAAGGGTGAGAGAGGAGCTAGTGTGTGATGGGGTGGAGATTGGGTATGGGAGAGAGAAGCCATTGACGATTTTGGAGAGAGTGGGAAAAAAGAGGGTTTTTGAGTGTAGGGGTTTACCATATCTATATATCTAGTTACACTTTCTCTCTGTTTATTATCTTAGCAGTTCACGTGAGATTCTTGTCTGTCTGCGGTTGCCAAAATCCAATTACTTCAAAATGAAAGGGTTTTTTATTTTTTTTGACAATAAAGGGGTTTTTTAATGAAATTTTTACTTTTTTAAAAACAATAAGGGTTAGTTTGGTTTTGGTCCAAATTTATGGGTTAAAATATATATAGAGTTTTTTAATGTTGACCAGGACATAATATGGACTCACTTGTCGATCTGTGTACACATGTACATTAAATTATCGGCGTGGATTTAATGTTTAAATATGAGTTATTAGTCGATTTGGTTTTTGAAGTTTCACAAAAATTCATTTTAGTCCTCGACATTTACAATATGTCAACTTAGTCACTGACTTTTGCAAAAGTGTTTCCATTTAGCTCTTATTTGCAAAATAGAAGGCCTAAACTGGCAACGACTTATGCTACTAAGGAATTCTTTAGTAATAGTTACTAAATTTTTCGTTGACAATTATACAACAATCCAATGGTTAGTACATATTAGCCACAATTTAGTGTTTGTGTGGTGAGTGAGCGCGTAAATGAAAACACTGGTTAGTACATGTTTGCCACAATATAACTTTGGTGTGTGGTCACTGGATGTTCTCATTGATGGGGAAATGACTATTATGCTCCTTTAGTAACAATTACTAAACTATTGTTTAGTACCACAAGTCGGACTCGCCTAAACTGATATAACATAGGGACTAAATTGAAACACTTTTGCAAAAGTCGGGAACTAAGTTGATATATTCTAAATGTCAATGAGTAAAATGAACTTTTGCTAAATTTTAAGGACCAATTGGCTAATAACCCATTTAAATTTATCATCTTCTTTCTCAACTTTTCCCACAAATCTAAAACCCTAAATCGGTAACCCTTAAGAAAGCTTGCAATTTCGTAACATCAATGACAACATTTTACAACAACACATCACATTCGCAGAGGAATATTCGCATTTAATAGAGAAATTTCAAAGGGTGAGAATAAGAGAAAAAAAAGAAGAAATTCATAGATGCAGAATCACCCTTTCCCCACTAATGCAAATGTGATGTGTTCTGCAAGCAAACTTCTATTCTACAAAGGATGAATATGAAGATCTAGGGTTCATTCGTGAAACCCATGTTAACATTTTATAAATTATGAAAAAAGGTTATTTAATTATAAAAGTGACACGACAATATGTCAACTTGGTTTAAAGGACTTAAGTGACAATGTAACGTCAATTAAAAGAGTTATACATCAATTTCTCAGAAGACCAAATTTCAAGTTGGACAACATTTTAGAAATTCACAAAATTGGAGGACCAGAATTATGGAAAAAAAATGAGGAATCAAAATTGCGAATTTAGTACACTACAAAAAAAGCTTATTAGCGAGGAAATTTTTAGTCTCTCGCTAATTCTGTCATTAGCGATGAATTTTTAGGTCCCTCGCTAATTAGCGACGGATTTTTCAGTCCCTCGCTAATTCCCTCGCTAATTTCTGACAGTTTTCAGATGATAGGACTCCGTGCAGGTGTTTAGCGACGGAATTGTCAGTCCCTCGCTAATTCCCTCGCTAATTTTTTGACTTTTTAGCTTATTTATCCTCTCACACACACTCTTCTCTCCTACTCTCCTCACACTCTTCTCTCTTCTTCTCTCCTCACACTCTTCTTCTCTCTTCACTCTTCCACCACCACCTCCTCACACTCTTCTCTCACTCTATCTTCTCTCTCTACCCTAATACCCACCACCACCACCACTCATTTCTCTCTCTTTCTCTCCTTCTCTCTACCATAATACCCTTCACCACCACCACCACCACCACATAGCTCATTTCTCTCTCTCTCTCTCTCTCTCTCTCTCTCTCTCTCTCTCTCTCTCTCTCTCTCTCTCCTTCTCTCTCTCTCTCTCTTTCTCTCTCTCTCCTTCTCTTTCTACCCTAATACCCTTCCCCACCACCGCCACCACACCATAATAATAATAATAATAATAATAATAATAATAATAATAATAATAACTATATAAAAAAATAGGCTGATATAAAAAAAACGTGGCTGTCAGACTTAGCGACGGAATATTCTCTCGTTAATTAGCGAGAGATTCAAATTCCCTCGCTAATTCCCACTAGCGAGGAGCAATTTAGCGAGAGACTGATTTCGTAGCTAATTCCCTCGCTAATGAGAACTAGCGACGGATTTGGGGCATTTAGCGAGGGAAAAATCCCTCGCTAATGGGCAATTTTTTTGTAGTGGTAAAATAGAAAGACCAAAATTGCATTTAAGGTAAAAATATCTCTTTCTAAACCTTTTGAACCTTTTTCTTTTGACACCGGAAAACAATATTTTCATTCAAATACCGTGAACAAAGATCACCCATATATGCTAGCATAACCTTCCAATCAAAATTACCTATTCTAAAGAGGAAAAACAATGCAAGAAAGAAAACAACAAGAAACTCAAAACTCAAAAAGTCTCAACGACTTTTTGTTGTTTTGTGAAAAGGGGGAAAGAAAATAATAACAAATTATAATAAAAAAATGTCAAAGACGCTTGTGGTAAAAATCAGAAGAAAATTGCAAATGTGAAATAAAATATTGGGCTACCCACCAATGAAGCACATTTTACACTAGAGACCTTTGTTGAAGAAAAACACATAATTTGATTTAGATGATATACACGTGGTCAACCAGGTTCTCCGATGTAGATTCGACAAAATCGGTGAATACTACGCACAAATAATACATTAACAAAAAAAATTCAAAGCATAACAAATGGATGCTAAAATTATCAAAGAAAGATTGATGATTTCTTCATCAAAAGGCACATAGAGGAGGAGAAGGCGAAATCCTCAAATCCGATACACAAGCAAGTACCAACTTGTTCCACATGGGCAACAATATTCTTGGATAACATATCATTCATTGCAGCTGGCATGGTCATCATCACTGTTGTTCCCTAACCTATGTTTATATAGCACTGACACTTCAAAATGAAGCTGTGTTTGGTGTCCGACACGTATTCACTTCAATTACTTCCATTTTCTTAAATTATTGTTAATTATCGTTGATGTCTATCTATCTTTGTAAGTGTCATGTTTTGTAATGTTGTGTCTGTACTTCATAGACCCACGTTCAAAAAAAACAACATTTTTATCATGCATAGTGTACCATTCATTATATCTTATGTGGCTTTACTAAAATAGGGTATTTTTCTGCACCAGTGACAACACTTGAAACTTGGAAATAGGAAGAAGTCTCATTAGGACAAGGAACACTAGATAGCCCTTCATTTGTTAATAAATTGAAGAAAATTTTACAATTAACAAACTACAATTAAAGTTAATTAGGAGAGATAATTATTGTCTCCACCTATATGGTGCTGATCTCTCTTCAAGGTTAGGTGAATTACAAATTTGTCATAAATCACCGTTCTTTTCTCCATCAATATATATATATATATATATATATATATATACTCTCTGGTTCTATTTACATGAAAAGTCTGCAGTTTTAGGTTTATTGAATAACTAATGTATTTGATTTAGATTTTAGATCAGATACATCAATTATTCAATGAACCTAAAACTGTAAATTTTTCTTATAAATAAGACGAAAATAGTATTACATACAATATATGTGTGATCATTTCAGCTTCCATGACATGAAATACCCTTAACTTCTTCCAATTCTCAATGAAGAATCAACATCTTTATTAACATTTGCAAAGATCCTAGCAATCTCTAGTTGAGTATTGGCAATGATTTCAGTTCTCTTGATTTCCATTTCACCTCTCTTTGCCTCAGCCTCAACTCTCATTCTCTCTATTTCTTTCAATGTTTCCATTCTTGTTTCCTCTGACCTCACAACTACCTCTGCTAGCCATCTTATGCTTTCTGCTATTCCCATATTATTGTCTTCTTTTTTGTTTCTCCTCTTGTTGTTATTGTTCTCTGTTTTCATTTTCCTCTTGTTGTTGTTGCATCTTAGGTTGTCCTTTTCACTGTAAAGTGCTGGTGTGCTGCTATCTGTGTCCATAGGATTCTTGTTAGATACATCATCTGATGACTTGGTTTCTAACTCATCTTCCTGCCAATTAGAAGAAATCAATAACATTTGAGTGTATAATACATTGAGTTTGATAACTATACAATAATAGTTTCTATTTTTTTTTTGCAGATGGTGAATAATATTTCCTTATCTTTCTTCTATATGTAAATAAATTTTAAGAAGTAACCAAGTGATTGGGTACAAGTGGTTAAAGCTAGAGTTGTCAAATTCAACCGCCCAGTCAAGTTCGCCTCATCCCAATTAATGGACCAAAACGTAAAATTGGATTGGGGGTGGTCAACCCAATTATCTATTGGGTTGTGTTTTTTTAGCTCATCCTAGCCTAAATCACTCGGCCAGCAAGGCAACCCAACCAAGTTTAATTTTTAACAAAGAAAACTGTAAAAAATATTCAAAATTACATAAAAAGTGCAACCAGTCTGGCCCATTGGCCAATTTGGGCTAGACCACTATTTAGCAAGTCCAGAACACTGGGCTATCGGGCTGGTCCGTTGGACTAAGCCAAAATCGACACCTCCATAAAGCGCCTTAGTTAAAGATGAATCGTTTGGGAGAAATCAAGTTTGGTACTTATTGAGGATTAATCAATGTCTCTTTCCCCTAATAACCAGAGGGTCAAAGGCCAAAAAAAATAATACAAGATAATATGGTTAAGTATGATTAGATGCATATGTAAAATGTTTCACTATTGTTGTATTGTTTTTTTTTTATAAGCAAGGTTAGTGGGGTGGGGGAATGTTAGTTTCCGGGGTTTGAACTCGGAACCTCCTTCTTGCACTCTTTTGGTGCACTCCTTCGATATCTCTTAGCTCGCCAACTGAGCTACTTACTTGGTGCACTCTATTGTTGTATAGTTACCAACACTAACATATTTACAATTTATGGAAAATTTTCACATGCATTTTTATTTGAAATTTTTGTGTCTATCACTCTTTTTACAACATTAAATAGGTGACATCCTTAAGATTTTGTGAGCATGTATGAAAAGAGAGATTGTCCCAAAAATTTCTCATGACTTTATTGTGTGAAAGTTTAAATAATCATTTTTTGTTTTTATATATATATATATATATATATATATATATATATATATATATATATATATATATATATATATATATATGGGAGTATATGTATTACTATGTTTTGAAACGTAAGATGACAGTGCCAACTATGATGTCAACTTCACTTTCTTAAATAAATGGATATATAGCTTAATAGATCCTACCCACTAAAGGAAACCAATTTCTGTCTGTTGCAATTATTTCCAAATACAATCCATATTATAGAATAATATTAATGGAAGACTTGAGTCAGTTAACAAGACACTTATAATTTTTTTTAGTTATTTGAATATGACTTTTACCTCACTGTTCATTTCTTTTGCAAATCTATTCACTTGTTTACTGCAAATTGTTGTCTCACTTGTGTTGCAAGGAAAAACAATGAGTACTCATTTCATGGAAAAACATAGATTTTCAGAAACATGTTTTCTTCCACTCCTCTATGACACACTGCAATTGATGCAAAAATATGATACATTTTTTGGGAAAAAAACACTTAAAATGAAGAACAGAGAATGATCCTTACATTTCTTAAAGCAATCAGAAGCTTAAACACGGCTCCATAAAAGGTAAGAACCCTTGAGAAATGGGTGAATTCATGATCATAAAATGCAACAAAAAATATTAAAAGGGCGGTTTAGTACACGAGGCTCCCACCTGATAGAGTCTAAAGAGAGCGTTTACATGGTTTGAACTCGCGACTTCCAAGTCACAAGGCAACAACCTTTCCGGTTGCGCCAATCGCAACAAATAATATTAAACTTAAAATAAAATTAGCCAAAATGAAAATTTTTATTTAATGTACCTTGGCTAATTTATCAACTCCATTGGATCCATGTGAATTTTGAGCAATTATAGGTGGAGGAGGAGCAACAGTACTAGCAAGAACTGGTTGATTTTGAAGAGGTGCTTGTGAAACAGCAAGTGATGGCTCCAACTCTAACATCAAACCTTGATTATTACTAGGAACCTGTGTTGATTGACAAGGTGCTGCTGCTGCTATTGTTATTGCTGTTTGAGGTTGAATTGTTGTTGATAACGGTCCGGTACCGCGAAGAAGAAGATCGAGTCGCGAATACAAAGGCCAAGCTGAAGCATCAGAAGTAGTAGCTGATTCTGATCTATACCTTTTCTTCATAGACTCAATCTTATTCTTACACTGTGTTTGTGTCTTTGGTGACTTAGTTGAATTTGCTCTTGATGAAACATATTTTGCAACATCTTCCCAATCTTGTCCTTTAAGTTTAGCTCTATTTCTAAGTACCCATTTGGCTTCATATGCTTCAAGTAGTGTTGAAACTGCTCCTTCACTCCATTCATCTCTCTTTAGCCTCTCACTATTTCCACTACCAATGTGTTTTCTTGGTGACTCTTCTTTTGTGTTTTGATTAGGTAGAAGAGATGGTTCTGCTTTCTCATCCATCTCTCATATCATATCATATGATATTTTTCATGTATATTGTATAGTATGCTATAATTTGTGTAACACTTTGTGTTTAGCTGCTAATATGGTTCAAAGTCTAAAGTTCATATGACTCTAAGAATAAAAAAGGGTAATAAAAGTGTGTGAGAGACAAGACGACCACTAGCATTAGAAGGGATTCGGATCCCATGCAGTCGTGCATTCAGCGGATCCAGACCATCCAATTATGATTGGACGGTTTGGATCTTAACTTTATGTTTTATATTTGTTTTTAAAGTTAAAATTTAGATCATCTATACAGCCACTAGCATTAGAAGGATTTGGATCATGTGTAGTTGCTATCTTGTGCAATTGTGCATTCAGTGGATCTGGACCGTCTAATTTTAATCTGACGGTTTGGATTTTAACTTTATATTTTATATTTGTTTTTAAAGTTAGAATTTAGACCGTCCAATCAAAATAGGAAGATTCAAATCTGCTGAATGCACGACTGAACAAAGTTGTTGACCGCATAGAATTATGCCATTGGAAACTAGAAAGGGAGTTAAATCTTTTTTATTTTTTATAAAAAGAATGGCTAGCAATTGAGGTGATGGAAAGGAGGAAAAACGGTTTACTTTTTGTCAAATAAGTTAATGATGTCAATACCTTAGCACTTTTTTTCTTGCTTTTTTTATTTGTGTGGGAGAGAGTGTGTATTGTGAGGAATAGTGTGTGTTGGTTTTTATCAAATTTGGTTGAGTTTATTTGGCTGTTAGCGTTGTTATGAAGCCAACCAAGACATCCACTGGGCCTAGCTAGCCACAACATAAGAGTGGTGGTGGTAGTGGTCTTTCACGTGGGTCTGTCACCCATTTCCTTGAGAATGCAATTGTAATATTTATAAGAATATTATTAATGAATAATGCTAATATCTTTTGCTGTATAGTTGTGGCTTGTGAGGAGTTTAGTTCCCCTTAACTTTTATCACACTTAAATTAACTTTTATCACACTTAAATTAGTCGAGATCCGGTATAACTTTGACATAACCTGATTCTAACTTTAACATAGCAGTTTTAGAGGTATCCACAACGATATTGCAATGCAATTGTGGTCACATGGACTGTACACTACGCCAGATCTTGAAAAAAATGTCGCCCTATTGGGCAGCGCTCTTGATGTAAGCGCTACATTTGCTTAAAATGCGCAGGGAATGGGCAGCGCTCCTGCTGTAAGCGCTGCTTTTGGTTGAAACGCGCAGGGGCAATGGGCAGCGCTCCTACTGTAAGCGCTGCCTATAGAAGAACACATTGGGGCGATGGCCAGCGCTTTTTAGGAAACGCTGCCTATAGGAGAACGCGTTGGGGCAATGGGCAGCACTTTTTAGGAAACACTGCCTATAGGAGAACGTGGATGGGGCGATGGGTAGCGCTTTTTAGGGAGAACGCTGCCTATTACTAGTACTTTATTTCAATTCCCTTGCGTTCCTTTCTTTCTCTCTAACCTTCAGACTTCTCAGAAACCCTTTCTTTCTCTTTTTCGCTTTTTGCTCAAGCTCAAGCTCAAGCTCAAGCTCTCTCCTCACGTCCTCACGTGTCGGTTCGTTGTTGCAGCGCCGTCGTTCGTTCTCCCTACCTCTATCTGTTTCTCCCCCGTAAGAAGGTGAGTTGGAATCCTTCACCTTTTTTGTTGTTCTTTTGATATTATTTTATTAATTTGGCTTTGCATCTTCTTCATTTTCATATTATTTTTTGAAGGTTAGTAAGATGAACCAACACACAGTGCTTGCGTAGGAGTCTCATATGGTATGGGTTTCAGTATTAATTTTCTTTTAATGTTTCGTATTTTTCTGGCAATTTTAAGCTCTAATATGTACATAAAGTGGTTGATGAAATGTCTACTTCACAAATAAATTAATGGTGCTTACATATTTGTTCTATTTGCTCTTGCTGGATTGTTGTTAAAATCTGTCTTTCGTAGGTTCCATTTGTTGTTAGTTAGTTTATATATATTGTTAAATATACATAATGGATTGGATTGGATTGGTTGTATATGACCAGGAAAATTGCAAATGTAAAAAGGAAAATAAACAAAAACAGAAAAAAATAAAAAAAACATTTAATATATCTTGTATATTTTTTATAATTAATAATTAATAATAAAAAAACATTTAATATATCTTGTATATTTTTTATAATATTCTTAATGAATTAATTTTAATACACATCACCATCAGATTTTACTTATCTCTTGATCGAACTCCGAATCAGTCAGAGTCTTTTTCTCCTAAACACCATAGCGGGAGTCGATGATAAAATTTTAATGCACATTGTGTTTATAGAGGAATTATTCTTAGCTTGAACTGCCATCACAGATTTCAAAAATATTCACCACCAATACTTTCACCATGCCCTCTAATTTCAGTTCCCTCCACCACCACCAGCCAATGTGCTACCATCACTCAAAACTATTGCTACTTCTCTATCAATATATCTATCGATTTTCTTTATTAGTCCTCTTGTCTCTCTCAGATTGCACTTTCTTGAGCTATATTTATGTGCTTTTTGAAAGGTCCTTTGATGATGCACAACCACTAGCCTTAAAAGTTAATTCAAATGGCTTTCTAATGAAGACTATGGTAGGTCATTATAGTGAGGAATCATAATAGGCCACGTCAATGAGAACATGAATTGTGGAGGTTTTTATTGAGTCACATTTCAATTAACTTAAAGGTCCACCTAGCTATCTATAGGCCATTTGATTTGGTTGTTTCTGTCTTTTTCTTTTTTTTCCCTCTCCTCCCACCTTAGCTTAGATATTGACATTTTAATTAAGAAATAAGACATTGTTCTTTGTGATGTCATTTGAATAGATTATGTTTGTCTCATGGTATCAATTCATATTCTCTTCTCTATAAACCTTAGAAGGAAGAAAATTTTTTCAATGGCAATTCGTAGATGATCATGAAATTTTCTTCTAAGAGCGAGAAGTGGTCAACTATGGATATTTTGTATTATTTTTGTTAGATTAATAATAGAAACAAAAACGAAAAGTTGATACGATATTGGTCACGCAGTTTGACCAGTTTTTTGCCTACGTCTGTGACTACAGAGTTTCGTCTTATTACTTGAAATGAATTAGGATTTCAGTGTTACAATAAATATTTATAATAACTCAGTTCAGATTACAACAATACCCCTGAACCGCACCCCTGAAGAACGCTTCACTCCGCTCTGCTCCCCCGCCCCAGCCCAAATGATACTGCATATGAGTCATACCCAAGAATTTTTAGCCTTTCTAACATATGATTGTGTATGTCTTCTGCAACCTTTCATAGAATAGAATGTGGGTAGAGTTAACGCTCAATAATATTAAGGCTAGACCATATAGATGAAACTGATTTATCAAAAAGAAAAAACATTGTCATATTATTATACCCAAAAGAGTGAGATAATTAGTGCTGATATATTCTCTGATCTCTCAAAGGTTATGATAGGGCTTCATCTCCTTGCTCTTTCAAATGCTTTGCAATTTTCCATGCTTTAAACCTTACACATGTATAGTTGGATGGGCATATTCCATGTTGAGCATCCATCCGGAGAACATATCTTGAAAATGGTAATGATCTTTAAGCTCTTGGTTAGAAATTCAATCCCCCACCACAATGATCACGTATTTTTCTTCGCTACCCATTTCTTAGAATCTCTATTTTTTTTTAGTAAAAATTATCATGTTCCTTTATCCTTTATTAAATATCCGTTATTAACAATGAGTTAATCAATATATTGGGAAATTTGCCGAGTTGTCCATAAGCGGTAAATTAAGGGTGTGTTTGGGAGTTTGGAGGGGAGGGATGTGAGGGCATGAGACTAATAGTGTTAATTTTTTAGTGAAGAGGAGAAAAATTATCTCTCAAACCCTCCTAAACCCCTCTCCTATTTTATTTTCTTAACCCCTCCAAACTCCCCCAAATTTGGAGGGTTTTGGAGGAGCTCAAAAAATAAACTAGAAGAGCGGTTTAGAGAGGCTTGGGGGGATAATTTTTCTCTCTATTACTAAAGAATTAACACTATAAGTCTCATGTGCTTCCCTCCCCTCCAAACTCCCAAACACACCTTAAGAATTTTTTGGTAGAAGTTGAAGAAAAAACAAAAACAACAGCAACAGAATTAAACTCTTAAAAACAAGAGCTTTTTAGCATCTCCCTCAACAAATGAGAGATGCCAACAAAAGGATGCTCAAATTCTCTCCAGCTCGAATCTTAATTTGATCCCAGTTTTGCCATAAAATCAGTGCAAATGTTACCTTCCTTCAAAGTATGGGTTAGTGTCCCTTCCCAATCTATAGCCACACTACAAGAAATTCGCTCATTTCCGACGAAAAATCCGTCGCAAATGAAGGAAAATCCGTCACAAATTGTCATTTCCGACGGAATTTGCGACGGACCAAATTCCGTCGCAAAATGGCTCGTTGCAAATTGTTTCTGACGAAAAATTCCGTCGCAAATGAATCCGTCGCAAATTTGTCACAAATCTGTCGCAAATCCGTCGCAAAATGCCATCGAAAATCCGTCACAAATCCGTGGAAAAATTAGTTTACAGTAAAAAAAACTAAATCTCAACAGTCATTCATTCAAGCTCCACAAATATTTTTATTACATATTGATATTCATGGGTTATAAATTTTACCCACATCATGTGCCTCTTATTTCATTATAATAAAATGTTTATTATTTCATTATAATAAAGCCCTACTCAGGTATAAATTGAAACTCTCTAATAGGATAAATTGAAATAACTTAGAGTAATTAATAGCTTCTTTGATTAATTCATAATAGTTACAGCAGAAACATACACTCTCCAATTGAAACTATAAAGCAACCTTATCATCCCCTAGAGATAGAGATGGCTCTTCCTTTGCCTATGTATAAAAAAAAGCCCAAAGAACCCATTTTTTCAATGAATTTCAGTTAAGAAAGGAACTTCCAATCTAAAAACTGCAGAACAAAAGCAAAACATTGTGAGCTTATTTGAGTATTTGAAGTAGACTTGATGAGGCCGCAAGAAACTTTCTTATCCTTTGAAGTTGATGCAATGCAGTTGGTGGTAGCCCAATTAGTAATTACCATATCTGTGAAGACCCTTTAGCTCCTTCTAATAAGGAGAAAAGTTAGCCTACATCATCACTGGAAAAAAAAAAGGCAGACAAACTAGAAAGTAATTAAACACAAATAAATATTGTTGAATCCATGTATTGTAACTAACTTCTCTGAAGCAAAACATCCTTCTAAAAGTCAAAAACCAATAAAAAAAGATAGAAACACATCTATCATAAAAGGATTGTCTTGAAGACAATGAGTGCTACTAGCCAGAACCATGAGAACTACTTAAGAACACTTTGAACATTTAGCAATTTGCGTTTTTAAATCATTCTTTGATTCATCCAATGATTCATCCTGCATCCAATATTCTGCATCCAATTATTCATTTTTAAAATAATATCGACTATTGATAGTATCCAATGATTCATCCTGCATCCAAACAATATCAAATGTCTTGGAGACCATTTTTAAAAACTCCTATCTCTCTTCTGCAAATGCTCAAACATTCTAAACTAATACATAATTACATACCATATTTTAACAGGTGTACATTATTCAACATTAAATTTCAAGTCTCTAGTTTCTCCTTTAATTAGCAGATAAAGAAAACCCCCTTCACAGCATGAAGCACAAAATTATCAATACTACATGCATTATCAATTACCATAGTCAATGACTCAATGTATATATAAAAAAACTAAAGCAAATAAAGACAAGTTATTAAGCAAACCTTGTCACCTCAAGGGGATACACTGAGCATCAACTTTTCAACAAAGCATATGATGAAGCCTTTATGAAAAGCCTTCCTGAAACTAATCGTAGATACAAAGGCTGGCTTAGTATCAAATCAAAAAGATACAATTAAAAAGAGTCAAACAAATCATAACAAGTTCTAATTGTGTGGCCTGGCCAAAGACAATGGGCACCAAACCATGAAAACAAAAATACAAATAGATCGGAGAGAGAAGAACTACAATTGTGGAAGTAAGCCTCTTGATTGCACTATCGCTTCTCAACCAAACATAACTCAGGTCCTTTTCCAGCTGCAAAAGATTAATCCCAAAAGACAAATCCCAGCTTAATTGTTTTTCCTGTCAAGAAAATCAGTGTTTCAAACTTCACAAATCAATGCTGCAACTTTCTCTATGAGCTTAAACTTCATGGTACTTTTAAAGGTAATTACTTCATTATTGATTTCAAAAACTTGCCTAATATAACAACAAAGCTTTTCAGAAATTCCAAGTCAACCACTTTTGGGTTGCAAAACTGATATGAGGGAGGGTTTGGAAATTTCAATTGATGATCTAATGCAAGAGCAAAACATATATGAACAATAATGCTCAATGTAGTAAAAAACATACAGTTGGGAAAACAAATCATAAAAACTGAACTTGTTATCCTCTTAATATACTCCCCACGTGCTTACATACATATGCATAAGGAACAATAATTGATGAAAATAAAATCACAATCAAAACACACACTCGAGTATATATTTTAATTCAAAATGCATATCTGATGTGAGATTGTTAAAATGAGTACAAGCCAATAAGACAATGGCCAGACAGTGCAAGGTAATGCACCTAAATCAAGTACACTATACCAATTGAAGTGAATGATTTTCATTCCAACACACCCTATCCTTCGCTAGCCTCATGTCTTCCATATTTAAAGGTCTCAGAGTAGGTTGTCTTCTTCATCTTCTGAGCTTTCAACTTCTGCCTCCATCTTCTCCTTTACCTAAAATAAAGCAGTAGTTAATTAACCAAGTCAATATATACATTCAAATCAAGTTGCCAAAATATATCATCTGCCTCCATCTTCTACTGTTGAATTCTTGTCACTTGCTCCAATATCAGCGGCTTTATCCCCCCGCACATCTGGAAGAGGAACAACAGAACGACTAAAGATATCAATACCCTGGTCCTGTTCAATAGAAAGAGAAGCCAAAACAGACGCTCCAACTGCAGCCGAAGAGTTTCTACTTCTCCTTCCAAGGTGCGTAGATTTCCCAACACCACTTTGAACTTATGCGCCCCTAACCACAACTCCATTATTCAGCTGCTGGAAAATCTAGGTTTTAAGAAAATTAAGAAAGTCATGCAAGGACAAGTTGGAAACAAAATACATTGAGGAAAGGGAAACATTAGACAACAGACAAATAATACAACTTATTTCAATTCCAGAAACAACGGTAATCATACTGCACATACAGATCCAAGGTATTCTCTTCAATAACTCAAAAAGGTAAAAAAAAACTTGGGAAAACCAAAAACAGAACACAAAAATAGAAAAACTAAAATAAAAATTGGGAAAAAATAGTAAAAACAAAAAAAAAAGGCTAAAGTGCTCCCGGGGTCCCTTATCTTTATTTAAAGTAACGAATTAGTCCTTTATGTTTTTTTTGTCCCAAATAAGTCCTTTATCTTTCAAATTTTTGACACATAAATCCTTTTCCGTTAACAGTGCTGATTTATGTGTCAAAAAAAGGATTTATGTGTTAAAAATTTGAAACATAAAGGACTGATTTGGGACAGAAAAGGATTTATGTGTCAAAAATTTAAAATATAAAGGACTGATTTGGGACAAAAAAAAGATAAAGGACCAAATCGTTACTTTAAATAAAGATAAGGGACCCCGGGAGCACTTTAGCCAAAAAAAAATTATCATGATTTCATTCCATAAAACTTGTTTGCCTACACAAAACTTTTCCACTTGAGTGTCAAAAATCAGAAAAAGCACGCATTCATAATTATCAAAAATATGAAGATGAAGTTACGGTTTTTGATTCATCACAGCGTTGCCATTTTCATTATCAAAGTCAATTAACAGAATCACAAAACTGATACAAAATCAACTCCACGTAGTACCCCACACAAAGTTCAAGAATGAAATATTCAATAACCCAATCCAAAACAAGACCTATTGTGACCTACAATTAAGAAATCAAAATCAAAATATTAAAAGCAAATGAGCTCAAGGACCACGCGAAAAGAAATGTGTTCAAAGATGCAAGCATAAGACTTCTACATTTAATTTGTATTAAATTTGTACAAGAATTAAACACCCAATTCCAAATAAGAAGCAACAATCAGAAATTAAACAATTAAAAATCAAATTAACACCCAAATCAGTTTATCAGAAGCAACAATCAGGGATTCCAAATTAAAAAAATCAGAAATTAGGGTTTTCAATTCATGCAGAAATTGAACAATTTTCCCCAAATCAAACAACCATCAAAGAAGAGAAGAAGAAACTAACCTGAGAAGAAGAAGAAGAAGAACTGAAGAAGAAAGCTCGCGATTCACTAAGAAATTGGGGACCGATTCTGCGATTCACTGTTTTCGCGCCTGAGAGAGGAAGTGAGAGAGACAGCGCCTGAGGAAGAAGAAGAAGCCATTTTCTGGTTATGGTTCGGATTGGCGGTGAGGAGGAGCGATTCTTCTTTTCAGTGGTGGAGATGAATTGTGGTTGAAGAGGCGAAGACGAAATGGTGGTGGTGAGAAGCGAAGGACCGGCTGAGCAACGACAGGGGTGGAGGCTGGTGGAGGCGGAGGCGGAGAGTGAAAGGTGAGAGGGGGAGGGAGGGGGCAGCGTGAGGGAAGTTCAAAGAGGGAGAGGGAGTCTGAGAAAGAAATAAAAAGAAGAAGGAAACTGATGATATGAACGCGTATTTGGTGTTTTAAGTGAAGATCATTTGCGACAGGCTTGTGACGGGATCTCTGTCGCAAATTGCGACCGTTTTCGAAATCCGTGGCAAACTCCAACGGGAAATTTCGCGCCTCTTACTTTTTATACATGTCGTCGCAAATCCGTGGCAAACGACTGGCTGATTAAGCTCTGTCGCAAATGTTGGTAGCTAAAACAGGATTTTCTTGTAGTGCCAGCAAGTCCTAAATATTGCAGATGATGGCAACATAATGATGCATATGATAGTTCTTGATGTCACCAATTGGATAGAGTTCTATGAGTTGGAGTAGCAAAATAACCATCTATAGCCCTTGCGCCAAGCCAACACAAACATTTATCAAGCGCAAGAAGCTCAACATGAAGGTTATTAGAGATACCGATATTTCCAGAGAACCCACACAGCCAACGACCATCTTCAATCCGAATCAAACCACAAAAACCAGAGATATCAGAATTCCTCAAACTGCTTCCATCTACATTCACAACCACCTCATTCTCTCGTGCAGGATGCCAAGAAACTCATCTGAGGGTTGTACACACCCAATCATCATGGCCTGCGTTCGTATAAAGGAGGCTAACAAAAGTGTAAATTGTTAAGTTCAATTTGATAAATGAGTGTGGTCGTGATTAAAACAAATTATTCCTAGCTTTTCAGAGACAATAAGTAGCAGCTATAAAGAGGTGAGGAGAGTCTCCATAAGACCCTTACAAAACCAATCTTTAATATTCAAGTTTGAGAAGAATTAGGAAAAACAAAGTTAATGGACAGCCACTACAAAAAACGGATTAAATAGTGGGGGTTTTATTGCGGAGGTTTTAAAAACCCCATCAGTTTAACAATAAAAAAGGAACGCCTCGGTCAACAAGTTGAAAATGTTGTTTCATTTTACGGAGGTTTAAAAAACCTCCGCTGAGTGTCACGAAAAATCCCCGCTAAATGTAAAATAAAAAAACAAAAAAAAAACCCTAATTTCAGCTTCCCTCTTCTAACTTTCACTCTCTCCCTCGCGTAAATTTCTGTTTCCCTCTTCTCAACGCTGTTTCCCTCTTCTCAACGCTGTTTCCCTCTTCTCAGCTTCCCTCAGCCTCTCTCCTCTGTTTCAACGAAACCCAGCTTCTCTCCTCTCGAAACCCAGCTCTCGCGTAAACCTCCCTACGCGTAAACCCAGCTCAACGAAACCCAGCTTCTCTCCCTCGCGAAACCTCCCTCGCGTAAACCTCCCTCGCGTAATTTCTCTCTCTCCCTCTCGCGACACCTTGCGTTCGAGGCCAATTTCTGCTCCTCCTTCTCAGCAACTTCAGCAACAACAAGAAAACCAAACCCTATTTCTTCCTTCCACTTCTTCCTCCACCGATTCCTCTCTCATTGACGATCTGCTCTTACAGGTAACTTAACTTCTCTTTGCTCTTAATATTCATTAGTAAAAAAGTTGGATAATTGCAAAATCGGTATAGTATTGTGAATTCTGAGAATAACATTTTTGCTGGAACTTAATTTAAAAAAGATTCCCCCAATTTTGTTCTTAGATTCAGCTGTGTAAGTTTAGTTCGACTAATTTACTGCCTAGAAATTAGAAAATAGTGTTAGTCTTCTAATTGAATTACATTTGATGCATTTGGAATAAATGAAAAGGATTAGATGTTAGTCAGTAGTGTTACAAGTTTCTTAGCTAAATTTTGGAAATATCAGTGTCTATTTGCCTTGCGAAACATAACACTTGTGTTTTTTTACTACTGAGTTGTGCTCTCTAGACATAAAAATCAATGTATATTTTGAACATACTTTGCAGATCCAAAGTTACTGTTATTGGTAGTGGCAATTGGGGTAGTGTTGCAGCTAAACTTATTGCTTCTAACACTCTCAGGCTAAGTTCATTTCATGGTACTTTCTTTTGTTATTTGATTGAATTGATTCTTCATAGATAATTCAGATGAGTGAGTTATGGACTTTCTTTTAGAGTCTAAAATGTTACATTTTGATGAATTGTTTGATAAATTCAGATGAAGTGAGAATGTGGGTATTTGAGGAGACTTTACCAAGTGGAGAGAAGCTCACAGAAGTCATCAATAGAATCAATGTAAGTACAAGCTATATGTATTTCATCCCCAATGTGTTTCTAAAATTTTTCAATGACTATAGCTATTTTATTTTGGGTTAAATATGTTTTTGGTATTTAAAAAATTTGTGAATTTTGTTTTTAGTCACTATTAAAAGTAATGATGAACTAAAAGCATTGGCAAAGAAAAATATTGGGACTAAAAGTGAGTAAATTTTTTTATAGGGACTAAAAACAAAATTCGTAAATTTTATAGGGACTAAAAGCATATTTAACCCTTTTATTTTTCAATGAACATGGCTGGCTACTTGAGGACACCACAAAAATATTGAATATTGAATATTACCAAGGTTTTATTTAAATCACAGTCGTGTCACGATACTTGATATTGCGGAGAATCATAGTCAAATAAGGTCGCTCGGTCACGACTGTCAAGATATCAAAAACCATAATTTCGCAGCTCAGATCGCGATTTCTAACCCTTTTTAATATCCTTCTATATTACCAATGCTTTTGGCAGGAAAATGTCAAGTATCTCCCTGGGATCAAGCTTGGAAAAAATGTAGTTGTAGATCCAGACCTTGAAAATGCAGGTATTACACTACTGTTTTTTTTTCTTCTAACAATATACTTTGAATTAGAAAATGAAATTTTCAAATATAAAAAAGATTATAAAATTCCATAAGGTTTTGAAATTGTTCACTATTTACTTTTAGGGTGAGGGTGTTGGTGTTCTGATTGGGTAAATTATGCAGTAAAGGATGCAAATATGTTAGTCTTTGTGACTCCACATCAATTTATGGAAGGAATATGCAAAAGACTTGCTGGAAAAATAAGGTCAGATGCTGAGGCTATTTCCCTTGTCAAAGGAATGGAGGTTAAAATGGAAGGCCCTTGCATGATCTCTACTCTCATTTCACATGAACTAGGAATCAATTGTTCTGTTTTGATGGGAGCTAACATAGCAAATGAGGTAGTTAGAAGAAATTAGAGATTTTATTTACTATTTTTTCTAATTTTCTAATTTGATGGCTAGCTCATTGTATGTTTGGATATTCTAATCAATGTTGTGAAAACCAGACCAGACCGGTAGATTCAACCGGCTGAACCGAGAACCAGCTAGTCTGGCCGTTGGTTCAACCATGATTGGTTCACAGTCCTATAGAACCGGATTGAACTGGTATGAACCAGGTTGAACAGTGTGTGGTTCAACCGATTCGTTTTTTCGCTCTTTAATAAAAACTATTTTAATACTTATTTATTAGTCAGTCAGTTCAACTATGGTTGAATCATTAAATCATAACTTGGAAGTCTCACCGGTTCGGTCTCCGATTATGACAACATTGATTTTAATGATTACTTTCTTTCAGTTGAACTAGGAATTCAACTGGCAGGAACCGACCAGCTTGGTGGTTGGTTGACAACCAGAATGATCTGCGCGGTTCAACCGCAATTGGTTCAACTAGCTCACTTTTTTTTGCTATTTTTTTTATTTATTTATTTATCGAATAGTCATCCAGCTCAACCGCGGTTGAAATAATTGAACCATGATCTAGAAGTCTCATTGATTCAGTCTCTGATCCAGTTTTGACAACATTGATTCTAATTATTACTTTTTTTGTACAGATAGCTGTAGAGAAGTTTAGTGAAGCAACTGTTGGATATAGGCAGAACAGAGAAGCTGCAGAGAGATGGGTTCAGTTGTTCTATACTTCCTATTTCATTGTCACAGCTGTGAGTGCATCACATTGATACATTCTCTAATAAATTGAGCAGCAATCTAGTGAAAACTCATCACATGTTATTTTGAATGAAACTGAGGAATTTTGCTAAACTATACCAAAGAAATCCTCATGATAGAATCATATGATCATTAATACTTGTAAAATACTGACATATATTACTTGTGTTTATGATTTTTTTATATTCTTTATTATATTATAAATAGGTTCAGGATGTTGAAGGAGTTGAATTATGTGGTACCCTAAAAAATGTTGTGGCCATAGCAGCAGGTTTTGTTGATGGTCTGGAGATGGGAAATAATACAAAAGTGAGTTTACTAAATTTTAGGATATAAAGGTTATTTTGAAGAAAAAATAAATATTTATTTTGTATCTAAGTTTCTCTAAATATGTGTAGGCTGCAATCATGAGACTTGGTCTTAGAGAAATGAAGGCATTTTCCAAGTTGTTGTTTCCATATGTTAAGGATAGCACCTTTTTTGAGAGCTGTGGTGTAGCTGACCTTATCACAACATGCTGTAAGGAAGCTAAGAATTTAATATGACTATGCACTTACAGTGTAAAAAAGTTTTACACAGACGTCTAATCATATCTTATCATGTAGATATTGGTGGGGATGTTTTATTAAGTAATATAACAAAATGGCGTCACAATGAAATGTGATTAAATGTATGTGTAAACCTTTTTTACACTGTCGGTGCATAGTCAACAAATTCAAAAGATAGTTAATTTGTTACCTATAATTCATTGGTTTGGTTTCATTAAAAATTACAATATCTGTGGCAGTGGGTGGAAGAAACAGGAAAGTTGCTGAGGCTTTTGCAAAGAATGGAGGGAAGAGGTTGATTTGTATTTCTTTCTCTCTGGTCTATACTTTCAGAGATAGAAAAGGAAAATCAAATGATTAATAATTTCATTCTTCTCTGCAGATCTTTTGATGAGCTTGAAGCTGAGATGCTACAAGGCCAGAAATTACAGGTATGTTCATGAATCTTTCTATGCCAAACCAAAAAGTACATTATCTACTTTGGAAAGTAACCTTGTAAACCAGTTGTGTCAAACATTTTGAAAGAGCTCATCCACCGTAAACTAGCAGATTGGCCTTGGGTTTGGGAGTAACTCCTACTAATGCATTTAGAAATACTAGACTTCGACTTTCAAATTTGAGTGTGTCTTCATCCACTGTTGGCACACCATCTCCTAACATATGGCAAGAAAAGTACACAAACTTGGAACGTGCACTTAAAGCTTACATGGTACGGAAAGAAGGAGAGATCCCCGAAGAATTTATTGGTGTCTTTGATTCATCAAATGTAAGTTTTCAAATTTCAATCAAGTTTGAATTAATTGTTGAAAAGTTTGAATCAAGTAAACACTTGTATTATAAACACATGAGATCTTACAGTGGTGTAGATTTTGTTATTGGTGTAGATTTTGTTAGTGGTATCTTTGATTCGTCACTGATGTAGATTTTGTTATTGGTGTCTTTGATTCTTATAATAATGCTTATCATGTTACCTTACAATGGGTAGAATTAAATATGTATTGCAATATGTATTAGTTGGAAATGAGTCAATTTGTTCGGATTAAACATGAGTATGTATTGTAGAAACATAGTATGTATTAGTTGGAAATGAGTCAATTTGTTCGGATTAAACATGAGTATGTATTGTAGAAACATAGTATGTATTAGTTGGAATTAAATATGTATCAATTTAGTTCTTTTTTATTTTGATTTTTGATATTTGAAATGAGTTAATTTTTCTTTTGTTATTTCAGGCAAGTGAGCATGCAAGTGAGCCTCATTCTCCAATGGATGCAAATGGATCATTTGGTGCTAGCAATATTTAGTGGTTTTAGGATCCTTTAGTATAGGATTTTTTTGTTGCCATTATGATTTTGAGCTACAATTGTTTCTTTCTATTATCTTTTTGAGTTAGATGACATTAAATATTTGACATTACATTTATGTTATCAGAATTATATTTTAAATGAAATTTTCAGTTTTTTTAGTAAGCTTAGTATGTGTTATTTAAGATATATGTATAGTTATTAGTGATGAAAACAGGTAATTAGATAAAGAAAAAAGAAATTCTCAAATTGCAAAAGAAATATTGTCTCTGCATAACTCTAATAAAAGGTTGAAACCCCCACAAAAAAGTCCTATCAAATACGACAATAAAAAATTACCACAAATAAATCAATTTCAGGAGGTTTATAACCCCCTCAAAAAAACCTCCACTAATTGTGGGGGTTAAAAACCCCCGCAGTAAAACCCCCGCTAAATGACCGGATACCAGCGTTTTCAAAAAACCCCCGCAGTTAGATTGCGGCACTTAAAACTCCGGCGTTTTTTAAAACCCCCGCTGACTACTTTGCGGGGGTTAAAAACCCCCGCTAATCGAAAAAAAACCGCCGCAATCTATACTGTTTTTTGTAGTGAAACTTAAGCAAAAATATCGCAATCTCTTAGCCAATGTAGAATAGTCTCCAAACCATCCTTGCAGCGGGTACAAATAGCATCATTAATCATTCGTGTTCTTAATGCATAGTCGGTATAATTTTTTTATAATGATAACAAGTTACAAAACATGTTTTAATGTGAGTTTTACAAAAGTTGTGATTAAAGACTATTTTTAAAATCATATTTAAATGTATGATTGGTTTATGGTATCCAGTAGTCTATCTATTTAACTACATATTAATCTATTTTTTTTGACAACTCAACAACAGGGAAGAGGATGATATGAAAAGAAGACTTGGATAGGACCAGGAAACTATACGGGTAAAAACCCTAGAAAAAGATGACCTACATATCAATCTATTGAGAGTTGTGTTTTAATTGAAATGACATGGCTTTATTCTTGTAAAAAAAGTAATTAGTTATTAAGAATAAAATTTTAATTATATAGATTGTTGCAACCAATGACAAATTTTTCCTCGCGGTAATGGTAGGGAGAGGACGTTAATCGTGGTCAATGTAAAATAAAATGTTAGGAAAATAGATAAAACGCTAGAAGGAGGGCTTGAACCTCCGACCTTGTGGTTAACAGCCACACGCTCTAACCAACTGAGCTATTCCAGCCAAGTTGAAATATTATCATCGTGTGTTTTACAAATTGTTAAATTAACGCAAGAGACGCAGATTGCATAAATATTCTTATGAAATAGCAAATAATAGTTATTGACTTTCTTTGTTAGATTTTGGTTGTATTATACACATATAAGGAAGTGAGGAAGCATTTGAAATGCTCTCCAAGCCCACTTTTTTCCAAATGAACGAAGATAAAGAGATTGAAATATTGAATGATTGAAATCGTTCGTTCTCTACAATAGAGCACTTTTGAGGTCTAAGAAGAAATTTAGAGAAACTTGACTAGGTGTATTCCTTACACAATATAAGACTTTTTTTCACAATAATAGGACTTTATGAACATTATTATTTCATTTTAACTATATAATATTTAATTATTTAATTGTAATTTTTAATGTGATGATAAAACTTGTATGGAAGAAGGTTTGCTCCCTCATGGTTGGACCAGCCATCCTCCTTGCCAAGTTGCCCTGTGTACCGATCACGATGCTTGTTATCGCCTTGTGGAGGTCCCTGAAGCGCATATGAAACTTGCCTTTTGATGTTGTGTGATGCAGGGTTTAGATCTAAGTGATCGGTGTTGTAATTGTCTTTGGCTTAATTCAGAGCCATCATCATTCGCTTTTAGGGTTTTAGGGGGATTTGGTTTCCTTTTACTGTTTTGATTTGAGTAATTTCACCCAACAATCGGGTTTGTGGTTGTAATTTCTCGCCGCCATTGGTATTGGCCCCTCTTTCAGTGTATTGAACAATTAATGAAATTCAATATGCTTTGGACCAAAAAAGGCTTATAGAGGGATAAGCTCTTTGTAAGTGTTTGACATGACTGACTTATAGCATTTTTTCATTAGGTTATAATGTTTTTTGAAGCGCTACTTGAAATAGTGTTTGAGTTTATAGCGTTTCAATTTTTCTCTCATTTCTACCTTGTTACTTTAATTAAATTCCTCATTCCTACTCCATTAAATGAATATTCTCTCTCATCTATAAACATTAATTACAAATGTTCATTTATGTAATTTTATATTTACAAGTCAGTTCAACTACTATTATTAAACACTAAAATTAAATCTGTCAACTTTTCCACCATCAGATATCCATTATAAGTAACCAACATTGTTGGCCTAGTGGCTTAATCTAGCTAGGACACGGGGGGGTCGACCCGGTGCTCCCGGGTTTGATTCCCGCAGTGGACAAACTCGGTGTTGGCCAGTGCGAAATTTGATCTTAAGCACGAGCGGAGATTCGTCTTTCGTTGAAAGCGTTGGGACACTCCGTAGATAGCCAGTGATGGTCCGAACCAAAAATGATATTCATTATAAGCTCATCCGCTATAAATTAACTTACTTACTATCTAATAATTTATCCGCTATTCGTAATTATTATTTTTTACTAAAGAGAGTCTTAATGTCTATGTAGCACTACAAAAAACTGATCAAATAGCGAGGGGGTTTTAAGATAATTAGCGGAGGTTTTTAACCCCCGCAAATTAAACTGCGGGGGTTTTCAAACTCCCACAATTTGGCTGTTTTTTTGTAGTGTAGATAGGATTCTAACAAAGCTCACAAAAAATAGGAAGTTTATTAGATGACCCGTGAACTTGCACGGTTACCTAAACATTGAAGTCTCATTCTCATCCATTCAATTCAATCAACTTGAATAAAAAGACATAAGAGCTAGCTACAGGTTCATATACCCGTGACACTTAACATTACAAATATGACCCAAATGTAGAAACATGAATTTAATACCACACATACTTAGTAGCTCAAAATCAATCACCATGTAGTTAGCAATAAAACCTTAGCAATATTATGCTATTACCCAACTCACCAAGAGAAATGAAATGCTATATTATTACCATTACCCAAACAACTTCATAATACCAATTTGATAAGATTATGTATTAACCATTTTTCTAAGTGCAAAGCTCACGAGCAACACCAATCCTTGAGTTGGGCACATCAAAGAGCACACGGTGGTTTTGTTGTTGCATGTTGGCTATCACGTTCAACACCGAGTTCACGTTGTTGGGTGCGGCCGCCATGGCCAAACATGTGGTGCTGCCGGCGGTGCTATGTATGAGGAGGTTGTCTTGTGGTAGTGTCACATTCATGCCGGAGAATATTAATGTTATTGTAGGTGCAACTATTGGGACATTGTAGCATGTGTCAAACCCTCCTAGCGATGTCACCGTGAGGTTTGCCTTTCCCCCAACTCTTCGTCGGAACTCGTCTCGGACCGCCACATAGGCCGGTTCAGCTAGCCGGGTGAACACGGTACCTATATTAATGAAGAAATACAAATGAAGTATGAATAATTATGATTAATTAAAATTAAAATTATTGTCATATAATTAGTATTATTTTTATTTGCTTCTATGATGCTTTTTTCATAAAGGAGATGTGTGGATATCATTAGGTTAATTATAATCATTCTCAGTCACGGGTTATTGCTTAAATTTGGGGTGATTTGTCAAAAAGGCATGTGGGGCATAATACTAGAGTTATGTCTGGTCCAATCGCGTGTAGAATTTTTAGTTCAAAATTGGTTTCAATTCAATTTTACCTAGTAGCTTGTTTAACATTATTACAACATGAAGGGCCTCAATTGCACTTCATGTTGAGAATTTGAACATAGAAGGAGACAATTAGTCAAGATTCTACACTATGTTTTGATCATGTTAATTATCCACTCTAAAATTACTATATATTTTCATCTAAACATAATAGGTTTAATCGTAGTTTTAGTCCTCCTGTTTTCTTAAGTTGCTGATGTTGGTTTTTGCAGTTTTGGTCTCTTCCCCACTTTCTTATATTTGCAATTTTAACCCCTAGTTTTTTTAATTGCACTTTTGTCCCTCAAAAAGCAAAGATGTGAACTTGTGATCTTCACATTTCTAGGATCAAAGATTTTTTAGGACCAGAAGTGCAAAAAATTCCATGATTTTGAGGGACAAAAGTGCAATTATATAGGAGATCAAACTCGTTAAATTTAGAAAATTGAAGACAAAATCCTCAAAAATAAAATAGAGAGACCAAAGTCGTCAAATGGAGAAAGTTTTTAGACCAAAATGCAATTAAACCAAGTAATAAATTTAAGTAATGTTATCATAGAATAACATTAAATAATATAGAAACATTTTTTTTCTAAAGTAGAGTGTGTAGGTAAAAGAACATTACCGGAATCAAAGATGGTGCCGGCTCCGGTGGTCGGATTAAAAGCCAAAGCTGCTGGAGGAATATCGACGACTCTTCCGCCAACCCTAATAGCAACCAACTCAACATAGTAGAGTGATGATCTTCTAGGGTTCTTGAGAAGAGGAGTAAACTTGATCCTCTTGGGCTGAGCAATAGGCCCAAGTCTTAGAGACCCAGAAAAGTTAGGTGATTTGAAGCTAGGTAAGCAGTAAGAAAATGTGGATTGATAGAGGTTTTGAGTCTGAGACAAAAGTGATAATGGGCCTCGGCCCAAGCCCAATAGCCCTTGTGGTGGTGAAGAGGTCCCAGTGGTCTTTGTAACACAACCAAAGGTGTAGCTAGGAATTGGGTCAGTAGCTAATGTAACCGTGTCTTGAACTAAGTTGGCTGATATAGCTGAATTACCATAGGTTAAGTTGAAGTTGCACGTGCTCACACCACAACTAGGGTTAGGTACCTGAAAAATGCAAAGAAAAATGTTTACAATTTTTAATTTTTACATTACAATATTTGCTTTAGAAAAATCCAAGTCTCGTGACCCTTTGCCTGCCATAGACAGCACATAGCTTTCAAGATTTTGGATTGATATAACCCCACCAAAAATGGGACAAAGAATTGCACATTTCAATGTAATCATAGCGAATGGTAATGTAATTGGATCATTGGAGTCCCTCTCATTGTGATATTACCATGCTTCCAAGTCAAGAAAAGGTAAAAGAATCATGCCAAAACATAGAGCTGTCAAACTGGGTCGTCTAGCCCGGCCCGGCCCGACCCAATGGACTAAAATGTAAGTCTACTGTGGTGTCTTTTTTTGTAAGATTAGGAACTTAAAATGGATGGTTAATGAAAACAACTTCTTTTACATTATGGTATAGATAATTTATGAATTCAAATGATTTCTTTTTGTAATAAGTCAAATGAGTTTTTATGTACTGCACCAATGGACAAATATTCACAGCTGTAATTTCAATAGTTGTGACATTTGAGGTCACGTGATTCCTATTTAAATTTTTTTAATAAAAACTCGACATGCTAATGTAATGAGTATCTTAGGATACTGACTTTGTCAAACAAAAAAATCTTAGGATACTGATAACAAATTTTGAAAAACAAAAATAGTAGTATCTTAGGATGCTGATTAGGATATAAATTAATGTAAAGTAGTTTAAAAATACAACTATATGTTTAACTGTTTATGCCACCTAAAACATGTTAAGAAAAAAAAAGGAGAGGAATCAAAACAAAAGAACAGAGGCAAAGAACATGGCATAGTGTTTAACTGTTTATGCCTTTATATGAGAAGAATCCTCCTTGAACATATAAAGGAGAAAAGATACAAGCCAAAATAAGCTGAAATTTTATTGCATTTTACATTACATCACAATATTTTGATTTTCTTTCTAACAAACCCCATGAATCTATATATTTTCGACTAAAATTGATTTTGTCACTAAAGTAATTTGAAGCTAGATTGTCCCAGGAAGGTAGCTCAGTTGGCGAGCTAAGAGACATGAAGGAGTTGCATAATTGCAAGAAGGAGGTCCAGGGTTCAAATCCCGGAAACTAACATTCCCAGTGGCGGACCCAGGACCCCGGGGTCAGGGGTGTCAAATTTTTTAAGGCCGGTGTCAAATGGGTGCAAAACTTGGTCTACTAGTACAATTTCAAATTTTCAGGGGTGTCAAAATTAAAATTTCAGGAGATTTAGGCTATTTTTATAGGGTGTTAGTTGAACCCCCTGGATACATGCCAGGTCCGCCACTGAACATTCCCCCACCCCCACTAACATTTGCTTATCAAAAAAAATTTGAAGCTAGTTTAGCTTTTACTTAAAGAGATTTTTACTCCCAAATTTATTGTTCAACAAACTGTTACCTCAATTCATCTAAATATAAATCATTTTACATTATACTTACTATCATTCAAAATCAATTTTCGTCACACAGAGTTAGATTATTTACCTGTTTGCATTCAGGAGAAGCACAACTAACATTCTTAAAAGAAGTAGAAATTTGAGGAGCAAACAAAGTTGAAGAACAACCATCACACTCAGTACAAGGAATCCAAGCAGCATCATTGCTAGTATCCATAGCCAACAACAAAGTTTGAGGTGGAGTACCAATTTTAGCCCTAACAATATAGGTAGGACTTTGTATAATCTGTCTACCTGAAGCAATAGGTACAATAGACCTTCCAGCAACCAAGCTAGCTAGGAATTGCATTCTAGTTTGGTCTTTTGCTTGCATTTGAAGTACACTTTCTTCCCATGAAACTGTCTTTGTTGGTCTAAATGGTGAACATTGACTAAACACATGGAATACTTGAAGTGTTGAGCCATGATCTTGGGTTTCACATTTAGGGTTGAGTCCTTGGACTATGGAGAAGAATAGGAATAAGAGTGAGAGTTTGAGTTTCATGGTTGTTAAGTTGGGATTTTGTTGTATTCACTTCACTGCTTGCATTAGTACTTTATATATAGTAAAATAGGAACTAGCTTTGTGGGAAAAAAAGAATATTTTTTTTTGTTTATTTTATTTCATTGGCTTAAGATATTTTGGAGTAGGGACTTACTATTGACACTACTAGTTTTTGTTAATACACCTCTTTTCCGTACGTTTATTTCTGGTAATATTGTTAAACTCGGATTGTCCATCGACTCCGTTGAGGCAATAGGAAATATTGTTAAAGCAAACTACGTCATTTTTAATTTTGTTTTACGTAAATACCCTTAACAATATCGTTTTACATTAGGAAACAAAAAAAATTACAAAACTTAGTACTAGAGGTGTCAATATTGGCCCGGACCAACGGGTCAACCCAACAACCAGGTGTTTTGGACTTCATTGGGCTTGCTAAATAGAGACTCAGAAAAAACAGACCATTTTGGCCCAACCTTGTTGGTCAATGGGCAAGATTGGGTCTTTTTTCCATGTTTATTTTAACATTTTTTTATGATTTCCATTGTTTAAGGTTAGACTGGGCTGACCCGACCCGTTGGCCCAATGGTTTGGGCTGGGCTGGACTACATAAACATAGCCCAGCACAGCCTGCTTTAAGGTTTTGGTCCAGTGGGACTGATCGAGCTGAGCACCCCAGTTTAACGGCTCCTTCGGCATGGTCATCGGTTCGACGGCAAAAACCAACCAAGTCACACCAGGTCTGTGCATGTCTAGTCCAATTACATGTTCGGGACTGGCCATACACTGGTTCAGTCGAACCAATCGATTTGGTCCGAGTTTTATAATATGATTTCCGAACAACAAAAATTGTATAGAAAAAAAGCTAAATAGCTAAATGAATACCAATTATTTTCCGTATGAAGGTGTGGTGTGTTTGGAGTATGTGGGTGAGAAAGTATGGGTAGTGGGGTGGGGGGAAAATAGAGTTGTGTTATTGGGAGATAACAGACTGTACTCCATTTGGTTCTGTAGGCTACAGGGCCTTAGTTATCTGTTATAAATTCAACGTCAAAATAGCATCTTCCATTGTGCTATGATTATAGACATGTATTTTTGGGTTAAATTGATTAAATATTTCTAGATTTTTTTCTAAAGAAAAAGGTAGGTTGTGTGCTAGTTGATGGAAGAAGATTGTATATATAGCTTTAGGATTTTAGTATGATTTCCAAGAGTAGTGCAGAATCCTTTCCAAGAGGAGTAGTGAAGATTGTAAATTAATGTTTAATTATATAGTGTATATTTAAATTTGTAGCGTTGGGGAAGCTAGAAAGTGAAATTAATGATAAAAAGTAGTGGATACCGTATAGTAGATAAGCTAGCTGATAGTAAATCACGTGTTTGATAAAACTAGCTGATAAATGTATAATGACATAAAAGAGCATATTTAATTCATGATTAAGTTATTTAATCATGGCAAAATGTTTAATGGGGATAAAGAAGGAATTTAAGAAAAATAATGAGGGTAAAATGACAAAAAAAAGTGAGACCCCATATGATATAAGTAGCGTTTGAAAAAATGTTAAACGCTACCAAAAAAATGCTAGATGCTAGTGTTTGCCAAACACGTCTATTTATCATTCGCTAGTCAAATCCGTTAGTCAAATTTAGTATCTACTAGCGGATGAGACTTGCCAAACAGAAATGTAAGATAAATACAATTAACAAGTTATTGGGTGAGAAAAAAAAAAGTATACTATGTTTCCTTCTAGAAACCATGATGGAGTGCTCTTCTTTTTGCTATCACAACTCAAAAGGCAGAAAAATGGCCCAGATGTGTTGGTATGCAAGTACCATAATGCACCATTTGTCTTTGAATTACATCTCAGAGAATCCATTATTACTTTTTCCTCAAATTTAAAAATTAAGAGTGGAAGAGTATCGTTTGATTTATTTTTGAGAGAGCCATAATTAATTTTAGAGACATAAAAATTGATTTTTACATGTTTTGATGCAGGTGCTTCTACGGTGAGGTAACAAATCAAATCCCTCACCGGTGAACCACTAAAATTGACCGTAGGGTATTGTGTAAAATGTTATGAGTGGTTAAGATTGAATCAAGCAGTTTTAAATCTCAACCGTATCGTTTGATTTATTTTTAAGAGAGCCATAATTAATTTTAGAGACATAAAAATTGATTTTTACATGTTTTGATGCACGTGCTTCTATGGTGAGATAGCAAATCAAATCCCTCACCGATGAACCACTAAAATTGATTATAGGGTATTGTGTAAAATGCTATGAGTGGTTAAGATTGAATAAACCAGTATTAAATCTCAACCGTTGATGAATTTTTATACTACATCCTATGATCATATTTAATGATTTATCGGTGAGAGATTTGATTTGCTCTTACGCACTAAAAACACCTCTTTTGATGCATGTCAAATTGATTTTAATTCTAGAATGGATTCTAACTTGCAAATACAATTAAAGCTTTCTCCTCCAAGCATGTTTTTTTCAGATTCCAAATATTTTTACATAAATCATAAATCACTTGACATTGAATTCATTTTAATCGAAATCAATATTACCAAATCAAGGCATTCAAAAGCATTTTTTTGGTTTTCGATATGCCCTAACTTTTGTTACAACTTTTTTTAAAGAATAATCATTTTTTTAACAAAATAATCTATTTAGAAGTTTCACACCCGTTTGTTACTTCTTTTCAAAAAAAAAAAAAATTTAAAAACTGATTAAAATGGAAAGCTATTTTATGTAGCTTCTCATAAAAATCATTTTTTATTAAATGACTTTTAAAAAAAATAAAAAAGAAGTGATTTTCATTAAGTTACACAAACACAAAACAACTTCCATCTTTCTTAATCCCAAGTAGGTAGCTCCGTTGGCGAGCTAAGGGATACCGAAGGAGTGTATCAAAGGAGTGCAAGAAGGAGATCACGGGTTCAAACCCCGGAAACTAACATTTCCCCCACCCCCACTAACCTCGCTTATAAAAAAAAAACTTCCATCTTTCTTAAAAATCTCTAAAACTAATCTATAAAGTATTTAACATCAAAATCACTTAAATTTTATTCAGTACCAAACAGGCCCAAATGTAATCTTGTTCAAAAGCACTATCCGATACTAAAACCCTGTTTGGGTAAACAGCTTAATTAAGTGCTTTTGATATCATACGAGAGCTTATGCATAAGTTGTTTCTATATTAAAGAATAAAATAATTATAAACTATTTTTCTATAAGCTATAAGTTGTTTTCACAAGTTATCCTAAGGAGCTTATGAAAACTAGCTGAAAACAACTTATGAACATATCATAAGTTAATTCTATAAGCTCTCCCAAACAGTTTAACAAATACTTAGACTAATTGATAAGCTAAAATAAGCCGATACAAACGGACCCTAAATGTGTGTAGCTTTACCAACAAGATTCTAAGATTGATTCGCCTTATCATTCAAAGACACAATCTTTTATCTATCAATATTTGATAGTTTTTATATGATGTATATTGTTGGGAAATAAAGATCATAAATTGAGGTAATTCCTTGCAAGGCAAAGCAAGCTATAGCAGCAAACAAGAGACCGTGAATTAAGCTGAATTTGCTCTGTCCCCCCTTTTTATTCTATTCTTGGATTTACCCTCTCGGGTGGTCGTGTATATTTATAAAGTTGCTTCATTATTACAAAATCATTAGATGTCAAAACAAAATTATAAATCATTCGGCAAACCAATTGCGTACGATCCAACAAAGCAGTGATTGTTAAATTGTCAAAGTAATTAGCCGAAACTCAGTTTGAAATCTCTACAATAGGTATGTGTGTGTGTGAATTTTCTTGACAAGTAAAGCATATAATAATACAGGAACAATTCTCGTGTTATAATTCCATATAATCTTTGTCAAGTGAAATACAAATATCAACATAATTTATTAGAATCTGTCTATTTTGTGTGCTAAAGTTTCCACCAAAAACTAGTAGGATACCCGTGAATACGAACAGGTGCTGTGGTGTTTTTTTTATGAATGAACTTAGGCAGTATTTAAATAGTCTGAACATTATCCCGTGAAAATAAAGACAAATTTAAAGTAGATAAAAAAATAGTTTCAAATAAAAAATAGATAAATACAAAAATCTAAAAATGTAAAAGTATCATTTAAAAACAATTTGTGCATTTATCCCGTGTTTTTTTATATATCAATGCAGTGTTTTTTTATATATCAGTGTCGTTATTCCGTGTTTTTTTATATATTAGTGCAGCTACCGATCCCGTGTTTTTATATATATCATTCCAGTTATCCCCGTATTTTTTATATATCAGTGCGGTTATCTCATAGCTTCAATTGATTATTTGAGTTGAGTAGTAGATTATAGTAGATAGTAAAAGATAGATAGTAGATTATCAATAAGAAATATTTATCCCATATTTTTTTTATATATCAGTGACAATTATTTATCCTTTTTTAGGTATTAGTGACAAATATTTGTCACGTGTGTTTTAAATATTAATCAGTTTAAATAGTCATTAAACCTTCTTGTTTTTTTAGATAGTAGGTCTATAGTTGTCTTCAAAAATTATAATTATCAATGACAAATATTAATCCCGTGTTTTTTATATATGACTGCAGTTATCCCGGGTTTTTTTATATATCAGTGCAGTTATCTCGTAGTTTCAATTAATTATTTTAGTTGATTAGTAGATTATAGTAGATAGTAAAAGTTAGATAGTAGATTATCAATAAGAAATATTTGTTTTAAATATTAATTAGTAATTTAAATAGTCATTAAGTCTTCTTGTTTTTTAGATACTAGGTTTGTAGTAGTAGTCTTCAAAAAATTTAATTATCAATGACAAATATTAATCTCGTGTTTTTTTTATATATCAGTGCAGTTATCCCGTGTTTTTTTTATATGTCAGTGCAGTTATCCCGTAGTTTCAATGGATTATTTTAGTTGATTAGTAGATTATAGTAGATAGTAAAAGAGAGATAGTAGATTATCAATAAGAAATATTTGTTTTAAATATTAATCAGTAGTTTAAATAGTCATTAAATATTCTTGTTTTTTAGATATTAAGTTTATAGTAGTCTTCAAAAAATTTAATTATCAATGACAAATATTAATCCTGTGTTTTTTTATATATCAGTACAGTTATTCCGTGTTTTTTTATATATCGGAGAGAGAAATTAAAATTTTAAGGTGATAACTTTTTCCAAAAAGTTGATAGTTTTTTTTTGTTTTTTAGTGTGACTCATTTACATTTTTATAGGTAATTTTAGTAGAGTAATGTTTGTATATATTTAGAAATTTAGTTAAAAAAACTAAAGTAAAGTGATAAGAGAAAGAGAAGAATTTTTTATGGGAAAAGTAAAAGAAAGTAAAAAGAAAAACAAAGAAAGAGAGCGTAAGAGAAAAGTGAAAATGAGGAAAGAGAGTGTAAGAAGAAAAAGAAATAAATAGAAGGTAATGACATTTTTACCCTTAAATTAGATATGTGTCTTGTTAATAAGAGATTCAAATTGGTAATTTCATAGGAGGTTTGTTTGTATAAGTAGATAGGTAATTTTAGTAGAGTAATGTTTGTATATATTTAGAAATTTAGTTAAAAAACTAAAGTAAAGTGATAAGAGAAAGAGAATAATTTTTTATGGGAAAAGTAAAAGTAAAGTAAAAAGAAAAACAAAGAAAGAGAGCGTAAGAGAAAAGTGAAAATGAGGAAAGAGGGTGTAAGAAGAAAAAGAAAGAAATAGAAGGTAATGACATTTTTACCCTTAAATTAGATATTTGTCTTGTTAATAAGAGATCCAAATTGGTAATTTCATAGGAGGTTTGTTTGTATAAGTAGATAGGTAATTTTAGTAGAGTAATGTTTGTATATATTTAGAAATTTAGTTAAAAAAACTAAAGTAAAGTGATAAGAGAAAGAGAATAATTTTTTATGGGAAAAGTAAAAGTAAAGTAAAAAGAAAAACAAAGAAAGAGAGCGTAAGAGAAAAGTGAAAATGAGGAAAGAGAGTGTAAGAAGAAAAAGAAAGAAATAGAAGGTAATGACATTTTTACCCTTAAATTAGATATGTGTCTTGTTAATAAGAGATCCAAATTGGTAATTTCATAGGAGATTTGTTTGTATAAGTAGATAAATAGATATTAGATTAGATAGATGAATATTTTGTGTGGAGAGTTTGTTGCAATGTGTTACCAAATAGAGTTAATCTCTCTAAAAAATGGGTAAATTTTGGTCATACTTGTGCTTGTTGTGATGTGACCACTACTACACTACAACATTTTAAACCATTTCCTAAACTAAAAAAACCGTTGTCTTAACTTTCAGCAACAGTTTTGAAACTGTGGTGTTTGCAAGCATTGCCTATTCTTTTGGCAACGGTTTTTTACCAGCATAGGCAACGCCGTAAAAAACCGTTGTTATTGAAGAACAAAAACAACAGTTTCATTTTTACATAATGACAACGACATAAAACCGTTGCAATCTATGGCAACAGTGAAAAATCCTTGCCTCATAGAAAACCGTTGCCTATCACTACAAATGCAACACTTCAAAATCGTTGCCATACACAATATAAAATGAAAACAAAAATATAGAAAAAAGATTAGAGAGGTCATTTCATTCCTTCCCAACAACAAAGTTATGGGTGATATCACTCAAATTTAGTAACAAAATCAATTAATTACATTCCACCAAAAAAAACAAGAACTTTCAGCAGTTTTGCCTACACTAAATTCTTTGTTTCTAAAAACACTCAAGATTACAATTCACAATAAAATGGGAAAATGTTCATAATCCTAAAGAACAAACAATCATAATTCTATTTCTACCTACCTAGTTATTCCTTGTTCAAGAGTCATATTTCTCCAGAGAGTATGAGGGAACACACAAGTTTAGCTCACAAGCATAAAACTTGCTCATAAAAAAGCTGGTAGTTCGTTCAAATGCGGATGGTGCTAGTATAACCCTAACTAAATTTTTAATCCTACAAGCAGAAGTGATATAAGAATACTTACCTCCACAAACCCGCATAGTGAAAAGTAGTGCAGATATGAGTCAGTGTGCTGGATTACAACGGAGTGCGTTAGTGTAGTGGTGCGGCGGGGTGCACTGGTACGACAGAGTGCGTCAGTGCAGTGGTGCGGCGGAGTGCATTGGTATTGTTGAATGCGGTTGAGGAATTCTTTGCAAAATCATATGTTAGGGTTTGTAGTTTGGAGGGATCGTAGTTCACGGGGGAGGAATAAATGGTTACCGCCTAAACAAATTTGGGGGAATTGAAACAGAGGACGACGGTTTTTCTTTATACTTTTTTAATGAATTTTAGAACGGTTCAGTGGTGTAGTATCGGAGCGGTTTTTAGGCGTTTAATAGTCAAGCGTTGTCATATAGCCAAAATGTTGTAGTGCTAGTAAGCATTGTTAGGCCAAAATGGGTGTGATTGCTTGGTTACAACCGTACGTAGCTCACGACTTTGAGAGTTTTGAAGATTATTTTTTAAAAATGTTGTAAGTACGAAGTCACATTTTGTGGCAACATTATGGAGCTTTTGGCATGTAAGAAGTGGAATAATATAGATTTGGAGTCTTCGGTTATTTGTCACTATGCTGTGAATATGATTGAAGATTGGAAACAAACTCAAGCTTTGCATACCCTTGATGTAACCCATATTGATGGAGTTGATATTTGTGTTAGGAAAAAAAACCCATGCAACGTTGATGCATCTTTCAACTCATCTTCTGGATATACAAGTTTTGATATGTGCACCGGAAATAACAACGATGAGTTTATAGTCGCAAAAATCTATACATTTATCTCTTTGTTGTCTTTGAGGCTTGGAAAGGAGAGGGAATTGAGTTGTTTTATGGGCTTCTTCAATAGGTATTCACTTTGGGTCTTAATAATGTAATATTTGAGATGGATTGTATAAAGTGGTAATGGACCATATAAATTAACATTCCCTTGATATTTTTAAACTAGGGTCCATTATCCATAGTATGAACCTCCTACCAAATTTCCAAACTTTAGTGTAAAGTTTATTCGGAGGCAAACCAACGAAGTTTCTCATAACTAGTGGGGTGACCCGTGCGATGCACGGGGCCAATGCTCTATTTAACACAAAATTGTCCGGATACAAAAATTCATTGTTTAGATTACAATATAAAAATACTTTGTGAATATCAGATCAAACCCTAACAACACCAACAAAAATACTAAGTGGTGAACCTCGAATTTCCATTGAAAGATTAGAAGGAAAGCGTTGATGATAATCTCTCTAAAAACCTTTTGGAAGTTTAAGGAATCTCTGCAAAATAGCAATATAAAAAGTAGTTAATATAGAATAAAACTGAAAACAATGAGATCAACATGTCTAGCTATATTAATGGCATATGAAAACAAAGGTAAAAGTAAACATGCAAATCAAGTAGAAACAAAATTGGCAATATAAAAACTAATTAACATGCAATCAAAAACTACCCAAAAAGAGCCTTGGTTTAGGCATATTGAGAAGCTGCAATTAATCAATGCTTGTTATTAGTCTATATCCTTTGCAAAATTCAGACTCAGAGTGGATGTATTATATTCTTTGCAACTTTAGCAAATCTTTACTAAAAGAGTGTCTGTTCTGTTCATGCATACATATCAATCAGAAGAATTGATCTACTAAATTATCTTTTCATCTTAGAATCCTCACCTCTTCACATGAATATTGAATGTATTCATGTGCATTCACATGAATATTGAATGCACAAGCTATGAATGCATTTTACACATGCCACTTAGACCATATGATATTCAAGTAGAAATAAAGTATAAGTTAAATCATAGGGTTGTGTATTTGTATGAGAAAATTACCTAGGAGAGTCGCTGGAATACTTCTTTGTAAACCACATTGGAAGTAGTATTTGTCGAATTCCCTTCATCATCAGTTATCAATATTTTTAAACCCTTTTTTGAAGTAACTCTTGAAACGGCTACATATAATTGACCATGTGAGAAAACCGGTTGGGGTAAAAAAACACCAACATGTTTTAAAGATTGTCCCTGACTCTTATTGATAGTCATTGCAAAAGAAACAGCCAAAGGGAACTGTCTTCTTTGAAACTTAAAAGGAATTCGAGGATCAGACGGAGTCAGTGACAATCTTGGGATAAAAACTCTTGAACCAGCATTGTTTCCCGATAAAACAATTGCCTCAACAACAAATTTACCCATCCTTGTTAGAATGAGCCGAGTTCCATTACATAATCCAGAAGAATGATCAATGTTTCTCAACAACATGATGGGAATACCAACTTTCAATTTAAGTTTATGAGCTGGAAGACCAGAGGCAACAATTGTATTTAAAAATTCTGGTGTGTGTATATCATCCTCAACATTAGCATTAGAATAATTGTGGCAAGGTGTGTCTAAACTTAAATGTCTTTTCATCACCTGGAATTGAAGATATCATGTGCTCATTGATAATGTCCACCACTTCATTTTTGGGAGCTAAGATCGCCCTATTTTGAAAAAATAAAGGGTCATGCATTTCATCTAGAAATGATGGATATGTTGTATCAATGATATTTTGAATTGGTTCAACTGAATCTTTAATAAGCAACTCGTCTGGAATTTCAAGAGAGATGTTCGAATCATTTACTTCACCAATTGTACCATCTCCAATTTTTAGAACCCATTCAGAAAATTCTGTTGCTTCAGCAATGTCAGCATTTGAGGTACCATACAACAATCTCATATTCTTTGATAATGTCAAAATTTCACAATGGTTCCATAGATAAGAAGAGTTGATTGTGGCGTGTACAATCTGCTGTCTTGTTCCCTTGGGAATAACAGGGAGTATTTGGCGAAAATCTCCACCCAAAACAACAACCTTACCTCCAAAAGGAACACCTAAACTTTCACCATTGAGAGGCCTCAAAATATCCTGTAGGGTTCGATCTAGAGCTTCAAAACAATTTTTATTGGTCATTGGTGCCTCATCCCATATAATCAATGAACATCTACGAATCAATTCTGCCAAGTGACTTCCTTGTTTTATGTTGCAAGTGGAACACTCATCTGGGTTAAGTGGAATTGCAAATCGAGAGTGAGCTGTCCTACGTCCAGGAATTAAAAGAGAAGCAATACCACTGGAGGCAACTGCTAAAACAATTTTCCCCTGTGATCTTAAACCAGTTGTGAGTCCTCTCCAAATATAAGTCTTGCCTGTTCCACCATATCCATTTAAAAAAAAGAAACCGGCCTTTTTTTCATTCACTCGTGCCATAATTTTTCCATAGATGTTTTTTTGCTCATCTGTCATTGATGCCACCAACTGCTGGTTTTCAACCTCTAGTTTTACTCTATCGTAATTGATTTCATCAAATATGAGCCTATTCTGACTTGTTGCAAGCAAGTCTTCATCAGGTTGAGGTAAGGTAGGAAAATCGGAGAGACTCATATTATTGCTTTGCAACAACTTATGAATTTCAATTAAAGTAAAGGTCTTTAATTCATCACCAGATAATTGTAATTCTGAAATAATAAGTGAATGCAAATATTAGTGTTTTAATAAGAAAAAAATTGGCAAACACAAATTAGAAAAGATGTAGACCAAAACCTGGAAATTGTAGAATGGATCTTTGTCTATGCAAAATGTCATCACCTAAATGGAACCATGTAGCATCCCACACAACTTCAGGTCTTGAAATCTGCCCAGATACTAATAGTATGACAAACAACTTGCGCAAAAAGGACCCAACACCCCAATGACTTGCCTCTTTAATAGCATCTATGTATTCTTTGTCATCTTCCAATAAACCCATTGCATAGCAAGCATCTTTAAAATTTGGGTGAACAAAATCTCCAACTTTTCTTATGTCTTCAAAACACTGAGCTCCTTTAACATGATTCAGCAATCTCCTTAAATAATAAAGCTCCCCAGATCCAGGGGGGATATAATGAAGTCTCCCAATAGTATATCCAGATTTACGTGGAAACCATTCCCTCTTTTCATCATTCCAAACAAATTTTGTTGGAAACTCAGCATAAGTAAGTTCTCTTGCTTGTGAATATTTTTTGTTTGCACCCATCCACGCCAAAAATTTGGAGCTCCCAATAGATGGCTTAGAAAGAACTGATTGAATAGGCCTATTATCACTGTAAATAAGCAATTGTTCACCTGGTAGATGAAATTGCAGCCTCTCCACTGAGGGTTCTCTATAATGAATGTCAAATGAAAATATTCTCCATGCAGCTTCAGATGAGGCCAAGTATCTACAGTCATAATACAACTGTATTTCATCAACAATATCATTATTAGAGTTGGAATCACCAACACCATAGAAAGTTGTTGTAACTCGATCATGACCTTTATTGACATACTTGAAGAGATACTTGATTGATCTAGATTGGTTACAATATTCAACATTAATATGAGCATTGTATTTGAGAAGCAAAGTGCTGTTGTAGGGAACAACAAATCTATTATCGAGAAAAGATTCACCTTTTTGAACAAAAACCCCATTATCTCTTCTTCTATAAATAGGATAACCATCGGAATCAATGATAGTTATATCACTGAATTTCTTTGGAAAATACTTTGTACACCTCTTGTTCTCCATGCAAGTAGATTTTGGATTTTGAGGTCCACATGGTCCATGAAGCATGGATGTAGATACAATTTCGAAGAGCTGTGGATGAGATTCTTTGTTGGGAATTTCAGCACATATAACCTTGTCAATATCACCAATAGTCTTGTACTTAGAAGATGAATGAAGAAATACTAAGATATGGGCATGGGGTAGACCGCGTTTCTGAAATTCAATTGTATAAATAACTGCAGAATAGTGAATAAGTCTGTGTTAAATTAAAGCATCAAAAACTCTATTAAATAAATAGAGAAGATATAGATAAAAGATACCTGCCATAACACGACCAAAAATATCTCCCTTTTTTATATCTTTAATCAATTGATCGAGTTTTATTTTGAAAACTCGACACACCACATCAGCACGATCTTCAGACTTAAAATTGTATTTTGAAAAATACCTTGATAATTCTGGCCATTTATGGTTGCAGGTAAATGTTATGAATAATTCAGGGTAGCCCGCCCAATTACAAATTGTCATAGCATCTTGATAATTTTGAAACATATAACGGGGTCCTCCGACAAAAGTAGAGGGCAAAATAATCCTTTTACCAGTTGTTGATGTATTCCTTTCACCCCTCAAAATAGATTCTTCAAGGCCTTTGTAAACATCGGCTCTTAGTTCTTTCTGGTTGTTTCTAACCCACTTCAATCGGGAGGACTCAATCATGGTATAGCCATCTACTAAAAATTGCTGAAATAAACGCTGAGAAAACAAAAGTGCACCTCCATCAATCTCTCTATGCTGAATTCTATATGCAAGCCAATCTCTAATAGTTACACGATCTCGTTTAATTTTTGCTGCCATGTTGTTGGACTGGAATTCAATGTCCTCTGAAAAACCATCCTCCCCATAAGGAAACAACAAAGGATATTGTAAGGGCAAATACGCGGCACTTAAAATGGGAATCCGCTGCAACAATCCTGAATGAGAACTGACAATAACATCCCTATCAAATCCAGACGGATCAAAATCACCAACAATTAAAGCGGCAACCTCTGAAGCAGTCGGTAAGTTGTATTGCCTAGCATCTCGATGTCTTTTGCCCAAAATTCGAAGCTTAATGGTTGGTGCAGGATTTTGGGACAGCATATGTCTTGCCATTCTGTATGTCTTGACAAAGGGATTACATAAATCAAGACATTCTTTAATGTCTGTTACGATTTGGGTTCTCAAGCTGAGATCATCATCCTCCATCCTATAATAAACGATAAGTAAATAAATTGCTAAATAATAAAACAGAAACATAGTTATGAGAACAGAATAAGGTAGTATAAGCATACCCAACAACAGACATTCGATTGGAGACTTCATTTTCGGTATCATGTATGTAAAGCTGGGCAAATTTTGGTTCATTATCTGGAAGGGGAAGTAAGCTACCAATTTGGTGATAGTTCTCTCCATTTAAAACGAAAACAGGAGGCCCACCACCATCATTTATTTTTTTATCAATCTTTCCTCCCATAGAAGTAAAAGCAAACATACTATTGAAAGATCGAATGTTTGCCAAAAAAAACTTCCCCCTCTTATCATGCTTATAAAATAGATCATATAATATTTGAGGAGGAGGTTTATAGAGAGGTAAAGTTATTCTCCCTTGCCTACAACACAAAGAAAATCTTGGAATATGGGGATTAAATGTCTTTTGCACCCTTTCTTCCAACCACATTAAGGCACCACAAAATTGGCATACATATTTTGCATCTCCAATATCCCAGTAGAAAACTTCAGTAGCTGCATTTAAAAAAATTAAGAAATTATAATTTTATGAGGAATATTAACTACATTTAAAAAAATAGAGAGATAATAAATTTATGAGCAATACACATAAATCAGAATGAGGCATAGTTGCTCAATACCAGTTGTTGATGGAACTGAAGAAGAATTTAGTGGCAATATTGTATCAGAATTTCTGGAACTATCAGCCACCTGATCAACGGACGTATGTTGAGATATTGGCACTTCAGAAGGGATGGAGTAAATGCTAGGATGAAGTGAAGCCAAATCAACATGTAATGCTCCTATAAAATATACTAAAATATTTGTCAATAAGTTCAAATCAGAGCTTAAAATAGTGGAGAATAAACTAATAAAAGAAGGATCAGTTGGCAATATAAGGAAGTAATGCTAAGATGCCTCAATATTAAAATCAGTTAAAAAAACTTTAAAAAAAACATACCAGTTGGGTTTGGATATGAAGGACTATTCTGTTGATCAACATTTGTTGGTCTAAGAATGAATTTGCCTGGTCTTAGAGGCACCAAAGAGGGTCTTATAGAAGAGTGGGATGAGAGTGAAACTGCAAGAGAGATCATAACAGCAAAAAAATTTATCAAGAAAACGAAATGAAGTTCAAAATAAGGGAATCTGTAGAAGGAAGTAATGCTAAGATGCCTCAAACTTATAGAGGTGAAGACAATGATCATTAACCAAAATACCATAACAGTGAGAAAAATAGTCAAATACACAAAACTTGACGTCATCTTTGTATAGTACCTGGTGTTCCACTTTGAGTGGATCTTGGGATAATTATAAAATATTTAAGAATAAACTAATAAAAGAAGGATCAATTGTGGAGATAATTTAGATATAAGATATCAAATTCAGTTTAAAAAACTTAAAAAAAACATACCAGTTGGGTTTGGATATGAAGGACTATTCTGCTGATCAACATTTGTTGGTCTAAGAATGAATTTGCCTGGTCTCATAGGCACGAAAGAGGGTCTTATAGAAGAGTGGGATGAGAGTGAAACTGCAAGAGAGATCATAACAGCAAAAAAATTAATCAAGAAAACGAAAGAAAGAAGGTTTGGATGTAATTGTATATATTCTAGTCTGTATATACTATACTATAATTTAAAATAATGAGAGTGATAAAGTTATAACTAAAAAAACTGACAATGTGAAACCAAGACCGAGAATGTCTTAACATTGAGAGATAAAAAAAACAGAGTTAACAAAAAACTATATGCGTTAACATTAATCTAATAATATTAACAACCCCATACATACCTGTCAAAAAAAAAACCCCATAGTCAAATACACACAAACTTGAGATCATCTTTGTATAGTACCTGGTGTTGAAGGCAAGAAAGAAGGTTTGGATGGTAGGGGGTTAACACAAACTGTGGTCTGACCAACCGATGTATGTTGAGATCTTGGCATTTGAGAAGCGATAGGATTAAGTGCAACTGCATCTTGAAATAATTATAAAATTTTTAAGAATAAACTAATAAAAGAAGGATCAGTTGAAAATAGATTATCAAGAATTGAGGAAAGAAGAGAAATATAGATTATCAAGAATTGAGGAAAGAAGAGAAATAGATATTATCTGAGGACTAAAAGAACTAATAGCTTCTGCATTTTGAAAGAATGTAAGTGGAGGCTCTATTGCCAATGGTAGATGTCTATTATTTAGTTCCATAAAAGTTGTTGCTTGTGGAGATATATATATATATATATATATATATATATATATATATATATATATAAGCCATAAAAAAGATCAGTAAGTTAGATATAATATATTAAAATCAGTTAAAAAAACTTTACAAAAACATACCAGTTGGGTTTAGATGTGGAGGACTATTCTGTTGATCAACATTTGTTGGCCTAAGAATGAACTTGCCTGGTCTTAGAGGCACCAAAGAGGGGCTTATAGAAGAGTAGGATGACAGTGAAACTGCAAGAGAGAGCATAACAGCAAAACAATTAATCAAGAAAACGAAATGAAGTTCAAAATAAGGGAATCTGCATGGTAAATGAACATGAAAGGGAGAACTGGAAAAGATACCAACAATCTACACTATTAGAAAGAACAGGTGACCAGATTCTGTGAGAGCTGGGTTTTTTTTGTTTTTTGTCATTAGATTCACTCATTTCAGCACCTTCAACAAAGAGAATGTTACCCAAGTAATGAGAGAAAGATTGTTCTAAAGCAGAGAAGAGTACTCAAAAACAACAAAGAGATGACAAAGGAAAGAAAACTGCCATATGGAGTGGAGCTGATGTGAATGGGTAAGGAAAAAGGAATGCACAAAATATAAGCAATAAATTTCACACAATCTTGGATGAGGTCATCAAATGAAAGGTCATTTCATATCTGTATCATCTTACCTCAGGAAACAAAAAATCCATAAACTATTTTATTTTATTCTTTTCACTTTCAAATAGTTGGTGGTAGTTTGAAACAAAAGGTAAATGTATGACAGTTAACAGTAGAAAATAACAAACAACCATTACTTCATTGCTTTAAATCAAAAGACATTACATCACATGTTGGAAAGACAGCCTAAGATAGAAGGGAATAGAAAAGCAGAGCATGGAAACATGTTCCTAATTACTTTTATTGACTCCACGGTGAACTATAAAGTGGAGAAACACCTAGGTAGTACATAATCAGAGTAACAAAAGGACTGCAGAACTTGCTGGATCAAGTCAGTTGGTTCTCCTTGTCTTGATGCCTTTCATCTCAAGCTCTTTGGTGGCTGAAGTTTGTGGGGAATCAAAGAGGGAGGTTGCAGATTTCCTGGAACCAAGTGGAGGAGAGGGCGCTTCAACACCTTCAGCTTGAACAACATTAAATATAGAAGCAGTATTGTCTTCACAATAAAGGGGGGAGGCATTCAGTTTGCTGGATGGAGTATTAGACATTTCCAAGGCAGTAGCTTCAGTTAAATCATTGGAAGCAACATTGTCCAAATTAGGCTAGGAAAAAAAACAGAAAAATAAATATTAGACAATAAACAAACATGACTTGGTTAACTTTAAATGTGTTTTGTTGGGAAAACTAATGTACCATGGGACTGTGAATAGAATAGCCAGGGTAGTCACTGGGATGAACGTCCTCCTCAAGATTAAAAGTCTACAAATCAAGATCAACAAATGTGATACCCAAGAAAAAATAAGGATTTCAAGACAATAGCCTGTTAGGTAAATAAAAATAAGAGGAACCAACCTGAATTGAATGCAATTCCATGAATTGCTTGATAATATCGAGATCGGCAGTCAATCTTCTAACAGTATAATTATTCCACCCCTGAGTGATGTTGGAATCTCTAATTTCAATTTTGAATAGTAGATTTTTGTCATAAAAAGAGCGAAACTCAGTAGGAATTCTACTGGTATTAACAGGCTCATCAGGAGGACCAATTAAATATTGTGCTGACATTCCAAGAAAAGTATTAACCACACGATCGAAAGCCATGAAACTTGTTGAACCAGTTCCATCAATAACAGTGAGCTCAATTTTGTACCTACTCATACAAAATTGAAATGATATTTTAAAAGAGAACAATGGAATATGCGCAAGACGCAACTAAATTGGAATAAAACATTGCTTTGCAAATACGTTAACAATACCTGGGAACTCCAGGGACCTTCCTCCTGCACTCCTTGCAGAAGAATTTAGAACCAGCCTGAACAACCTTACGATAGCACTTCTGGCATGAAGTGTAAAACCACCCATGTGCAGTTTCAATATCAATTACTTGTGCAAGTACAACAGCAGTGCCCACCTAAATTTATTCAATGATAATTATGAAAAAAACACCTACATAAATTGATGAAAAACTAATTCAATAGCAAAAGTAAAACTCTTACACTGGTAGCTTCTAACAACTCAGATATAGTTTTGTAGGAAGTTTCCATAAAATCAGTATATGTGGATACAATAGGTGGGGTAGCAAGTTGACTGATGGATTGAGTCAAAGATAAATCAGAAGCTTCCATTCTAAGATAAAAGTTAAAAACATGTTAGCTGAAAGAATGAGAAGCAATATACTGAGCTAGTTAATTTAAAGACAACAGCAATTATACTTGGACTTGTAGCCCACTATATCCGGCAGATCATCATTGATGAAAATTTTGGTTCCATAGTAAGCATTGGAAATCCCCATTATGCCTGTTCCAAAAAAGAATCAACAAAGAAAGAGCAAGGAATAACCAAGTAGGGATTTAGGAGAACACAATTGAAAGTGCAAAAGAGACCTTGATATTTTTTTAGTTTGCAAAGTTGAAGAACAATGATTGGAGCCGATGAAGAAGAGGCATCATTGATATTAGCAGCAACCTGCTCAGCAAATTCACTCCAGAGAGTACATTGAATCCTGTTGAACTCTAAATCCTCAAGCACTAAATTAATCAGCTTATGAAACTTATCCTCTGTCCGTTGTTCTTTTAATTCACTCTTCTCAACCACATGTCCTATAACATCTGATGAAAATAACAGATCAGGAAATATTACAAAAAGTAAACAGAATGCTTTGGAAAAAGGTAAAATACGAAAAAGGCACAAACCAACAATCATATCATCTTTTGGTGAGGCTAAGATATCAGGAAAAGGAGTAAACACAAAATGATGCAAAGGTGTGTTGTTACTCTTCAAGGCAGAACAGCTTGTGATAGTTATAAAAGAAAGCTTATACTTGTTGTTAGTTGTTTGGAACTTTGCATCATTAAGAGCAACATTGAGCTTATCAATTCGATAACAGCGACCCTCCTTCAACACAGGTTGGAAGATTGGAATGAGGGAATTCTTGATGCTACAATGGATCCTATCAAGCTGAGTGAGGGAAAAAATTTAAAACAAATGATACAAACATATAATGGTAAAATCATACAATGTCAATAAAATATAGAGAACTTGCCTTCTCATCCAACAAAATCATTTCGATACTATTTGTGTTCAGAGGATTCATATATTCAGGGAGAGTCCAAAGCCTTATGACACGCACTTCAAGTCTCCAGTTAACCTTACCAGGAACAATCTCAGAAATCAAATTAACACGAGATGCCATGGATTTCCTATAGGGAAATAAAAGGGAAAAAATGAAACAAAAATTAAAATAATGCAAGTGAAGTCACTATAAGAAAAGAAGTGCAAACTTAAGTGAAAACTGTGTAAAGTGAACTTTGAATGGATGTTAAGAAGGTGTAAGATGTTGAAGATAGTAAAAGATCTAAAGGAAGACTGAATGGGTTAGATATGCAGAACATACTTGGTAAGAGTAAAGAGAAGTAAGTAGAAAGAAATGAAGGTGAGAGTAAGCTTGGGAAGTTGGTGATGGAGAAGATGTGAGGAATGGTTTATTTAGAGATCATATAGGGACATGATGGGAAAAAAGAAGCGTGCAAAGATTGTGCTTCTAACATTGCCAAACTAACAACCAATAGAAATTGATTTCTTGCTGCAACATTGCCAAATTAACAACTAATTGAAATTTATTTCTTCCTGCAATGAACTGAGGGATGATATGGAAGGCTAGCTATATAGAAGCAATTTAATGTCAAGATACAGAAGTGTCACGGTTCAGGCAAATCATGTATGGTTCCAAGACAAATCTAGAGATATGGAGGATGTCATCTTATTGGGAAAGCAAAAGACAGAATAGAGAATAATTTAACCACTGCTATACACAAGCCAGTTGCTACAGTATTGTGAAGCACAAAACCAGTTGCTACAGTGTCATGTACGCAGCTGCATCTCATTGGAACTAAAGTAACCTTACTGAATTTCTTGCTGCAAAGATTGTGCTTCTAACATTGCCAAACTAACAACCAATAGAAATTGATTTCTTGCTGCAACATTGCCAAATTAACAACTAATTGAAAATGATTTCTTGCTGCAATGAACTGAGGGATGATATGCAAGGCTAGCTATATAGAAGCAATTTAATGTCAAGATACAGAAGTGTCACGGTTTAGGCAAATGCTGTATGGTTCCAAGACAAATCTTAAGAGTGTATAAATAGATGGCTACAGTACATGAGATATGCAAAGTTAGAGATATGGAGGATGTCATCTTATTGGGAAAGCAAAAGACAGAATAGAGAATAATTTAACTACTGCTATACACAAGGCAGTTGCTACAGTGTTGTGAAGCACAAAATCAGGATCACATGCCAACTAAAGGAAGATACAGCTGAGAAAACAACAGCAAATGTCATGTACTCAGTTGCATCTCATTGGAACTAAAGTAACCTTACTGAATTTCATTAGACATTTAACCTTACTTGCTTATTTCTTTTGTTAGTTTATTCATCTCCTACTTGATCATTAATTTGTAAATTTATCATTTTGTTGAAGCAGGAGATAATAAAAAATTCCAATCATAATTCACTAACATGAATAAATACAAAGAACAATTCCACTAATTAATCACTGTAGAAGCAACTCAAGTGAATATAATTTATAACTTATATTCAATTGGCTTGATTTATTTAATTCTCTTGCTGATTAACTGAATAATGTATATTGCTGATTAACTGAATAATGTATATTGCTGATTAGGTTTGTGTTAGTAATTTTGGTAACAAAATACACCAGTAAGGCATCTAAATACTGAATAAACTCAAATTGCCTTGATACTTGAATCAGTTTTTAGTTACTATGTAAAGTGTTCTCTGGATCAACATGAGTAAAGATTGGTTAATCAAATCAAATAGGACAAAAACTAAATATTATATATAATGGAACAACAAAAGTACATGGCCTTTTTGACAAACAACAGATGGATACATACTACATCAGTAATAGACACTGCTCAGTTACACCAAACAAACTACTTAATTAGATGCACACTACTTAATAAGACAAAGGACACTGCTTAAAAGCCACAACCAATAGAAGCAGCAAACAATAACAGCCTAATACTCTATTCATATAGACCTCCTGAATTCAAACAAAATGATTTTTGGCTCTGTAGATCTTACACCAAGCCTAATATAAGTACCCTCAAACAACAACTTGATATGACGAAAAAGAGGCCAGCCAGAATGCAAACCACAAAGAGACACATCTTCTTGGTTATTGTTCAACTCACATCTCCAAGCATAGCCATAAGAATCTATCAAGCTGACTTCATAAACACCAGCTGGCATGATCATATGACAGAAATCAGCAGGGATGGACTGCATACAATAGTGAAAAAAGCAGTTAATTAGAAAGATAAAACAATGGCACCAACAACTAATGAAACGAAATCATCAAAAGGGAAAACACACCAGTTTCCCAGTATTAACATCAGCTGCAGTTAAATGCTTGCTCAAGGTATGGTAAAGAGCTGGGACTTTAGAGATGCTACTAAGGTATTTGTCTCCAGCATCAATGGTTGCACGTGGAACTGGATCTTCACCAACCTTAAAAATACGTGCAGGAGTAGGATACTCAACCTCTCTACCAAATCTATCCTTAACTTTAATGGAAAACTTGTCTGGTCTAATGTAAACCAATCTAACTATCCCCACACCATTTTGAAGATAGCGAGAACCCATTTCATTCCAACCAGTGGAAAAATATGGGCGGCCATTAACCTTCTTAACTATTACTTGGTTCTCATTCCCAAGTGGATCACACAGCATGACCAAGAAGGACACATCATTCCCATGTTGTCTGGTAAACAATTCAGGTAGTTGAATGGATAACTACACAACATAAACATTCAACAATCATAAGAGAATAGGATACAGTGTAATGTGGAGGAAAAAAACAAAAGGCAACACTAAATCACAAGTTAATCCTCACATTTTCAGCCAAAAACTGCAAGTAATATCTATCAAACTTCACTACCATAGCATAGTTGCTGTCATCCCTTGGATCAACTTGAGTAACAGGCATCTGCAGAAACAGATTTCATAGATAGAAGTGGTAGGTTACACAGTACTTGTCAACCATGCAACAAAGAATACAAAAAAACAAAGATAAAGTACCTTGTAAGTCAAAGGAGCACAAAAGGAGCCTGTCTTTGAATGCTTGAAAGAGATGATACATATATAGAGAAGTAATAGAGGGACAAAAGAGATGTTGAGAAGTAAAGATATAGTTAAAAGTTAATAGCTTTAAGTGAAAGGTCAAATCAATGACATGGGAAGGCATAAAGGGGTCAGTTTTTTAGCTAAAGCAATAAGAAATATCTAGACCTCTCTTAAGTCATGTCAATCAAGAAGATCACAAAACAGAAGATGATATCGCACATGCATTCTTAGAGGTGCAAAGTTTTGATTAGAATTAGTGCAAAGTTTTGATTAGAATTAGCCAATTATAGTCTCAACAATTTTGGATCTTTCTGTTTTGATGATGGCAAGATAAATTAAAGAACCAATTAACCAATGGTGACTAATATGAAAGCATTAAAGGTTATTAAAACTGATGCAGTTTATAAACAATCTGTTGAGGCATTGCATTTTTTGCATGTCTTCTGAGATTTTAGATAGGATCAAAAAATTGAGACTTTCTTTGCAACTAATCACTCGTTTTTAATCAATTTTGCAACAAACATGAACAATTTTAATTCAATTCCTGGGCATGTAAAGAACACCACAGTCCAAAAGAACCTGATTTCACAGCCATTACCAGAGAAATGGACCAAATTCATAGCAAAACACTAATAGCTAAATTCCTGCAAAAATCAGAAGCCAATGCATTCTAATTTTTCACAAATAATGCACTCTCTGAAAGACTTCTAATTAAACAGACTATTATCTAATGTATGAAAGAAAAACACTAATAGCTAAATTGCTTTAAAATAGAAACATAAACTGATCCAAACAACTTTAACAAAACAGATATTCCCTATAAAACAAAGTATAATCAATCGAATAGAGTAGAAAGTATTTCAATCACATTTGTATATGCTGTTTTTTCCTTTGTAAAGCCAAGATCAGAAAATTTTAAAGAACTGTTGGATAAAGCATCAGTTTAGGCTAAATTGACTTTAGCATATGATCTTTAATAGAATCTGATTTCATAAACATAAACTGATCCAAACAACTTTAACAAAACAGATATTCCCTATAAAACAAAGTATAATCAATTGAATAGAGTAGAAAGTATTTCAATCACATTTGTATATGCTGTTTTTGTCCTTTGTAAAGCCAAGATCAGAAAAATTCCAAGAACTGTTGGATAGAGCATCAGTTTAGGCTAAATTGACTTTAACATATGATTTTTAAAGAACACCACAGTCCAAAAGAACCTGATTTCACAGCCATTACCAGAGAAATGGACCAAATTCATAGCAAAACACTAATAGCTAAATTCCTGCAAAAATCAGAAGCCAATGCATTCTAATTTTTCACAAATAATACACTCTCTGAAAGACTTCTAATTAAACAGACTATTATCTAATGTATGAAAGAAAAACACTAATAGCTAAATTGCTTTAAAATAGAAACATAAAGTGATCCAAACAACTTTAACAAAACAGATATTCCCTATAAAACAAAGTATAATCAATTGAATAGAGTAGAAAGTATTTCAATCACATTTGTATATGCTGTTTTTTCCTTTGTAAAGCCAAGATCAGAAAATTTTAAAGAACTGTTGGATAAAGCATCAGTTTAGGCTAAATTGACTTTAGCATATGATCTTTAATAGAATCTGATTTCATAAACATAAACTGATCCAAACAACTTTAACAAAACAGATATTCCCTATAAAACAAAGTATAATCAATTGAATAGAGTAGAAAGTATTTCAATCACATTTGTATATGCTGTTTTTGTCCTTTGTAAAGCCAAGATCAGAAAAATTCCAAGAACTGTTGGATAGAGCATCAGTTTAGGCTAATTTGACTTTAGCATATGATTTTTAATAGAAGCTTATGGAAAGAAGTAAATAGATATTATCTCTCAGATTTTAGAATCTGATTTCATAACCATTATTAGAGAAATGGATTGATTAAAACTAAGTTGGTCATATGAATAGCAAAACACTAATAGCTAAATTGCTGTAAAATAGAAACATAAACTGGCATCAGTTTAGGCTAAATTGAGTTTAGCATATGATTTTTAATAGAAGTTTATGGAAAGAAGTAAATAGATGTTATCTCTCAGATTTTAGAATCTGATTTCATAAAACTAAGCTGGTCATATGCATAGCAAAACACTAATAGCTAAATTGCTGTAAAATAGAAACATAAACTGATCCAAACACCCTAGGCTTCAACAACCTTCACGAACAGATATTTCCTATTCTTCTTAGCCACACCTAGCTTGAGAGAAGTCCCTGGAAGGAGTCCATTCAACCCACGAAAGGTAGACCACCCATCAGAAACACAGCAGTAATCAGGCCTTGAGCTCTTCCATTGAAACTTACAATTCCATCTCTTTCCATGAAAATTAACCAAAGTAATGAAGGTAGCTGCAGGAGAGAAGGCAAGCTGGCAAAAACCAATGTGAAGGAACTGCAAAGACAATTAAGGAAAAACAATTCAGAAAATAAAGGGCCAGAATTGATACACACCAGAAAACCAAGGAATAAATACATAGTCAATGAACTAAATCAAAGCATAAAAAGGAAATGCCTAAGTAAATTGATACACACCAGAAAGGGGGTGCTAGTTTCCTCAACAGAGAGATCCTTCATCAGAGAGTGGTAAAAATGGATAGCATCAATAAAAAGGAACTCATCATTCTGCTCATCAATAATACTCAGTGGAAGCTCAGGTTCTCCAAGGCCAAACTTCTTAGGAGGAAATGGATAGCGAACTTGCTTTCCCATTCTATCCATTACATGCATTTGGAAGGTGGTACCCTGCAGAAATTCAAGAGTAATACAGCCACCACTAAAGAGGTTGTAAACCTCACCAATGCGAGCAGCACCATGATGTAAATACACCCTGTTTGGGCGTTGCTTGATAGAGATGACAAAAACATTCCCCAAGGGATCCAAGAGACGAACAATGGCTGGCATATCATTATAAAAGTCTGACAAAAAAAGCACTGGAAGTGGCTGCATAGACTGGAAAAAGAACAAAACAAAATTAGAAACACAAGAGGAAAAAATCACTCATTTAAAAGGAGTGAAAGTGGTACTCACAAAGCCAGGAACAAATTCAAAATGATAAGTGTGGTATTTGAGAAAGCATTCTGCAAAATATGGGTCATCACCCACAAAAGCGAGGGAATCCACCTAACCAAAGCAAGAGCAAGACAACCAAGGTAGAAGAATAGGTTAGGTAGCATGAGTTTAGCTGAGCAATAATTAGCTGAGCAATAAATTTTCAGTTAAAATAAAAGGCCTAGAATTAGCATGACCTCCAAACTAATTATAAAGACATGGCTTTAAAAGACACAAAAATTGTACTCAAACTGCTTTGATACTTGAATCAGTGTTTAGTTACAATGCAAAGGCTTCTTTGGATCAACATGAGTAAAGATTGCTTAATCAAATCAAAAACAACAAAAACTAAATACTATATATAATGGAACAACAAATACTGGAAAACAGATACTGGAAAACAGATTACTTCAAAATCTTGGATACAAAGTCACTTCAAACATTCTTTCTGTAACAGCCCAGGTCCACCGCAGCGGCCACCCCGGTCCCACTGTTACCTCATGGTCTTCTCTACCCCTCTTGTAGAGTTTTTGCCTTCCGTGGGAATCGAACCTTGCACCTGAGGCATAAGTGCAAGTTAAACCCCCTTCCCACTACCAATTGAGCGCGCTCAATTGGTAGTGGGAAGGGGGTTTAACTTGCACTTATGCCTCAGGTGCAAGGTTCGATTCCCACGGAAGGCAAAAACTCTACAAGAGGGGTAGAGAAGACCGTGAGGTAACAGTGGGACTGGGGTGGCCGCTGCGGTGGACCTGGGCTGTTACACTTTCGATTTAGAGCACAAAAACTGGAAAAACATTACTTCAAAATCTTGAATAATAAATTCATAGGCAAAGGATAAATATATCTACTCAAATCCAACACAACCAATCTATGAACAAATCCAACACAACCAATCTATGAAGAAACTCCAGAATCTTTGTAGCAAAAAGGCAAGACATAGCATCAAAGATAAGTAATCCAAATAGTTTAGCAAAAGACTAAGACATAACTTTAAATGACACAAAAAGGGTGTACTCAAACTGCCTTGATACTTGAATCAGTTTTTATATCCCTTACTCAGGGTACTCAAAATGCCTAAATCCTAACAATGCAAGTCCTAGCCATGGCAAAAACACCCTACTTCAAATAGTTCAGACAAAAGTTAAACTAATTATAAAGACATGGCTTTAAAAGACACAAAAATTGTACTCAAACTGCTTTGATACTTGAATCAGTGTTTAGTTACAATGCAAAGGCTTCTTTGGATCAACATGAGTAAAGATTGCTTAATCAAATCAAAAACAACAAAAACTAAATACTATATATAATGGAACAACAAATACTGGAAAACAGATACTGGAAAACAGATTACTTCAAAATATTGGATACAAAGTCACTTCAAACATCCTTTCAATTTAGAGCACAAAAACTGGAAAAACATTACTTCAAAATCTTGAATAATAAATTCATAGGCAAAGGATAAATATATCTACTCAAATCCAACACAACCAATCTATGAACAAATCCAACACAACCAATCTATGAAGAAACTCCAGAATCTTTGTAGCAAAAAGGCAAGACATAGCATCAAAGATAAGTAATCCAAATAGTTTAGCAAAAGACTAAGACATAACTTTAAATGACACAAAAAGGGTGTACTCAAACTGCCTTGGTACTTGAATCAGTTTTTATATCCCTTACTCAGGGTACTCAAAATGCCTAAATCCTAACAATGCAAGTCCTAGCCATGGCAAAAACACCCTACTTCAAATAGTTCAGACAAAAGTTAAACTAATTATAAAGACATGGCTTTAAAAGACACAAAAATTGTACTCAAACTGCTTTGATACTTGAATCAGTTTTTATATCCCTTATTCAGGGTACTCAAAATGCCTAAATCCTAACAATGCAAGTCCTAGCCATGGCAAAAACACCCTACTTCAAATAGTTCAGACAAAAGTTAAAACTGGTATGTTTTTGTAAAGTTTTTTTAACAGATACTGGAAAACAGATTACTTCAAAATCTTGGATACAAAGTCACTTCAAACATCCTTTCAATTTAGAGCACAGAAACTGGAAAAACATTACTTCAAAATCTTGAATAATAAATTCATAGGCAAAGGATACACACTACATTAGCAATAGACACTACTTAGTTAGACCAAACATACTACTTTATTAGATGCACACTACTTAATTAGACAAAGCAGACAAAAGATAAAATTGGTATGTTTTTGTAAAGTTTTTTTAACAGATACTGGAAAACAGATTACTTCAAAATCTTGGATACAAAGTCACTTCAAACATCCTTTCAATTTAGAGGACAAAAACTGGAAAAACATTACTTCAAAATCTTGAATAACAAATTCATAGGCAAAGGATAAATATATCTACTCAAATCCAACACAACCAATCTATGAACAAATCCAACACAACCAATCTATGAAGGAACTCCAGAATCTTTGTAGCAAAAAGGCAAGACAATGACACAAACCTTGATACTTGAATCATTTTTTATATCCCTTACTCAGGGTACTCAAAATGCCTAAATCCTAACAATGCAAGTCCTAGCCATGGCAAAAACACACTACTTAATTAGACAAAGCAGACAAAAGATAAAACTGGTATGTTTTTGTAAAGTTTTTTTAACAGATACTGGAAACTTATAAGGTTGAAAAAGAAAAGCTAAAAGCACAATTGGCTCTAATTCCTGGAAGAGTTTGTTTAACTTCTGATTGTTGGACTTCATGCACTAATATTGAATAATAAATTCATAGGCAAAGGATAAATATATCTACTCAAATCCAACACAACCAATCTATGAACAAATCCAACACAACCAATCTATGAAGAAACTCTAGAATCTTTCTAGCAAAAAGGCAAGACTAAGGTTGAAAAAGAAAAGCTAAAAGCACAATTGGCTCTAATTCCTGGAAGAGTTTGTTTAACTTCTGATTGTTGGACTTCATGCACTAATATTGAATAATAAATTCATAGGCAATGGATAAATATATCTACTCAAATCCAACACAACCAATCTATGAACAAATCCAACACAACCAATCTATGAAGAAACTCTAGAATCTTTGTAGCAAAAAGGCAAGACATAGCATCAAAGATAAGTAATCCAAATAGTTTAGGAAAAGACTAAGACACAAACTCAGAGATAAAAAGGGAAAAAATTTATTACGTAACCTCAACAAAAGAACAAAGAGAAGCAAGGCCATTACCTTCTTTTCATTAGGCACAATATCAAGGGAATCCATCTACCCAAAGAAAGAAGAACAGCATTAGTATAGCAGACATTGCATGAAACAATTTGAAACAAAAATACAAAACTAAGAATCTAATGCAGTAAATACATATGCTTAGATTAGATATCTAATGCAGTGAATACATATGGTTAGATTAGATAAGCACACAGCAAAAATACTGGGAAAGTTGGATGAAGAACAGAAATTGCAGGAAACAATGTGAAACAAAAATACAAAACCAAGGATATAATGCAGTAAATACACATGCTTAGATTAGATGAATGGCATTACCTTGCTATCCAAAAGCGAAGAGCACACAGCAAACAGCAACCTGAAACCTGGAAATAGCTCAAAATAAGAAATCAGTTGGAGTGCTGAGGGGTGGCTATAATCAGTTGCAGTGTTGAGGTGTGGCTATTTATACTATGAAATTAGTGAGAAACGAAAAACATAATTAGGGGAAAATTAAGTGGAATACGTGAGTCTGATGAAATCAAATGATACACATTGAAATTGCAAAACCGATAACAGTAGGAAGAACAGATCATGATTAGTAACAATTGGTATTCAAAAGGGTAGCTTGTTGAAAGAAACCTAACAGCATTGGAAAATGGAGAAAGTTGAAAGAAAGGAAGTGTGTAACATAAAGAAAAGCAGGGAAACTCCCCCATGTGGAGAAGAGAAGAGTGGGAACAGAGAGAATACGCCACACGTGGCCAAACATACCTGTAAGAAAATCTTTGCTAACATCTCCACTGCTTCGCTGAAGATTGTTGAAAGAAACCTAACAGCATTGGAAAATGGAGAAAGTTGAAAGAAAGGAAGTGTGTAACATAAAGAAAAGCAGCAAAACTCCCCCATGTGGAGAAGAGAAGAGTGGGAACAGAGAGAATACGCCACACGTGGCCAAACATACCTGTAAGACTAAGATCTCCACTGCTTCGCTGAAGATAGCAATACACTGCTTCACTGATCAACACAGCTTGACCATCATCATTCAACAAAGCTTAGTTGTCACGAGCACCACCTGGATCATATGTGGCACAAACGGCGGCGGCAGATTGGCCGAAAATTGGAGGGAAAGAAGAGGAAGATGGCGCCAAGAATCCAGCTGGAGACTAAGCCGGATTGAAATTTTTAGATTTAATTTAAGTAGTTCTTTCTATGCCTACTAGCCACCAAACTTATGAGCAAGTACGTACCATATTGTATTGCATCGCTTTTTTTAATAAAATGAAGTGAGTTTATCTTTGTAAAAACAAAAATCCTTATCTGCAACTGTACATGCCACGACGTGCACAGTTGTTTTTGTCAAAACAGGACACACGATATTGTTTACGTAGTTCGGCCAAACTTTGCCTACGTCTGCGACTACAGAGTAGCTGTAGTTCCGTTTTATTGATTGTCTTTCCCTTTGTTTGAGTACAAACACTAAAGCGTTTAAATAGACTTTTTTGAGAAAACCTAACGGGCCTGGGCCAAATACATATAAATAAATCTACAAATCTACTATTTACAACACCCTTATTTCCTTATTCACATCCCCCCTCAAATTGATGCGGGTCATCAAGGAGCATCAATTTGCTGACAAGAAACTGATGGCGTGGAGAAGGAACAACTTTGGTCAAAATATCTGCAACTTGAAATTGAGTATTGATATGAGAGATGGATATAACATGATTATCATAGGCTTCACAAATAACATGACAATCAACTTCGATATGCTTAGTACGCTCATGAAAAACCGGATTTGCAACAATCTTAATGGCACTTGTATTGTCAGCATAGAGAGATGTCGGTTCGGTTAGAGGAAATCCAAGTTCACCCAAAAGACCACAAAGCCAAAGTATTTCGGAGCATGCCGTAGACATAGCACGATACTCCGATTCGGTTGAGGACTTAGAGACTCTTGCTTGCTTCTTACTTTTCCATGAGATCAACGAAGAACCAAGAAACATGCACCAACCAGTGACAGAGCGGCAAGTGTCAGGACACCCGGCCCAATCAGCATCACTGTAGGCAATCAACTTAAGTGGGGTCCCACTAGGAAAGAACAAACCCCGTTGAGAAGTACCTTTCAAGTAGCGAATTATACGACGAACCGCTGCTAAGTGAAGATGACGAGGAGAATGCATGAACTGACTAACTTGTTGAACAGCAAATGAAATGCCGGGTCGTGTAATGGTCAAGTAGTTAAGACTACCTACGAGCTGTCATTACAATAAAGGATCAGTCAAAAGTTCACCCTCGTCACGGTTGTATTTAACATTAACTTCAAGAGGAGTATTCACAGGATTAGCGGATTGGAGACCAGCCATAGCAATAAGGTCGGTGGCATACTTATGTTGATGGAGAAATATACCCTTAGAAGTAGAATGAACCTCGAGTCCAAGAAAATAATGTAAAAGACCAAGGTCTTTCATTTGAAATGAGGCTTGAAGTTTTTGTTTAACTTCTGCTGCATCAGAACCCGTAATGATCATATCATCAACATAAAGAAGGAGTAGAACAATGCCCGTAGATGTGCGGTGAATGAACAAAGACGAATCATACCGACTTTGAGTAAAAGAGAACCCAAGTAGAGTGGAACGGAATTTCGCATACCATGCTCTAGGCGCCTGTTTCAAACCATATAGAGAGCATTTGAGCTTGCACACCCCCTTAGATGAAGAGAATAGGCCCTGAGGGGGAGTCATATAAATATCTTCAGTCAGGCCGCCATGAAGAAATGCATTCTTGACATCCATTTGGTGGAGAAACCACCCATTAGAAGCAGCTATAGAGAGCACCATTCTAACAGTAGTCATTTTAGCAACTGGTGCAAATGTCTCATCATAATCAATACCATATTCCTGCTTGTCGCCTAAAGCAACCAATCGAGCCTTGTACCGATTGAGAGATCCATCAGAATTCAATTTCACAGAATAAACCGATTTACAGCCTATGGGTTTGATACCAGGAGGGCAAGGAACAATATCCCAAGTGAAGTTGTCCTGAAGGGCCTGAAGTTCCTCATTCATGGCATTTACCCAAGACGCATCTTTAACAGCCTGCGAGTAACAAGTAGGAATAGATGTGTCAGATAGAGAAGCAGTTAAAGCAGTATGTGAGGAAACAAACCTGTCTGGGGAATATCTGTCAGGTGCTCGAGACGTTATACCAGAACGCCGTGGTGCCGGTGGTACAGGATCAGGATCAGGTGACGGGTCAGTGTTGGAAGGGGAAGTGGGAACGAGTCCCGGTTTATTAAAAAATTGGGGAAGTATAACAATATCATTCAAACCAGGAGAAGAGCAAGGAAACATAGACTGATTATCAAAAAATGTCACATTCCTAGAAATGCGAAAACGATGGTTAGAGACATCATAACACACAAAACCCTTATGAGACTGACTATACCCCATAAATGCACATTGGACAGATTGTGTTCCAAGCTTATGTCTTTCAGTGGATGGGAGGTGAACAAAACATACACACCCAAAAGTATGTAAACTACTGTAATCAGGCTGAGTTTTAAAAAGGCAAGAGTAAGGAGAATCAAACCCAATCACCGTGGAAGGAAGACGGTTGATCAAAAAGACAGCTGTGGAAAGGGCCTCCACCCAAAATTTGGATGGAATAGAGGCCTGGAGAAGTAAGGTACGTGTCACATCCAACAAGTGACGATTCTTACGCTCTGCAACACCATTTTGTTGAATTAATTCAGGCTGTAGAGCACCACCATCAGATGCACCAGTGGTGGACGAACCAGCGGCAGAGCTAGATACACCAGTGGTGGAAGGACCAGCTGTAGAGCTAGTAGTGGCATGGAATGTCTGCACCAGACACTTAGTCGGTCGTGGAGGACGCGTAGGACATGCAGAGATGATATGACCTTGCTGCTTGCAGTAATTACAAAATTTCTTAGGACAACTACGAGCAACATGTCCAAATTGTTTACAAGAGAAGCACTGAGTTTGTCGCATATCATGGCCCACGCCTCTATTTTGCGGAGCATAGGCAACTGTCACAGGTTCTGAATGGACGAGATCATTAAACATGGTTCCCTGAGTATTAAGACGTTGTTCTCCCTGGAGCAGTTCACCAACATGGTTCCTATTCAGCAAAGCACCTCGAACAGCCCCAAATTCCGGACGAAGTTTCATGAGAAATTGATCCCGTTTACTAGTATCATAAACATCACGAAGGCCGACAGTGACGGCTTGGGAACAACAGCATAGATAATAGCAGAGTGTTCTGTCCATAAATTCAGAAAACCAGAATAATATTCTTGAATTGACAAATTACCTTGTTTGTAATTGGTGATCTCTAACTCCAATTGAAAACGCTTGGTTGTATTGTCCTGGTTGTAAATACGCTGCAAATAATTCCACATTTCTTGAGCAGTTGAAAATGCTCGCAAATTATTGATCATCTGAGGATCAATAGTACTGAGGATCCAAGAAATAATTTGAGCATCTTTGACTTCCCATGCATCAAAGGCAGTTTTATCTTCTGGTGCCTTAGAAATCCCATCAAGGTGACTCCATAATCCTTTCCCTTTGACATACATCTTGAACTGAAATTCCCAAGCTGCATAATTTTTGCCTGTAAAGCGGATTCAAAAATTATCTTTCTCTGGAGTTGTCATGATATCCAGAAAATAACAAATGCAAGTTACTGTAGCAAACAATTCAATAAAGTTACTATAGCACACACCTTAACAATTCAATTTCCAGTAAAGTCAACAACGAGTTGTTTGCAGAAACGCGACCCAATACCCACGAACAAGATCAAGCTTCTTGCAATGGAGCGTGAAGAGGAAACGCGAAAAATCCACACCACGAACGTTGCGAACATAGTGATGCGAAAACGGAAATCGCAGGCAAACGGAAAACCCAGGAGAACAGTTGCGAACAGGAATTCACCAAAATCAAGAACCCAACCAAGATCAGCGAGAACCAAGAAGTCGAGAACTACAAGAACCCAGAGAATGGAACCGCAATCGAGAAGGAGCAGGGATCGCAAACAAGAACCGAACAGAGATGGTGAAGTCACCGCAAGAGCAAGATCCTCAAACGAAATCCCAACCAGGAGAAAGCAAGATCCACGAACGTACAAGATGCACCAGCAGCAACCAAGAAAGAAATCAAAACAGGTATTTGGGATCAAACCTGCTCTGATACCATGTCAAAACAGGACACACGATATTGTTTACGCAGTTCGGCCAAACTTTGCCTACGTCTGCGACTACAGAGTAGCTGTAGTTCCGTTTTATTGATTGTCTTTCTCTTTTTTTGAGTACAAACACTAAAGCGTTTAAATAGGCTTTTCTGAGAAAACCTAACGGGCCTGGGCCAAATACATATAAATAAATCTACAAATCTACTATTTACAACACCCTTATTTCCTTATTCACAGTTTTTTGGTTGTTGTGGTTTCCCTTCTTACAGGTATCTTTCGACGCTCTTCGGCATGGGCCCTGAAGGCCTCTTGTTTTTTGCAATGTCTTCGGCACCTACCCTTCTTATTATATATATATATATTTTTTGATAAGCAATATTAGTAGGGGTGGGAGAATGTTAGTTTCTGGGGTTTGAACCCGGGACCTCCTTCTTGCACTCTTTTTGGTGCACTCCTTCGATATTCCTTAGCTCGCCAACTGAGCTACATACTCTTCTTTATTTCTCTTATCGTAGTCTTATTCTACCATACATTTTCTCTTTCTCTCTTCTCGCACTCTCTCACTTATTTCTCTTCACAATTTCATTTTAGAACCAAACAACTTGCTGGAGTAAATCTTTCTTGGCCGACATATATATGCTCTAGAAGTGTGGGAATATACCATTGAGGCATGGCTGATAGGTACGTTATAAGATTAGGGTATTTAAAAATAACAAAACGAAAGATAAAGCTAAAACAATGTATATTGTCTAGCCCCATTACCCTAAGTTGCAAAATGCCCAAATCTCACTTATTAGTGCCAAAATGATAAGACCCAAGAAATAGATTTGTCCATGACTATTTGCTTAAATTTTTTTTTTTAAAGTACTTATATACAAAACAGAACATTATTCCTAGTGTAGGGCCTCCATAATATGGGAATTATTCATATAAAAATATGAGTTTTTTCCAATTGTGTCGGCACCTTGAATTCAAGTACCCGAGAACTTACACCGGTAAGTGGTAACCACACACACACAGTATCAGAGCAGGTTAATATATAGCAAATAGCAAATTGTTGGATTATATGATCAATGAAGTTTAATATATAGCAAATAGCAAATTGTTGGATTTGAGTTTCAGAAAGTATTTCAGAAAATCAATTACCGAAAAAATTATTGGGTTGAGTCGCGGACTAGGTCGCTCTCTTTAAGACGTTTTGTGGCACTGCTCAAAATTGTGCAGGCAGGCTATCAACCACGACGTTCCCAGGATAAAACAGCTCAGTCAAAACAGTTACGAAATATCACTGCACAGTGAAATTTTGCTCAAGAAATACACCTTCAATATGGTTAAAAAACCACTCTAAATATGATTCGTAGACCACTCTTGAATATGGCTCGTAAGCCACACTCTAAGGAGTAGAAGAGAAGAGTAGAAGTGACTCCTGGTTCTAATGGCAGTAGTCTCATATTTTGAGATGTATTTTGGACCTTCTTTTTGGCTAATCCTTTCGTCAAAGGATCACCTAAGTTCTAATCAGTGCGTACATGATCCACTCTCACAACTCCTTTTGAGAGAATTTCCCTAACAATGATGTTCCTAGGACATATTTGTTGCCTTTTATCGTTGTAACAACAATTCTTTATTTTGCAGTAGTCGCGGTACTATCGAAGTGGATCAACACAACTGGCGTCAGTTTTCCCATAAAGAATCTCTGCTAGTAAGCATCTCAACCAACTAGTGTAACATCCTGGGCCATTTTCTTACTTAGTAGGCTACCCAGCGATGCACTCATGATCTTCTCTACCCCCCATGTAGAGTTTTTACCTTCCGTGGGAATCGAACCATGTACCCTATGCTTAGGTACATGCTCAATGCATTCCCACTACCAATTGATCTAGTGGCAAAATAATTAGTAGAATTATTTGGATGTTAATCCAATTAAATTATTTTAGTACTTGATTAGTAAGATTATTGAGTGCTAAAGTTAATTATTGGTTGTCTTAGGATCGTTAACCGGATAATACGGATCAATGACAGTTTAGAAACGAAATTAGAGATTAAGGGCAATGTGGTAATTTGACCACATTACCACTTAATATATAAGAAAAGAATTAAAGAAAGGAAAAGAAGAAAGAAAGGAAACGAAGAAGAGAAAGGAAACGGAGGAGAAAAGAAGAGAAGAAGGAGGGAGAAGAAGAATCACTCACCCCCAAGCTCCAAAATTCATCATCTTCATCATCTTCCCTCCATTTTTGAAACCCAATGGCTAGGTAAGCTTCTCCTCCACTTTTCCCCCTTTTATGGACCTACGAATTTTGAGGGATTTGATGGGGGATTTGTTGAAATCTTGGGTTGTGTGATGAAATTGATGATTGAAACATGATTAGGAACGAAGCCAAGGAAGATTGAACGCGATTTGAAGTTCGAATCGAAGTGTGAAGCAGATTGGTGATTATAGGGTTACGTTTTGGGATTTTGAAGTCTCGGTGATTTCGGCTCGGTATCGACTCTCGCTTCAAGGGTGAGTTTTACTCACGCTTAGGATGATTTCGTGTTACAATGATTTTTACGTTGATTGGTTTCGAGAGTTTTGGAGTCGAAAACCGTAATTTCGTAATATATCGTATTTTGGTAAAATTCGTCTACATTGAGTTTTTGATTGATTTGATTGATTATGTGATGTTGATTGAGTCTGTTTTTATGGTTGTTTGAACTGTTTTTAATCGGAACAAGAATCGGAATTGAGCGGAATAGCGGATTTCGCGAGAAACCGCAAGATCTGCATCTTTCAGCAGACGGTCGCGTCGCGACCCTCCCCATCGCTTCGCGACCAGGCTCTTTTTTGTAAAGAAATGTTTCTGACTATTTTCGCGTCGCGACGGTAGCAGTTTGCGTCGCGACGCTTTGCAGTTTTTCAGCAAACCACACTGTTTTTGTTTTCGCGATAACTTTTGATCCGGGAACCCGATTGAGGTGTTCTAAGATGCGTTTGAAAGCTTATTCAGAGACCTAACTGAATATACAATTTAAAAGGTAAAATGAACTGTTTTTGAAGTCATAAATTGTTTCGAAAAGCGGCAAGTTAGTATGCGAGAGCAAACGTAGATTTTGTTTATGATGCGAACTAAATGTTCAAATAAAGGTCTAATGTAAATGAACTATGATTTCATATGATAGTATATATATATATATATATATATATATATATATATATATATATATATATATATATATATTATATCGAGTTTGGGTGACGACCCATGTTAACATACTAGGCGGGGCAGTCATGATCCCTTCCCTAGGCCCCGTGCCATGAGGGAAAGTACTATTGGTAAGGTGGTTCGCCGGGCTTAGCATACGCGCAGTCGGTGTTATGTTAAAAAGTTTGTTGTGCGATACACCGGGCTTAGCATTCGCGCAGTCGATGTCGTACTGTGCGATACACCGGGCTTAGCGTTCGCGCAGTTGGTGTCGTACTGAGTTATAACAGGTTAGCCGGGCTTAGCGTTCGCGCAGTCGGCATTATATTAAAAGATAAAGAATGCGGTTCACCGGGCTTAGCGTTCGCGCAGTCGGTGTCGTGTTCGTATTTTTTCATAATTGAACCGAGAGTGTTGTTAGGGGTCTCGGTAGAACTCACTGAGATTGTGTCTCACTGTTTATATGTTGTTGTTTTACAGAGAAACAGGGAAAGTGGAGATCCAAGAGGCACGAGTAGGTCGTACTTGGATGGTTGCTGAAGACTTAGCTTTTATGCTTAAGTTTATATTTCCTTTTGTACGTTGTCTGTGTACTACAACTCTATGTCATTAATGTTATGACTTTATTCCGCTTTCTTGTATGATATTGAGCACTATAGTTTGCTGAAGGTTATGGTCAGGGAACCCCCCTTTTGGTCTTATTTGTACTTAAGACTGTTTTGTTGTCATTCAGCGAGAACTATATTACAGTGTTCAGTATCTATGCAGGAATTTTATATCTCCGATATTTAGGGATGGAACACTTGGGTATTTTTACTCGATAAAAATACCGGGGTGTTACAGTTGGTATCAGAGCAGTTCGACCTAGTCGGACTTAGTTTAGGGTTGAGTCGATTCCTTGTTAGTCCTTGTTGTAATTTTACTTGTGATGCTAAGAGACATTGAGCCTAATGAACTTAATACTTAGTGCATCATAAGCGGAATTATGGCAGGATGATCAAGATGCAATCCTCAACCAAGACCGGAATCTCCAACCAGTGCATCCTCAAGCAAGGTGACATGACAGTGGAAGAATTCGTCATTAAGTTTGAGAAGTTGTCTCAGTTTTACCAAGTGGTAAAGTATGCTCCGAATCATGAATGGAAGATGCAGATGTATAAGAGGGGCCTTCGTGCTTATATGACTCAGGGTCTCAGTTCTTATACTCTCACCAATTATGCTGCCTTAGAGCAACCGGCCTATGTCGCCGAGGATGATCTCAAGGAGAGTACTGGAAGGAAAGAAGGTAGTTGAATTATCAACTCCGAATGCAAGTCCTAAGATAATTTCATCAAAGGAAAAGCAGGTGCAATTCTTCGATTCTTCAAAGGTTAGAAGATGTTCTAACTATGGAAAGCATCACGGTGGTGATTGTTAGCAAAGATCAATCGGTGCTTTTATAGTAAAGTAGTGAGTCACTATGGTAAAGAGTGCCCAGCAAGGAAGAGTTTCAAAGAAGCTCAAGCTGCTCCAACACGCGGGCGAGTCAACACTCTGGATGCTCAGACAGTCACACCTACAGACAACTTACTGAGGGGTATGGGATCTCTCTTTAATAACTCTGTCAGTATATTATATGATTCGGGTGCAACCCATTGTTTTATAACACAATCATGTGTGGATCGGTTGGGATTAGCTTTATCTTCGCTATCCGAGCCAATAACTATTTTAACTGCTGCTAAGGGTCGTGTTCAAACCCAATCATTGTGTCAAAATTGTCTACTTGTCATAGGAGACAGAAATTTCGTTGCAGAATTTATTTGTTTGCCTATGAGAAGTATGGACATCGTTCTGGGTATGAATTGGATGACTGCAAATCATGTTACAATCAACTGTGCCAAGCGAACTATCAATTTCGCCTCTGAATCCGTGGAATTGACGAAAGCAAATTCTGAAGCAGTTATCTCTTTCACCTCAGCAAATCAGTCATTATTCCAACGTGCGGAAGCTTATGTTATTATGTTATCTGCATCCACTGAAACTGGTTTAAATTTATCATCTGTTCAAGTTGTGAATGAATTTCTGGATGTTTTTCCAAATGAAGTTTCTTAAATACCTCCAGATAGAGAGGTAGAGTTTTCTATAGAATTGGTTCCTGGCACAGGATCAATATCTATTACTCTTTATCGAATGTCTCCTTTAGAATTAAAGGAATTGAAATCCCAACTTCAAGAGTTGATATCAAAGAAGTTCATTCTACCGAGCGCTTCTCCATGGGGGTGCTCCGGTGTTGCTAGTTAAGAAGAAAGATGGGAGCATGAGATTGTGTATTGATTACCGACAACTCAACAAAGTGACGATCAAGAATAAATATCTCTTGCTAAGGATAGATGATTTACTTGATCAACTTAGAGGTGCAGTGGTGTTTTCCAAAATTGATCTAAGGTCGGGCTATCATCAAATAAAAGTTAGAGCCTTGGATATTCCGAAGACAGCTTTCCGTACTAGCTATGGATATTACGAGTTCGTAGTGATGCCCTTCGGCTTGACTAATGCTCCAGCGGTATTCATGGATTACATAAACCGAGTTTTTCAAACGTACCTGGATCAGTTTGTAGTCGTTTTCATAGATGATATCTTGGTGTACTCGAAGACCATTGAGGAGCATGTTCAACATCTCCGCATTGTTCTGAATGTACTCCGAGAAAAGAAGTTGTACGCAAAACCCTCGAAGTGTGATTTCTGGATGCCTGAGGTAAAGTTTTTGGGACATGTGATTTCCCAACCGGGAGTCGCTGTAGATCCCAGTAATGTGGAAGCTGTGTTAAACTGGGAGCGAGCATCATCAGTCACAGAGATCAGAAGTTTCTCGGCTCCAGCCAGTTACTATAGGAGATATATTCAAGGGTTCTCACGGTTAGTCCTTCCACTTACTCGGTTAACTCGTAAGGGCCAGCCGTTTACTTGGGATGCCAATTGTGGAGAATGTTTCCAAGAGTTGAAAATTTGGTTGACTTCTGCTCCAATCCTGATTCTTCCGGATCCGTCTTTGGAATTCCAAATTTACAGCGATGCTTCTGGGAATGGTTTAGGATGTGTTCTCATGCATAATCAACAAGTGATAGCTTATGCATCCAGGCAGTTAAAGTCTCATGAGGAGAATTATCCGACTCATGGTTTGGAGTTGGCAGCTATTGTGTATGCACTGAAGGTTTGGAGACATTACCTGTATGGGTCTCGTTTTTAAGTCTTTAGTGATCACAAAAGTCTAAAATATCTGTTTGATCAGAAGGAACTGAATAACAGGCAAAGGAGATGGGTAGAATTTCTGAGGGATTATGACTTCAAGTTGAAGTATCATCCAGGAAAGGCCAATGTGGTAGCTGATGCGCTGAGTAGGAAACCCATTCACATGGCAGAGTTAATGATGCGTGTAATGGAATTGTTAGAGTCTTTTAGAGACTTGAATTTGAATGTAAAGCAAAGAAGGAACTGATTAGTGTTAAGTCCGATAAGGATCTCTAGTTCCTTAAGAGATTCTATTCGCTTAGCCCAGGAAATTGATGTGAAGTTGCAATCACAGAAAGTGTTGCCAGATTTTACCGAAGATAGTGATGGGGTTCCTACTAGTATTGTGTCGGATCGAGATCCAAAATTCACGTCTCGATTTTGGAAAGCTTAGAATGAAGCATTGGGGACTAGGGTATTTGTAAGTACTGCTTATCACCCGCAGGCGGATGGTCAGACTAAGAGGACCATCCAAACTCTAGAGGATATGCTTCGGGCTTCTGTGCGCTCGATAACTGAAGGAAATGGGAGGATCATCTTCCATTAGTGGAATTCGCCTACAACAACAATTATCATTCCCGTATTGGAATGGCGCCATTTGAGGCTTTGTATGGGAGGAAGTGTAGAACTCCATTATGTTGGTGGGACGTCGGCGAGAACTGATTGTTAGGACCCGATATGATTCGTGAAACTACTGAAAAGATTTGGCAAATTAGAGAAAGAATGAAAGCTGGCCAGAGTAGGCAGAAGAGCTATGCCGATAAAAGAAGAAGGTCGTTAGAGTTTGAGCCTGGTGATCACGTATTTATAAGATTGTCACCAACGATAGGTACAGGAAGAGCATTGCGGGCGAAGAAATTCAGTCCTCGGTATGTTGGACCTTTCCAAGTTATCGAACGAGTGGCCCACTAGCATACCGTATTGCTTTGCCTCCACCATTGTCCAATCTGCATTAGACATTCCATGTGTCCCAAATTGCGAAAGTACATTTCCGATCCGGGTTAGCCGTTGAATTTTGAGACGATTGACCTTCTACCAGACCTGTCTTTCCAACCTCATCCTAGTTACATCACAGAACGTGGCGAGAGAACGCTTCGGATAGAGACAATTCCCATTGTCAGTGATTTGGAATGGTTTTTCCACCGAGGAAGCTACTTGGGAGTTGGAGGACGATATGTGGACACGATATCCGTATTTAGTTTCTTGAGGAATGTTTGTTCAATTTTGAGGACAAAATTCCTTCAAGTTGGGGAGAATGTAACATCCTCAAAATAATTAGTAGAATTGTTTGGTTGTTAATCCAATTGAATTATTTTAGTACTTGATTAGTAAGATTATTGAGTGCTAAAGTTAATTATTGGTTGTCTTAGGATCGTTAACCGGTTAATACGGATCAATGACGGTTTAGAAACGAAATTACAGATTAAGGGCAATGTGGTCATTTGACCACATTACCACTTAATATATAAGAAAAGAATTAAAGAAAGGAAACGAAGAAAGAAAGGAAACGAAGAAGAGAAAGGAAACAGAGGAGAAAAGAAGAGAAGAGGAGTAAAGAAGAGAATAGGAGAAAAGAAGAGAAGAAGGAGGGAGAAGAAGAATCACTCACCCCCAAGCTCCAAAATTCATCATCTTCATCATCTTCCCTTCATTTTTGAAACCCAATGGCTAGGTAAGCTTCTCCTCCACTTTTCCCTCTTTTATGGACCTACGAATTTTGAGGGTTTTGATGGGGGATTTGTTGAAATCTTGGGTTGTGTGATGAAATTGATGATTGAAACATGATTAGGAACGAAGCCAAGGAAGATTGAACGCCATTTGAAGTTCGAATCGAAGTGTGAAGCGGATTGGTGATTATAGGGTTACATTTTGGGATTTTAAAGTCTCGGTGATTTCAGCTCGATATCGACTCTCGCTTCAAGGGTGAGTTTTATTCACGCTTAGGATGATTTCGTGTTACAATGACTTTTACGTTGATTGGTTTCGAGAGTTTTTGATTCGAAAACCGTAATTTCAAAATATATCTTATTTTAGTAAAATTCGTCTACATTGAGTTTTTGATTGATTGTGTGATGTTGATTGGGTCTGTTTTTATGGTTGTTTGAACTGTTTTTAATCGGAACAAGAATCGGAATTGAGCGGAATAGAGGATTTCGCGAGAAACCGCAAGATTTGCATATTTTAGCAGATGGTCGCGCCGCGACCCGTCCCCATCGCGTCGCGACCAGGCTTGTTTTTGCAACGAAAATGTTTCTGACTCTTTTCGCGTCGCGACGGTAGCAGTTCACGTCGCGGCGCTTTGCAGTTTTTCAGCAAACCACATTTTTTTGTTTTCGCGATAACTTTTGATCCGGGAACCTGATTGAGGTGTTCTAAGATGCGTTTGAAAGCTTATTCAGAGGCCTAACTGAATATACAATTTAAAAGCTAAAATGAACTGTTTCTGAAGTCATAAATTGTTTCGAAAAGCGGCAAGTTAGTATGCGAGAGCAAACATAGATTTTGTTTATGATGCGAACTAAATGTTCAAATAAAGGTCTAATGTAAATGAACTATGGGTTCATATGATAGTAGATATATATATATATATATATATATATATATATATATATATATATATATATATATTATATCGAATTTGGGTGACGACCCATGTTAACATACTAGGCGGGGCAGTCATGATCCCTTACCCTAGTCCCCGTGCCATTAGGGAAATTACTATTGGTAAGGGGGTTTGTCGGGCTTAGCGTACGCGCAGTCGGTGTTATGTTAAAAAGTTTGTTGTGCGATACACCGGGCTTAGCGTTCGCGCAGTCGGTGTCGTACTGTGCGATACACTGGGCTTAGCGTTCGCGCAGTCGGTGTCGTACTGAGTTATAACAGGTTAGCCGGGCTTAGCGTTCGCGCAGTCGGCATTATATTAAAAGATAAAGAATGCGGTTCACCGGGCTTAGCGTTCGCGCAGTCGTTGTCGTGTTCGAATAGTTTCATAACTGAACCGAGAGTGTTGTTAGGGGTCTCGGTAGAACTCGCTGAGATTGTATCTCACTGTTTATATGTTGTTGTTTTACAGAGAAACAGGGAAAGTGGTGATCCAAGAGGCACGAGTAGGTCGTACTTTGATGGTTGCTGAAGACTCAGCTTTTATGCTTAAGTTTATATTTCCTTTTGTTGTCTGTGTACTACAACTCTATGTCGTTAGTGTTATGACTTTATTCCGCTTTCTTGTATGATATTGAGCACTATAGTTTGCTGAAAGTTATGGTCAGGGAACCCCCCCTTTTGGTCTTTTTTGTACTTAAGACTGTTTTGTTGTTATTCAGCGAGAACTATATTGCAGTGTTCAGTATCTATGCAGGAATTTTATATCTCTGATGTTTAGGGATGGAACACTTGGGTATTTTTACTCGATAAAAATACCGGGGTGTTACAACTAGCTTCTTCACTGGAGGTTGCCAACGCTATCATTTCAGGCTCCATAGTGGGCTGAACCAAAAAGACCTGTTTCTTGGATTTCCAGGAGACAATACCACCATATATACTAAATATATAGTCACTAGTTGCTTTGGAATCATCTGATAAAGTATTCCAATCAGCATTACTGTATCCTTCAGGTACAACTGGAAATCTCTGATAATGTGACCCAAGATTCATGGTCCTTTTAAGGTATCACATCACTCTCTCAATAGCGTGCCAATGCTCTATACTAGGTCGACGGGTAAACCTGCACAGCAATCCCACGACATAGGCAATGTCAGGTTTTGTACAATCAGTGGCATACCTTAGGCTGCCAGTGATGCTCGCATATTCCGTTTGTCTAACACTGTTACCAATGTTCTTAAAAGGTTTGACAATTGGATCATATGATGAGCAAGAAGGTTTACGACCAAAGTAGTTATATTTCTTTAAGATCTTCTCAATATAATGAGATCTATCAAAGAAATTCCTTTCTCGGATCTAGTATTCCTAATACCAAGGATTACACTTGCTTCTCCGAGGTCTTTCATATCAAAGTTGTTGCACAACAGTGATTTCAATTTATTTACAGCATGCATGTTTGATCTAAATATGAGTAAGTCGTCTACATAGAGACATATGATAGTGCAAATGTCATTCTCGGTTTTGTAATAAATGAATTTGTCACTTTCATTCACTTTAAACTCATTCGATATAATCAAATTATCAAACTTCTCATGCCATTGTTTGGGAGCTTGTTTGAGACCATACTGAAACTTATCCAACTTAAGACCTTGTGTTCTTGCCCATGTATTACAAAACCTTCAGGTTGCTCCATATAGATTTCTTCTTCTAATTCACCATTTTAAAAAAACAGTTTTTACATCCATTAGGTGTACTTCTAAATTATAAATAACGGCCAGCGAAATTAGTACCCTTATGGATGTAATTCTAGTAACAGGTGAACATGTGTCGAAGAAATCTATATTCTCTCTTTGTCTAAAACCTTTGGCTACAAGGCGGGCCTTGTATTTATCAACAGTGTCATCGGGTTTTAGTTTCTTTTTCAAAATCCATTTACAACCAATTGGTTTGCAACCAGGATGCAAGTCCACTAAGTGCCATGTCTTGTTAGACTCTAGAGAATCCATCTCATCATTTATGGCTTCTTGCCACAAATCAGCATCCAATGAAGACAAGCTTCTTGAATGTTATACGTATCCTCCTCTAGTTTATGGACCGTATAATAAGTTCCATATTCTTTAGCAACTTGTGCTTTCTTACCTCTTCGAGGTTCTATTTCCCTTTATTCGTTGTTTTCAACGTTCCTAGGCATAAAAACTTGACTAGTTCAGTGCCCCCACTATTTCTTGATTTAAAAGGGAATTTATTTTCATAGAAGTCAACGTCATTTGACTCTATGATCTCTTTTGCATTAAGGTCATAAAACCTGTATGTTTTGCTATTTACTGCATACCCAATGAATTCACATTCATAGGCTCTATTGGCGAGTTTAACTCTTTTTTGGGATTATGACATAAGCCAAGTAATCCCAAATTCAAAAATAAGACAAGATGAGTTGTCTTTTCTTCTAGATCTCCGAAGGAAAATTTTTATTTCTTTAGATTCAGAGAATCTATTCATAACATAACCAACGGTTTACAAAAAAAATCACAAGAGAGATCAAGTGCTAGAATTCAGCAAAATAGCAAAAACCAATTCAATAAAGATTTTATTTTTCTATCTGCTTTACCATTCATTTCAGAAAAAATATGGTGCAGTCGTTTCATGTATAATTCCTTAAAATTAATGGGAATCATACTCTGTTCCTCAATCGCTATAAAAACTTTTAACCTTTCTACTTAATTGATTTTCAAAAATCTGTAATGGAAAACTTTAAATATGTCAAGCACTTCACTTTTATTTTTCACAAAGTATACTACAATGTGGTCAAAGCAATTATAAATAAAAGTGACAAACTATCGTTTTCCATTTCTGGTTAATGTTCTATCTATTCGCATTCTGAGTGAGTCAAAACAAATACTCAGATTTCCTTACTGATTTATGCGAAGTCTTGAAAATTATTGCTTGACTTCAAAAATACCAATTTTTTCTTAAGTCATTTAAGAAAATAACTTTTGAAAAATGCTATCTAGCTCTTTTTCAAAAGAATAGTATACTGTACAAAGTCAAAGTCAAACACGTGTAAAAGTCAAACACTGCGTAAAAAATTATTGTTTAAAGAAAACTTCCGATAGACGAAGTAAACACTCCGTAAAAAAATCATTGTTTAAAGAAAGTTTTCACCAGACTCAGCATCCTTTTCTTATTTTCAGCAACGGTGTATGTTCAAAACATAGTCAGTAACCATCCACCAACCTTCGCATTCACCAACAATGTTGATTTCAGAAATTATAGCAACAAATTACTATTCAGTCAGGTTAGCCTGCGGGACAGAGCTTGGTTTGTTCATACACATGTGTGTCATATGACCTGGTCTCTCGCAATGGAAACAATTAAATAGAGTAGCAACATCATTTCTAGGTGGGAGTTGAAGTTTAGAATATGGGAAATTTGGGGGGTCCCATTCAAGTTGTTGTTCCTTTGAGCCTGATTACCGTTTTAATTTTTGAAAGATTTTCTAGAAAATTATATTGCAATCAATATTATATATTGCAATATATCGTAAAAAGTATAACTTCAAAAATAATGTTATTGCTAAAAAGCAATTCTATGATTTAATATCATTAATCGTTAGCGTTAACCACTAACGACAACAAAAGATATGAATTTTCAAAATTGTTTGTTCGAGTAGGTTCCCAGGAAAGAGAGGTGGGTCACAATGGACACACTTAAGTACCAAGTCTTTCCTAGCCAGAACTTTTTCCAAAAATTACAAATTAAGAAAATTCATTCTTATAGAGATGATTATTCTCTTTCCGTAGAATTAACAATGATATAGAGATAATAATTCTTTTTCTATAAGACCGTATAGAGAAAATTATTCTCTTTCCAATGATAAATTATATAGAGAAAATATTCTCTTTCTATCGATAAATAGTATAGAGAAATTCTCTTTCTATAGGAATATTTCTTTAACTATTTTATCTCTTTCTTTCCGATCAGCTGTTTCAGTGAGCGCTTGAATGTCATCTTTTAAATGTTGGCAACATTTTTCATATTTAATAAAAATTTATTTTGTTGCCATTGTTTTAATTGACATTCTTGAAAATGAAACGATTTGTTGAAGTTATAAACAGCAGAATCAGAGCCAGTAATGTCTTCGGTAGTCATGGCTAAATTTGAAACGTCTTAAAATTGTGGGTTTTGAGTTTCAGAAAGTATTTCAGAAAATCAATTACCGAAAAAATTACTGGGTTGAGTCGCGGACTAGGTCGCTCTCTTTAAAACGTTTCGTGGTACTGCTCAAAATTGTTCAGGCAGGCTATCAACCACTGCACAATGAAATTTTGCTCAAGAAATACACCTTCAATATGGTTAAAAAACCACTCTAAATATGATTCGCAGACCACTCTTGAATATGGCTCGTAAGCCACTCTAAGGAGTAGAAGAGAAGAGAATTATCGAGGGAAAGGAGAGAATACTGGAGGAGAGATTTATCATCCAGCGGTGTGTGGAATGAAGTGAGGGAGGGTCCTATTTATAGGAGAGAATTGGACTTGCTCCGCAAGTAAGTTGTTGGAGAAAAATCCTCAACAGATAAGAACGAAGAACTTGCGCTGCAAGTCAACAGCGGATAAGAATAACCACAATGGCTCTATCAGATGCGCAACAGTTAGTTCATCGCAAAAAAGAAATTACACCTCACAGCCCAAGCCCGGGCCTGAGCCGATCGAACGACGGCACTCACGCGTGTGTGGTGGTCAGTTTATGTGCGTTCTCTCCATTTCACAAAATTGGGTACCCATTAGGCTCCAACCCAATGTGTGAAATCCACACTTATAAACACTCTTAAAGTATTTATTCTATCAAATATGAGACTTTTTCAATTCACAACTACCAAAGTTCCGACACAAATAAAATGTGAATATTGTAGAGATTGGATTCTCTTTTAAGGGATATTTTTAATTTGTTCATTTCGATTTCAAATATCATCCTTGATGACAAGCTACTACCTAGTGCAGTCAAGCTCACATCATTTATACGACAATTCTCACCCAAAAAAATCATTTATACGACAAATGAGAGAATATATATATATCATTGAGAAATTTTATTCTACATTATATTATTTTGGATTGATGCCAGCTAAAATGACAGACTCAGAACTGAATTCTATGAGGCCGTTAAGTTAAGGGATAGAAATCTCCAAAAAGTATTTTCATTTCAGGAGACAAGTCCTAATTAGTCGAAATGAAAGAATATTACTTTTTGACGGAGACAAATTATTACAGTAATTGACTGGCTTATAACTATATTTTTTTTATAGGCAAATGATAGCGGGGTGGAGGAATGTTAGTTTTCAAGATTTAAATTCTAGACTTTCTTCTTGCAACTCTTTCATATTCTTTTGCTCTCCAACTGAGTTACCTTCTTGCGACTATATATGTTTATATTAATTTCAACTGTTTGGGATAAAACTACTAGTTTTACTCTTGGACCAAATCAACCTCCTTTTTTGGCCCTTGGAATTCATATCCCTCACTAGACCAAATATTCCTCACAAAAATTTAACAGAATTTTCTCAATTAACTCCCTTTTTACGTCGAAAAAAGTTTATTTTTACTTTTTTTGGAAAAATTAAAATAGAATTTTCTAGTGTATATTTTTTCTCAGAAAATATGATCTCCAGAAATTTCACAAATTGTTTTTTCCAGCATATTATTTTGTATACTGGAAATTTCAAAAAATTAAATTTTATTATACCAAATAACATACCGGAAATTACGTTTTGTGAAACTTTCAGCATTAGACGAAGCAGCCCATGATGACTCTGTGATGTATCAGTAGGAACCGCTGGTGGATCATCCATATCAGGGGAAGTATAGCTCATCATACTCACACGCGTAAGTCACTCGAATAGTTGTACTAAGAATGGATTTGTACACTAGTGGTGAACTTAATCCACTCCATGTCGATGCGACTGTCCTGCGGACGACCAACAAGCAGTGCAAGTGGGATGTGTTAAATATATCCAAACTGCTAGAGGCACCTATCTGACATGTAAGGTACAATCATGCCGCACCAGCGAAGATACCTTCGGAATTAGGAGTTATCCTGAAAACGCCAGACCAGCCGTCAGAGACTTATTGATAAACCTCAATGTAGTGCATTTTTAAAGAGACTTTTGAATCATTTTAAAGCAATTATTACTAATTATATAAATCATTGACTTAGTTTGCTCTTTATTTTGCAAAAAAGAAGGAAACGTGAAAAAAATAAAAATTGAATTTAAAGCCACTTAAATGTAATATATATATATATATATATATATATATATATATAAAATATATATGACTGACAAAATAACTAAAAGAAAGCAAGGCCAAGCCCATTAATGCAAGAAGGCCCACGATAAAAAGAAGAGTTGTTGGTGACTTCATTTCAAAGTGATGCACACGTTGACTAAAGAAAAAGAGAGGCACACAACCCTAAGGCAAGCAAATATAAATTGAAGGAATGTTTTTTTTACCCCCACTTATACACACTATACCCTCACGCTGAGTGTGAAAGGACCAAAATACCTCCACACTATATCCCCCCCACTTCCGTTTTCACCTACGCAGAAGTACCAACTTCCGTTTTTGAAGCTGCGCAGAAGTACCTAATTAAAAACAGCATACTTCCGTTAGTACAAATAAAGGAAACAGAAGTACCTAAAAGCAACATACTTCCATTTTGAGAAATAACAAAATGGAATTACCTAAAAGCCACATACTTTCACTTTGTTATTTCAACAAACCGGGAGTACCTAAAAGCAACATACTTCTGTTTTTGAAGCTGCGCAGAAGTACCTAAAAGCAACATACTTTTGTTAGTACAAATAAAGGAAACAAAAGTACCTAAAAGCAACATACTTTCGTTAGGCACATTTTTATTAAGGGCATTCTGGGAATAAAAAAATATTTGGGGGTATAGTGTGTATAAGTGGGTGTAAAAAAAACCCTTGAAGGAAAAATCATGGTATTGGGAGAGCCGCACATAAATACCAAAAGGCGGTGATTAGAAAAAAGCCGAAAACACAGTAAAATGAATAGAAACGACACGACCACCTGGGAGGAAGAATTGAGTAAATTTGAGTACAGTTCTTGACACTGGGAGAGAGCTTTGGAGCAGAAAAAATGAGATTGAAGAAAAAGATCAAGACTTCCTCTATTTTCTGGGTTATTTTTATCTTTGTAATTCATGAACCTTATTTTTATTTCATTACTGTTGATGACTTTGGATACCTAAATCCTCTTCTAGGGTCTTAGGTGGATCTTGCATGATTAGAAACCTCTTTATGTTCTAGTTTAATATTTGAATTGCTATTTTTATTTTAATTAATATTGTCCTATTAATTTAATCAAGTTCTTAGGATGGATCACTCTTTGCATGTTAATAATCGGTTAATTGATCAGTGATTGTACTGCAATCAACCGGTGGACCAATAGGATAATTGGGCCTATAATTAATGCACGGCCAAATTTTAATTTAGTCTTTCAATCATTCAACCTTTTTGTTCTTAATGCTTTTCTTGAATTTAAGTTCTTGCATGACCAAACAATGGTTAATTTAGGAAAAAGAATATTAATCGCAAATGACCAAACGATTAATAGTTTTAGTAAAGGGATTGGTAATTTAATAAAATACAGGAATTCAGGTAAAAATTAGACATAGGGGAATCGAACCTTGCAAGTGAAACCAGGACCCTAGGCCTCTCTCCATTAATTATACTTTGCATTTTAATTCTTGCTATTTATTTCTTTTTCCTTTGTTCTATAATCTTCAATTTATTAGTTCGTCTAAACAATAAATAATTTTGACTAGTTTGGTACTTGTTAAGTAATCTCCGTGGATATGATAAACTTTTATACTACTTATGCGGTAGAGTACACTTGCTCTAAGTGTGTTTTTAACGTAATACTTATGATCTTTCTTAAATCTGGCCTAGGCCAGAGCCGACATATTTTCTAAATAGGCATGACTAAAGATTTTAAAGAAGTCTTTTAACTAAAAATACCATGTTTCAATCTGCCAAAAATCCTTTTAAACCTAACAAGTCAATATATTTAAGTAAATAAAAATAATAAACTTGTTATTGCTATTATATATTATATTGAATTTTGTACATTATGTTAAATTATTTATTTGGAGACCTTTCCAATAATCTAAACATCACTACAAGATAAAAGGTGTTTTGCAACAACATAAGTCTTTACCAAATGTTCAAAGTTGCAGAGAAAATTACTTTTTTCTAACAGAAAATGTCGCTACACACTATAAGAAAAATGCATGTTTCCGGTGGAAAAAACCCGCCAGAAATGGACCAAATCCATCAGAAAAGTGACGTTTCCGGCAGATTTTTTCCACCGGTAAAACGCTCGTAGGTAATGTTTTCGGGCGGATTTTTTCCACTAGTAATGGGCGTTTCCAGCAGATTTTTTTTTAAAAAAAATTTAAAAATCTTCCGAATACGAACATTACCGGCGGATTTTTTCTGCCGGTAATGGGCGTTTCTGGTGGATTTTTTTTAAAAAAATTGAAAAATTCACCGGAAATGCACATTACTAGGGGGAGAAAAACTTTCCTAACACAAAAAATAAAAAAATATACCAAAATAACACACCTTTTAGAGTGTTTACCAAACTAGCACACTTTTCATTTGCAGTTGAGAAGTCGCCTCCCCAAGAAACGACTTCTCATTTGAGTTTTTTTTTATGTTGAGAAGTCGCCTCCCCCAGGGGGACTTCTCAACTGAGTTTTTTTTAATTTTAATTTTAAATACGAAATTAAATGATATATAATGGAAAAATAAATTAAAAAAATTAGTATTTCTAATTTAAAGTGAAAAAAGTTAATCAAAAAAAGTTTATTTTGGTGCCGACTATGATACGCCAGATTCATATGCATATTATAGATCCATTTTGGAATTTGGCCAACCATCGAACACATATCAGGGAGGTTCTAGTTCATCAACATGGACCAATACGAATAACCACATGCCTCTGCCCCTACCCCCACTGAAGAACAAATCCTAGCACAGCGTCCACGTCGTAACAGTCGATCAACACCATGTGGGACTCGGCACCATCAAGGCCAATAAAACTTTGCTTTTCAATTTAATTGTAATCAACTGTATTACTTCGACAAAAAAATCATTTGTCTTAATTACCAATTAATAAATGTATTTTTTCACAAATAAATATATTACAAATTTTAAATTAGAAATACTAATTTTTTTAATTTATTTTTTTCATTTTATATCATTTAAATTGGTATTTAAAAATAAAATAAAAAAACATTTGAGAAGTCCCCCTGGGGGAGGCGACTTCTCAACATACAAAGCAAAAAAAAACAAAAACTCAATTGAGAAGTCGTTTTCTGGGGAGGCGACTTCTCAACTGCAATTGAAAAGTGTGTTAGTTTGGTAAATAATCTAAAAAGTGTATTATTTTGGTATATTTTTTATTTTTTTTTGTGCCAAGATGTGTTTTTGCCCATTACTGGCGGATTTGTTTTTAAAAAAAATTAAATTTTTTTTAAATTTTTCGAATTTCAAAATCAATATGTAATTTAATAAAATGTAACAAAAAATGATATAGAAGAGAATGAGATTAAAGAAGTAAGGAGTGAGAATGAATGAGAAAGAAGAAGAAAGGAGAAATATAGAAGAGAGATATGTAGAGAAATTTATGGAGATTGGAGAATATGAGAAAGACGAAGAAAGATAAGATAGAGAAAATGTAGAAGAGAATGAGAAGAAAATAAATAGTGAAATGAGAGAATGAGAAGACTGTAGGAGAAAGTTTTATTTATAGACATTTTCGGACAGTTAATTTGGAAGATTTTTTTTTAAAATCCACCGGTAGTTTAAAAAATCGGTCGGAAATGTTACTCGCGGATTTTAACATTTCCGACGGATTTTTTGAAAAAAAAGTTCAAAAAAGCTGCCGGTAACATTTCCGGTGGATTTTTTTTTAAATCCTTCGGTAATTTGAAAAATTCGCCGACGGAAAAAAGATACCGAAAATGCCAAATTTCCGTCGGAACCGTATCGACGAAAAAAATCCGCTGAACAAACGCGTTTTTCTTATAGTGGCAAGTTGTGGCTTAAGCCCCGTTGCAAAAAGTTTTGTAGCGATATTTGATCATGTCATTGCCATTACTCATGTTTTTACAACAACAATTGGCTCTGCTATTTGGGCAATATTTTGTTGTTGTATCTTACTCGTAGTAGCCACTAAAGTTGCCACGGTTAGTAACATGTCTGATAATAGAACTTTTTACCAATAACAAAATTTGTTGTTAAACTTAGCATATCTCAACAATTGAAGTAGTTGTGATAGAGTATATTTTAGCCGCAATGCAGTTGCGAAATTCTTTATGGATATTTAAGTTTTGTTTTATCAAAATAAAATGTTATTTTTAATATCATTCTTATTCAAAGACCAGACCTTTTAAGAGAAAGAAGGATCATCATCTCTTTGTAATTTAGAAAGTAGGAGACCATGAGAGTGCAACGATCTCCAATTGCATGGCTAAATTAAAACCAAGGTTCCTCCAACAAACATTGCTTGTTGGGAATTTGATTACATGGACTTGTCATAATGGCTTTCTTGGTAGTACCTTCTCCAAAGATATTGTGATAAGTAGTCGCTAAAATTCTTTTCATATGAATCCACACTCACACGCTATTAATGAATTTGGGTTCAGTGTTGTGTTCTTCCAATTTCACTTCGCTTCCATCTTTTCACTCATTTTTCATCACAAGCCACAATAAAGTGAGAAACATGAATGCCAGAATCTTATAACACCCTTTCTCCCTCAGAACCGAACATCTTCAACTCGAATTGGGACTGAGTCAACTTGGCCACCATGATGATCAATTGTGAATGATTCATTGTTGGGAATTAAAAAGTAGAACAGAGAAAAAGTTCTCCAAAAATATGGCACTTGCATTTTCTTTGCAAAGCAATTTTTAGGATAATTTTATAAATTTAATTAGATTTTAAGAGTAAAATAGTAAAATTGAATAGAAAAATCGTACATCAATATTTACAAAAAAAGCACTTTTAGCAGCAACTTTATGGTATTGCTAAAAAATAGTTTTGTTATTCTCAAATTTTTTTGTTGCTATTGGGATAAGTTTATTTTTTGTCAACGACGTTATTGCATTGTTAGTATAAAAATGTGTTATTCTCAACAATTTTAGTTATCATTGAGATAAGTATACTTTTCTCTACAATAGTGATATTATTAGGAAATAATTTTTTTTATCTCAACAACTTGCAAATGTTCTTGCCACAGATATTGCTGCCAAGAATTTTGTTTTTGAGGGGAAATAGTCACTACCAATTCTCTTTATTGTTGTAGTGCATACTGATCTTTATAATTTTTTGGCATATTTAATGCTGGTTTTGTTGCATGTTTAAATGCTTCGAACGTGATTATGTTCATCAAAAGTAATTTCAAGTAAATTGATATGTTTGGCTCTTCATTTTTCAGCTTACTTTTAATCTAAAATCAATTGAGCTAAAGTAGGACATTGTAGCATCCACGTTCAATGACAATTGATTCTAAAGTTCATTTATTTTTAATATGCAAAAAGCTATAGTTCAATAATATCTTATAGTTATGCATTCTTTTTTGTTACAAAATACTAAAAGACAAAAAGGAAAAAGAGAGGTCTAAAGTCTTATAAAAATCGTTTCCCTAGCATCAGAAAGAAGAAGAGGAGATAAATCACTAAGGAGTATGGAAGATCCGGCACACTATTCCCCTCCCTAAGAGTATGGAAGATCCGACAATCCCAATCTCTATTGATCAAATCTCGAATGGTGGCAATCTCATTGCCATATCTGTGAAACCTTGTGTCTGCATCTCTCACCAGCTTCATAACATGCGACAAATCGGTGTAGCAAACAAGTTTTGAGGGTCTAAGGTCCCAACTAATGACAAGACCGTGCATGAGGCCCATAAGTTCAACATGAGTGATATCTGATGGACCAGGCGAACCGAAGAAACCACGAATAAAGGTTCCAGAACTATCTCGCAGCAGACCACCAAATCCAGAAAGACCGGTGTTGTTGAAAGTGCTCACAAATAATATCTAGAGGAGGTTTCATCCAAGACACAAACCTAGGTTCCAATGCATTATTATAGTTATGCTAATACAACATTATTAGTCCTCATTATTAGTTGTATTAGCAATTTTCAGCAACATGAAGATGTTGACTCTTGGGTTTGATCCACTACTAGAAAAATCGATATTAGAGAGGGATTTTTGTGAGGGAATTGTATCCCTCACTATTAGTGACGGATTTAGCTACGAAAATTAGGGACCACATGAAATTTCGCATTACAATTGTTTGTGGCGAGTTTAGTGACAGAAAATATCCCTCACTAACGTTTCCCTCACAAAATTCGTCGCAAAAGAAAAGAAATTCTATTAGAGACGAGTTTTGAGACGGAAAATATCCGTCTCTAACCAATTAGTTGCAAAATTCCGTCCAGCATCTCTACAATTTGATTTAGAGACGGATTTTGATTTCCCTCTCTAAATAATCTCTCACTAAATCCCTCACAAACAAAAAATCTCTATCCTTTTTTTTTGGTCAAGACCAGAGTATTCACTAGAGCTGTCAAAATGAGCCCAGTCCGGCGGGCTGGCCCACTCCGCCCTCCCTGCAGCCCGCATAGAGCCCGAAATTTATGAGCCCGAATTAAATTTGGCCCAGTCCGCCCGAACCTGAAATTGTCGTTGGCTGGTATGGGCTGGCCCGAATGGGCCCAGCTCGCCCGTATTGACAGCTGACTCACGTGATAACACACTGCCTATATAGGAATATTAAAAAGACAACTTATACAGCTAAGGATAAGCAACCTAATTTAAAAACATATATCAATAATGGATAACAACTACATCTAAGGAGCACCAAATACTTTTTAGCTTTTTTCATTTGACCTGGGAAGTCAAACCAAAAAAATAAAGTATATTGAACTTCGGGTCTTAGACCGATAGATGCTTATTTCATTTGACCTATAGAGAGTTGCTGTTTGCAATCCTATTATGTTGCTTGATGAAGTTGACTAGGTTCTGATGTTCGTGGAGATCCAGCTTCAGCATTGCTAGAGGTTCTTGATCCAGAACAAAATAAAACATTCAATGATCAGTATCCTACATACTTCATGATTTATTGTATTGATTTTTTCACAAATATACATTGATAGTTTATGTAGATACTAGATATCTTTTCTGATGTAGAATTATTTCGGTGCTTAAACTAGCTTAGTGCTTACTTTAAAAAAGAAATTAGTAGCCCATGGGCCAGCCCATTTGTCCCGCAGCCCGCATAGAGCCCGAAATTTATGAGCCCGATTTAAATTTGGCCCAGCCCGCCCGAGCCAGAAATTGTCGTTGGCCCGAATGGGCTGGCCTGAATAGGCCGAGCCCGCCCGATTGATAGCTCTAGTATTCACCATCCGTACGCGGTGACTAATCCCTCGCTGAATTGTAGGTGCCTCGAGGGGCAGGACAACCGACCCAGAGTTTTAACGCTGCTCCGTACCCAAGGTTGGGGATCAAAACCCGCCATTAGTTAAGGGTGGATTAGTCCCAACCGTTGAACCCTTTGACTAAAGGAACCATTCCCTCTCACAAAAATATACTTCCCCCCTAAAACCAATTCTCTAAAATTTTACTTAGAGAATTATTTTTATTTCCCTCACTAATTAAAAATCTCTTTTTTTTTTTACCAAAAAATTAAAAATCTCTTAAAATTAGCTAAAATATTCATTAATTCCCTTCTTTGAGCTTTATTTCCTTTTTAAAACCAAATCCTAAAGATTTTATTTAGTGAAGGTTCCCTCTCTAAACAATCTGTCACTAAATTCCTCACAAATTAAAATGTCTTAAAATTAGCTAAAATATCCGTCTTCCATCCATTTCCTTCTTTGAGCTTTATTACCTTTTTAAAACTAAATCCTAAAAATTTTATTTAGTGAAGGATTTTTATTTCCCTCTCTAAACAATCCCTCACTAAATTCCTCACAAACCAAAAGTCTCTTTGTTTTGCCTAAAATCCTAAAATCACTCTCCCAAACGTAAGTTACGTAACCCCACACACCCTGAAACGCAAAACAAAAACCCTAAAATCACTCTCCCTCCCTCCATCTCTGAAGATAACGACACCAGGTCTGCGGCGGGTGCTCCTCTCCTTTTACTCCTTTCGATTTCTTCATAGTTTCTTCTGATTTGGAGGGAGTTCGATGTCGTGCTTGAATAAACCCCTAAATCTCATCCCTGAACTTGTGGCTCCGTCTCTTCAGGAACTCATCGGAGAGGAACTCTTCGTAGAGGAACTCGTGGCTCAGTTTTAGGTGGGTAATCGTCATTGTCTTCCTTGTCATCAATCTCTCTCACGTGATCATTCTATTAATCGTTCTTTGAATGATGGGTAATTATTCTGTTCCACTCTTCTTTTTCTAGGTTTTCATTCACTCAATTGATGAAAGATTGGGTAATCCTTTTTCTCTTCTCGTTTGTGAGTTTATTCGATTCGGTTTGTTATGTTTTAGGTTTGAGTTGAAATTTTACATTTACTGCTTCCTTAACTTTCCTCTGAAAACAAAATTAGGGTAGTTTGGAATTATTTTGTTAATTACATGAAATTTGTATTTTAAATCGCTTTATCATTTAAAAGTTTTGAAGCATATTGGGTGGGTAAAAATGTATAATTGATGAATGTATCTAAACCATATAAAGTTATGGATGGAAAAAACGAAGATCTTTTGGCAAGGAAATCATGCTCATTTCACCTTTCTTGTCTCTCCATCTTCAACTTCATATATAGTTTGGGTGACAATGACAATCATATTAGATCTGCAATTTTGGACAATGAGAAATCTGATCTCAATGCATACCGTGCTTCCAAATTTTTGATGTTAATTCATACTCTTTATAGGCCTGTATATGGTGGGAAAAGAATTCTGATATGATGAAACATGCAGATGTAGAGGTGTCTGGCACAAAATCGAGAGGCCGCACGTAAGAGCAGTATGCGTAAAAAGGTATGAATGTTTATACATTAATAATAGATAATTTGGATGTGTAATTATGTTTCAATATATTGATGTTCAAGTCATTTCTGACACTGCCTTACAGGCTTACGTGCAGCAGTTAGAATCAAGTCGTTTGAAGTTAATGCAGTTGTAGCAAGAGCTTGAATATGCCAGACAGCAGGTGTGGGAAGAGGAGTTATAGTACTTGTGTAGTTTCTCTTTTGGATAATTTTATGTTGTTAGTATTGTCCTTCATTTTCTTCTCTAATATCTGAGGCAGCATAATTGCAGGGAATGTATATGGGTGGTGGATTAGATTCTAATAATATGTGTTTTAATGGTACGGGGGTGATAGTGATGAGAGAGAATATCTAGTCAAGTGGAAAGAGCTTCCATATGATGAATGCCATTGGGAATATGAGTCTGATATTTCTGCATATCAACCAGAAATAGAAAGAAGTTGAAGATGGAGTCTGGAAATATTCTGCTTTATGTTTATCTTTTCAGATTTGGATTATCTAGATTGCCTGATTATTTGTCACGTTGGTGAAAGTTCACTACACCCATATCAGCTGATGAAATGGGACTTGGTACTTAGTCTCTGTTTCTCACTCTCTTATTCTCTTATCCTTTTATTTCCATATCAAAGTACTTTGATTGTTACAAGCAGAACCAACCTCATTGAATTGATACATTTCCTTCTCTAATATTTGAGGCAACCTACTGCTGCTAGATGTTTATTTGTGTTGCATTTAATAAATTTTTATGTGTTGATATTCCTTGTCTTGGTAATTTAATGTTTTCATTTTAGTAGGAATTACAACCTTTGAGATGGAGTATGGACATTGGGTGGAAGTGCAAAATAGGAAAATCTCAAAAATGATAAATGCCTTAGACGTGCATATTGGTGACATAGAGTTAAGGATTCTGGTAGATGGTATATGACCTTAAGTAAGCCAATAAATATAGTGATTCTGGTAGATGGTATATGACCTTAAGTAAGCCAAAATAGAAAAAATTTAAATGTTTGTGACTTGAAAAATATGATAGATAATGTCTGCAGTTGCCATGGCTGCTACACATATGCTACTTATTTTATGCCTTCAATGTGAGTTGACATTACTGCTGCACAAGTGTTACTTTCCACTTTCACCTAGACTAGTCAGGTCCAATGCTCTAATCAATTTTTTATGCTATAATCATCATGATATTTAAGTGCCTGATTAACTCACTAGCCAAGTCTTATGCTCTAATCAATTTCTTATGAGACAATTTAAACATCAATATATTTGACATTGTGATACATTACACAAATTTCTTATTACAGCATTGAGTGGTAGAGCCCTAAGATTGCTGATATCTATGCAAACTCCTTGATTGCTGATATTAACAAGTAATGTGAGTTTTTCTAACTTCAAATTCTGAATTGCACTTTTGAAATCTTTGAATTGTGAGCTTATTGAGCTTACTTGAATCCCATATAGGTATATGGCTCCTAAAAGAAGACACAGTACCCGTAGTTGTCAATCTCCCTTTCTCTATTTTTCTTCATGATCTTCCCCTTTTTCTATTTTTTTAGCAATTGATCATCAATTTTGTTTGCTTGCTTATTTATGATCATAAAAACTGTACGATTTTAGTTCTCTGTAGCTTAACTATCTGTACAAAGTTTTGAGGGATTAAGTTGGTAAATATGTGTAGCTTAATTATCTCATGTGTGGTTAATGCCTAAAACTTGATATCTGACTCCATGGCCCAATGGATAAGGCACTGGTCTACGGAACCAGAGATTCTGGGTTCGATCCCCAGTGGAGTCGTTTTTAATCACATTGAGAAACATGTAGTACTTTTAAGTTTAGTGAATTGGTGAAATTGTGTTTGTAGTAATTTAAGTTTAGTGACGGATTTTTCCCTCTCTAATAGAGTGAAAAATCCGTCACTAATAGAGAGGGAAAAATCCATCACTAATAGAGAGGGAAAACTCTGTCGCTAGTAGAGAGGGATATTTTCGTGGCTATTAGCGACGGATTTTCAAAATCCCTCACTAAAAATTTAGTGACGCCAAAATTAGTTACGAATTTGGGTTCGTCACAAATTCCGTCGCTAAAATCGTTAGTGACGGATTTTTGATGGTTTAGTGACGGATTTGCTCCCTTTCTAATTTTGATATTTCTAGTAGTGATCAGAGGTGTGTTCGTTGGATAGTGTGTGTAGCATATATTTGTCATTTGACCTAAACTAAGAAAAAGAATGCAACATTATTAGGCAAAATTCCTACTCCTTTAACTCAAAAAAAAAATTCCTACTCCTTTAACTTAGTTTTAAGTTTCTCTTTGTTCATTTAGCTTTATTTTTTCACAAATTAGTCCTTTATTTGTTTTAGTTTCTCTCAAATTATAAATAATAATCCTTTCTAATTTATAGGACGTGACACTTTATAAATTAAAATTAAATAACTAAAATAAATATTTAACTAATTAAATTAGATGATTAAAATAAATACTTAATTAATTAAAATATTTAATTTAATGAAATAATTAAAATAAATATTTAAGTAATTAAATTAATGAATAAATTATATATTATTTTTTATTTCAAAGATATTTTTGTCATTTCAAAAGTAATATCTTTTATCTCTTCTCTCTTTCTCTTCAACCAAACTACGAGACACATTTTTCTTTCTCCTATTTCTATTCTCCTTCTCTTAAGCCAAACAATTCCCCAATTTACTCAACTTCTCACCTGTTTCTCTCTTCCCAAATTCTCTTCTAAACCAAACACACAAAACTTTCAAGGAGGGTAAAAAAATAATTGTCTCTTTCTCTCTTCCTCTACACCCTCTTTCTCTCACAGTATCGGGTCCCGGCTATATCCACGGCCGCGCCACTTCTCCAGCCTCTGATTAGAGAAGCATTGTCGGCAATTGAGAAAGAATCTCTTCACATTATTGAGTTCACACTTCACACACAGTTGGAAATGGTAACAGTGGGTGGGTCCTTCCTATTAACTCAATGTGACATACAGAGAAAGACTCGAGTAATGCAGAAGACCAAGTCATCGGTTCAATTCACAAAAAACAAAAAGTACATACAAGCAAAATTAAAAGAGAAGAAAGCAAAGTGGAAAGTAGTGGACTCAAAGAATCCACGAAGGGGAACGACTTGACTCCGTCTTCTCCGAAATATCTTATACAGTGATAGTGAATGTGATACAAAACAGAGATGGTCGACCACCATTTAGCTGATGATTGAACCTGAACAACAACAACAACTGATAAGTGTGGTTTTGTTTTAGTAACAAAATAAGAAATCAAGTGATAATATATTACTACGCACTGCATTTTGTGAAGCTAGCTATTCTTATTCCGGTGAACTAGCCAAGCAACGTCATGCCGACTGTTGTGGTACAAGCAATCCTCTTTGCTGCAACAGATGTGGTGTTAAAGAATATTTCTTCTTGTGAGTTCGAGGACTTCTTTCGGAGCACCAAGCTTGACTCAGATTTGTTGGAAAATCTGAGAATAACACTGCTGAGTCTTCAAGCTGTACTCAACGATGCTGAGGAGAAACAGTTCACCAATCCTGCTATCAAGGAATGGCTTGCTAAATTGTAAAACTATGCATATGATATGTACATGTATTTATACGGCTTTCTCTGGATATTAGCTGTTAGGGGTTTGTGTTAGTTACAAACTCAGTTTGTTGGATAACAAACTAGTAACAAACTGTTAACCTTAGAACAGACTTTTTTATCTGCCTCATAACGGCTATAATAGGTAAATAGCCGTTATATTTATTCTGAGGGTGTTTTAAGAATTTTGCATTAAATTCCAGCAGTGGACACAAAGAATCCACAGCAGGGAACAACTCGACTCGGTCTTCTTCTATCCAGTGCCATGGATGTGATACAAAACAGATATGGTCCACCATTATTTATAGCTGTACATTCATGATTGAACTTGAACTTGAACTTGAACAACAATAACAACAACTGATAACTGTGGGTGGGTCCAACTGATAAGTTATCACACTCTCTCTCCCTCCCTTTCGCTATAGCCTCTGATTAGAGAAGCATTGTCGGCAATTGAGAAAGAATCTCTTCACATTATTGAGTTCACACTTCACACACAGTTGGAAATGGTGACAGTGGGTGGGTCCTTCCTATTAACTCAGTGTGACATACAGAGAGAGACTCGAGTAATGCAGAAGACCAAGTCTTCGGTTCAATTCACAAAAAACAAAGAGTACATACAAGCAAAATTAAAAGAGAAGAAAGCAAAGTGGAAAGTAGTGGACTCAAAGAATCCACGAAAGGGAACGACTTGACTCCGTCCTCTCCGAAATATCTTATACAGTGTGAGTGAATATGGTCCACCATTTAGCTGTGCATTGATGATTTTGAACTTGAACAACACCAACAACTGATAAGTGTGGTTTTGTTTTAGTTACAAATATATAAGAAATAAGAAATCAAGTTATAATATTATACTCTACAGCACTGCATTTTGTGAACCTACCTATTCTTATTCCCGTGAACTATAAGCAAACAACTTTATGGCGACAGAAGCAATCCTCTTCGCTGCAGTGGATGTGCTGTTAGACACTATTGTTTCTGGCCAGTTCCTGGAGTTCTTTCGGAGCACCAAACTTGACTATTCGCTGTTGGAAAAGTTGAAAATAACACTGTTGAGTCTTCAAGCTGTACTCAACGATGCTGAGGAGAAACAGATCACCAATCCTGCTGTCAAGGAGTGGCTTGCTAAATTGCAAGATGCTGTCTTTGAAGTTGAAGATTTGTTTGATGAAATCAACACCGAGGCATTGCGCTGCAGAGTGAAAGCTGAGCAAGAAGGCAAAAGGGCTAAGGTGCGCAAATACCTTTCTTCTCATTTCAAAAGGTCTTATAGGGCCATCAATTCTGAAATGCAAACACTACTTGAAAATTTGGAGAAGTTTGAAAAGAGTGGAGACATTCTTGGATTAAGAAAAGGTGTTTCCAACATTGTTTGCCATGGAATTCCTACAAGTTCTGTTGCAGAGGACGAATCTGATATTTTTGGCAGAGATAGTGATAGAGAGAAACTGAAAGAAATTTTGCTGTCAGAAGATGCCGGTGAAGGTAGCAGTAAAATAGGAGTGATTTCCATCGTGGGCATGGGAGGGCTTGGCAAAACAACCCTTGCCAAACTCCTTCACAATGATCCAGAAGTGAAAGCAAAATTTAATTTGAAAGCATGGGCACATATCTCCAAGAAGTTTGATGTTGTCAAGGTCACTAAAGCCCTTCTTGAATCTATCAGATCAAAATCAGCTAAGGTTGATAACCTGGATACTCTACAAGTGCAACTGCAGCAAAGTTTGAGCGGTAAAATGTTTTTGCTAGTGTTGGATGACATATGGGATGTGAGCTATGTTGATTGGAAGAGTCTGAAGGGCATCTTTAATGTTGGAGAAAAGGGAAGCAGGATCATCATCACAACACGGAATGAAAGCGATGCAATAACCATGCAAACCTTTCTTCCCATCCACAAATTGGAACCTTTGGAAAGTGAATATTGTTGGTCTTTACTTGCCAAACATGCATTTGGAGAAATTAACTACCAACAACGACCCAATCTAGAGGAAATTGGTAGAGAAATAGCCAAAAAATGCGATGGCTTACCATTAGCCGCAATAGCACTTGGAGGTCTTCTTCGTACCAAATTGTCCCCAGATGATTGGAATTGTGTACTAAGAAGTAACATTTTTGAACTGGAAAATGACGAGGTGAAACTAACTTTGCAGCCAGCTTTGCTATTGAGCTATCATTATCTTCCGACTCCTTTAAAAAGATGCTTTGCTTACTGTGGAATTTTTCCGAAGAACTCCATCTTAGAGAAAAAGAAGGTAGTTCAGGTATGGATTGCAGAAGGCTTAGTTGTTCTTCATCCCGAGAGTGAGAAAAGTTGGGAAAATGTCGGAGAAGAATACTTTGACAAACTAGTGTCAAGGTCACTGATCCATCGGAGGAGGTCTGATGATAGGAATGAAAGCTTTGAAATGCATGACCTCATGAATGATTTAGCTACAATACTTTCATCTCCATTTTGTATCAGGTTTGATGAACAGAAACCAGAAGGAAGTCTTAAAAGGGTACGCCATTTATCATGCAATCGAAATGCTTACGACTCTTACAATAAGTTCGATAGATTGCATGAATTGAAAGGTCTGCGTACCTTCTTGTCCTTACCATTACAAGAATCGGGATTGTCAGACAATCACATGTCAGACAAGGCAATACGTGACTTGTTGTCAACAATGAAGCACTTACACTTGTTGTCTCTGTCACAGTGCAAGAAGATCAACAAGGTCCCCACCTTTGTTGGAAATTTGATATACCTGCGATACTTGAATCTCTCTGGCACTCACATTGTAAGGTTGCCTTCTGAAACATGCAAGCTTTTTAATCTCCAGACCTTATTAGTTTCAAACTGTAGTAGTCTCACTGAATTGCCTGAGGACATGGGGAAACTGGTGAATCTACGCAACCTTGACGTTAGTGGCACTCCACTAAGGGAAATGCCGGTACAAATAGGCAAACTAAAAAATCTCCAAACCTTGTCAAACTTCATTGCCAGCGAACAACGTGATGGATTGAAGGTTGCAGCGCTGGGAAAGTTTCCCCATCTACGAGGAAAGCTTTCCATCTCAAAGCTACAAAATGTTATTGACCACTCTGATGCTTTACAAGCAAATTTGGAGACAAAGAAAGGAATTGACGAGTTGGTACTAGAATGGCATCACCCTGCTCCTTCGGATTCAAATTCACAAATTCAAAGTGCTGTGCTTAAACAATTTCAACCCTCAGTAAATTTGAAGAGTCTTGCCATCGACGGCTTTGGTGGAACCAACTTGCCAAACTGGTTAGGTGATTCTTCATCTGATAACATGGTCTATTTGAAGATATGGAATTGTGATAAGTGTTCATGGCTACCACCCATTGGACAGTTAGGTAAACTAAAAGAACTCTCTATTCGGAGGATGAAATCACTGAAGAGTGTTGGTGCTGAGTTCTATGGAAGTGGTAGTGATCCTTCATTTCAACCTTTTCCCTCCCTAGAGACATTGTCGTTTGAAGATATGCCAGAGTGGGAGGAATGGAACTTGATTGGAGGTACGACTGTAGAGTTTCCTACTCTAAGATGTTTGTCGCTTGAAAAATGTCTGAAACTCAAAGGAAACGTACTCACCAACCTTCCTTTCTTAACTAAGCTTAAGTTATGGGAATGCCCTCTATTGGTGGAGTCAGGTAATTCACATGATAATAGCAACATGGTTATTATAAGGCCATCCTCTCAATTAATACTTCCTCCTCTCAATTCTCTTTGCAAACTGGCTTTATATAGATTGTCATCTTTGACATCCCTCCCAAGAGACGGTCTACCCAAAACCTTACTATCTCTTGAAATTAGTGATTGTGAAAATATGAAATTCCCTACTCATGATTCCTTGCACAATTACACATCACTTGAGTATTTGAAAATTGACAATAGCTGTTGTTCACTCACATCCTTTACCTTGGGCTCTCTCCCCGTGCTTAAAAGTCTGATTATTAGAGCTTGTAAAAATTTGAAGTCTATATTAATTGCAGAAGATGCGTTGCGGCAACAAAGTCTCTCCTTTCTTAGAGACATCACAGTTGAGGATTGTAATGAACTGGAGTCGTTTTCCCTTGGTGGATTAGGATTGCCCATTCCTAACCTCAATTATTTTCATGTGTTTTCGTGTGAGAAGCTTCATTCACTACCAGAACCAATGAACAATCTAGTAGAGCTCCAAGATATGCAAATTTATAATCTTCCAAATCTGCAGTATATTGCCAAAGATGGTTTTCCTATCAATTTACGGCAACTGCAAATTGGCTCTATTGGAGGGGCTTTGTGGAATACAATAGCTTGGGAGTGCCTTACATGTCTTTCAAAGTTGCAAATTACAAGTGGTGATATCGTGAAGGCGCTGATGAAAATGGAAGCGCCATTGCTACTCCCTTCTCTCGTGACCCTACAGATCTCTAATCTTGCCGATATAGAATGCTTGGATGGGAAGTGGCTTCGCCGTCTCACCTCTCTTCGAAAGCTTGAGATCCACATTGCTCCAAACCTCAAGTCGTTGCCAGAAGAGAGATTGCCTTCCTCTCTTTCAGAACTGAGAATCTCTCAGTGTCCATTGCTGGAAGCAAGTTTGTGGTGGAAGCGAGGGAAAGAGTGGTGTAAGATTTCTCACATTCCCTCCATAGAGATCAACGGCAAAATTATCAGGAGTGTCGTGTGACTTGTGTCATGGTGAGTCACTGAAAAGCTAGTTTCTTCTTTCATTGTTATTATGCCATCAATTTTCTTTTTCTTTTCCTGACTAGAATTACCATCAATAATTTTTGTTAATTTCAACAGTCACATAAAGTACATTAGGTATATTCCTTATAAGCAAAACATGCGGTTGTGAACATAGAATTATATTCTCTATCACTCCTGCTTGTGCCCAAACTGGCGGTTGTGAGAAACAAACCATGCGTAGAGCACCTGCAATACTGACTCCAAATATATTAGATACTCTTTGTCTTATCACTTCATTTATTTTTTAATGAGTTATTTTTAATGCATCGACGAAATCAAAATTTTATACACCTTAGGGGTTACATTCTTCTTTGATCCTTAATGAGTTTATTTTTTGTTGCTAGCAAGATGAAAGTTTTTTGGGGGGTTACTAGGATCTAGGATAGCAATATGTTTGGTTGACATTTAATTGAGTGTTTTTCATTGCAGGTATAACTAACATCAATTATATTACTAGGTATAACTAACATCAATTATATTACTATGGTCTATCATGCTGTGAAGATTGGTTTGTGTGTCCCTCTATCATTGTAGTCCATTGGCAAACATTGACCAGTTCCATGGTTAGTGCCTTAAAATCTCCACAATATACCTAATTTCATTTGCTTTTAGTTACTGCTTTGTTCTATTGTAAATGAACACTACCACCAAGCCTGCTTGGCACATATTTTGATGTTAGGTTTGTATTTGCTCAACTAGGGGGTAGATTTGTCCAATAGATTTCTCTACAAATTTGAATGATGACAGAATAACAGACTTCTAATGTCTTTAATTAATTGATTTGATATTTCTAAACATAGGATTTTCTTCTTGAAGTTCTATTGATTTTGTTATAATTATAATAATTATGATAATTCATCTTTCCAATTTTTCATAACTATTGCAGAAGATAATAATCCATTGCAAAGTTGAATCCAAAATGAAGACTATGGCCTTGAGAGGAAGTAATATACGTGGTTCATGAAGTGACTGATGAAACTATTTAACTTTTACAAGCTCTTATTCATGAGTTGTCTCTGCTGTAAGTTTATACTATCTTTTGCTTCCATTTCTAGATTCTGGCGCCATCTGGGGTTGAAATGAAATGGCTCCTGCTCTCACATCGTAAGTTGTAATCCATTTTATTCTCTTTTTCTTGCCAGCAGCCCAAAAGGACATCACCTGTCAGCACAGCTCTCCATCAGATGCTGCTGTGGTGATATATATATATATATATATATATATATATATATATATATATATATATATATAGGACACAGGTTCCCTATTTTTACTCGTTTCTCCTATTAACGTTTCTTCAGATTTCACCTTTTCTACCATATCAAGTTTATTAATTGAATTTCCAAACTTATAGTCCAACGGAAACTCTTTACTGAAACCATTAAATTGGATTTGCATTTTGTTAGCCCCTTTGATGGATTGGTTTTTTGATGTAACATAATGGGGTTGTTGTTGTTGTATAGTGCATTGTATCTTTTCACAATGTTGTTTCTATGGGCGGACAAAATATGTTTGCACTTTGTATAGCTTAAACATTACTTGTCAACAGGAAATTTGTAATGTATTAGCGAAAAATGTACCACAGGCTCTTTTTGCTAATTAATTATACATGCACAGAGTTAAGAGATCAGTCATTATCCTGCCTCAATTAACAGAGTTAAGAGATCAGTCATTAATAGTCAACTTGAAATCATACATAATTAAATAGCACATTATAAATAGATGTTACAATTATTTACTCCTCCTGTCTTGTGGTTTTTTGCAGGTTCAATAAAAGGAGGTATAAGTCTTATGTGTTCTGAAAAGGAGCTTGTTAAAGATGCTCCCCAAATTCCTATAGATAACGCTGCGGACCATCAAAATTATATTGGCTTGTCTTTTGGCTCCTGAATCGCAAATAAAATTTTGTTCACAATTTATTGTTTATTGTCTTCAAGTTCTAACTAGCCAAAATTTGTGGCCAAAGTTCCTATAGCCTAGGATACTTGGACCAAAACTGTTTATTCTGTGACAACAACTATTTCAAACTCAATGCAGTAGATGGTTCCCATCCCAGGCCTTTCAAAAAGCAAAATATTTGATAAAGTTTCTCTTTATGGCTCTCCCGTGGCATTGCAAAATGAGGTGTGAAAATTGGTTTTATAAAGTTTATGTACATTTTCACTTTTGCTCATATTTTACATGTTTAGTCTGAACTATTATCTGGAGGTAGATTCCTCCAGAGTGGATGAATTTTCTTAAATCCATAGCATTTTTTTGCCAATAATTATGCTGCTATACTTTTACTGTTTCAATTGTTTACCTAACATTTTGAACCATGTCCTTAAATAGGAAGGGTATATTCTCAAAAATAATTTAGAATAGGCCTATTAATAGCAGCATTACAATAAACATTTACCTTTTTGTTTGTAGTTTGTAATTTTTGGCTTTACTTTTTGTTTGTAGCTGCAGTCCATTAAAAAAATGAGGTTTACAATAGTTACACTTGTGGGCATGTGCTGTTAAAACGTAATTATTGAGCAGTTCACACTTCACACTTCACATTTCATCACTTCCATTATTCACCAAAATCAAAGTGGAAACTAGTGGACACAAAGAATCCACCATAGGGAATGACTCGACTCGGTCTTCTTCTAACAAATTTTGTTGTTCTGAGTTACAAGTATAAGAGGGAGTATTTTCATTCTAGGAAAATCAGAAGTGAATAAATAACGAAGACTAGTAAGCTAGATGTTTATGTTTGGCCCAACATGGTCCTAGATTATTGATGGTGTAATGTTGTTGTAGCCAATAACAAGCCAACACACATTGTATGTTTTTGTGTGATTGTTGCAGTTTCTGTGGATTAATTCATTAAGTTATTGACAATTTCACATGCTGTTAAGAATTAAATATTTGATAAGTAATAATCCCAGAGAATGTAGTCTTTCAGGATATTTAGTATTGAAGCTAATGCGATATTTTGCATGTTTGGTCTGAACTATTATCTATATGCAATTCAGCATATGTAGAAAATGAACACCATCAAGCTTACTTCATTACACCATTTGCCAATGATGCTTAGTGCCTTAAAATCTTCACAATACCTTACTTCATTTGCTTCTGGTTACTGCTATGTTCTATAGAAAATGAACACCATCAAGCTTGACACATATTTTTATGTTAGGTTTGTATTTGCTCAACAGGGGGTAGATTTGTCCAATGATTTTCTCTACAAATTTGAATGATGACAAAATAACAGACTTATAATGTCCCAGGCTGCCTTTTCCAAGTCAAGTTTTTGATGTTATATATTTTGGTGTTTGCAGCAGACCATGGCATTGCAATGGTTAGTGTGTCAAAATCGGAGACACGATATTGATCACGCAGTTCGGCCAAACTTTGCATACGCCTGCGACTACAGAGTAGCTGTAGTTCCGTTTTATTGATTGTGTTTCTTGATTCTTTGAGTACAAACACTAATGAGTTTAAATAGGCTATTCTATGAAAACCTAACGGGCCTGGACCGAATACATATGTAAATAAATCTACAAATCTACTATTTACAACCTTCCTTATTTCCTTATTCACATAGTGTCCCTTTCTTTAATTAATTTATTTGATATTTCTAAAAATAGGATTTTCTTCTTGAAGTTTTATTGATTTTGTTATAATAATAATGATGATAAATCATGTTCCCAATTTTTCATTACTATTGCAGAAGATAATGGTCCATCGCAAAGTTGAATCCAAAATGAAGACTATGGTATTTGCACTTGCATGTGATGTGAGTTTTCATTACACCATTTGCCTATGATGCTTGTTATTAACTTTCAGAAGTTATAGATAAAGAGGTTACCTGAATATATGATTTTCTCAAAAATATTCAAAACCAAATAAAATTGCATACTGAATGAGTCTTATGTCTTTCTTTTTTCACCACAAATCTGAATGATGTACATGGAACATGCAGGCCTTTGTAGAGAGAATCATCCACAGTAGCCGTGAAAAAGGAGGTTTACAATAGTTACAGTTGTGGGGATGTGGTGTTAAAATGTTTTTATTCTCTTAGCTGGATCCAGAGAAGAAAAGCATCGTGGGCAATTGAGATAGAATCTTTTTGACATTATTGAGTAGTTCACACTTCATCACTTCAATTATTAACCAAAAGCAAAGTGGAAATTAGTGGACGGACACAAAGAATCCACCAAAGGGAATGTGATACAAAACAGATATGGCCAACACGTGAGTTTATTGATTAATGTGGTTCCATTTTTATGAACAAAACTGTCTTGAACTTGCAAATGCAGAAAGCAAATGTTTACCTCATCTAAATGTTAAAAAATAAATGACAAGAGGTTTGTATGTAAATTGATTTGTAGTTAATTTTTAATTGTCATAATAAAAGGTTATGCTAGGCACCTTGTTAACGGCCTATTCGATAGAAGAGAAAGAGAAAAAGAAAAAGAGAGTGAGTTTCTATTGTCTGACACTCTCTCTCCTCTGTTCCCTTTCCCTATCTTGCTCCTTCTCTTCTACCAAAGAAACCCTTAGGATATGTTTGGGATGGAGTTTTGGGAGGAGAGGACATATTTTTCAATTTAGAATGGAAGATGTTATAAAATGTCTCCAAACATAAATCAAGTATGATTAAAAATGTTATATTGTTATCGATCAACTTGTTCTTTTAATTTTTTAAAATCTTAAATATATATTAAAATATAAACTAATGTTTTTCAAAATCTCTCCTCCTTTCTCCTCGCAAAACTAATACCATTTCTTTCTCTTTATCCTATTTCTCTGGGAAAGGAAGAATCCTTAATAAAGCAGGGAGATTCCTATGCTTTCCACTTTCTTTCTTTTGCTTTTTGCTTTTTGCTTTTTCTTTTTAATAATCTCCCTCCACTAACAAATTCACTGAATAGTGTTGGTACCTCTCGCAGTTTTCATTTTTTTGTTATATATAATTCATGCATGGTTAAAAATTATAATTTATAAATTGAATCTAACTATTTTTAAAAAAAAAAAATCTCAAACATATTTTAAAATATAGACTAACAACCTTCTAAAGCTCTCATCTCCAAGACTATGTATACGTACTAACTAGCATCAGACAAGCTAGACGTTCTTACTTCATAATAAAATCCAAAAATATCTGAACCAATATCAATACTGTATTTTAGTTCAAGTTAAGCATCAAGAGAACTTTTATTTTTTTACAGTGAGAGTGGATCCTCCCTTTTAAGTCAGTGTGGCAGACAAATACTTAAGTCAGGGGTTCAATTATTCACTGGAAGCAAAGTGGAAAGTAGTGGACACAAAACAAACATGGTCCACCATTTAGGTGTCCTTTCATGATGATTGAATAAACTTGAACAACAACTGATAACTGTGGTTTTTTTCTTATAGTAACAAAATATAAGAAATCAAGTTATATTATTATACTCTGCACCACTGCATTTTGTGAACCTACCTATTCTTATTCCCGTTAACCAAGCAAACAAACAACTTTATGGCGACTATTGTGGCTGAAGCAATCGTTTCAGCTTCTGTGGAGCTGTTACTGGGCAAGATTGTTTCCGGTGAGTTCGTGGACTTCTTTCGGAGCACCAAGCTTGACTATGCGCTGTTGGAAAGGCTGAGACCAACACTGCTGAGTCTTCAAGCTGTACTCATCGATGCTGAGCAGAAACAGATCACCAATCCTGCTGTCAAGGAATGGCTTGTTATGCTGCAAGATGTTGTCTTTGATGCTGAAAATCTCTTTGATGAAATCAACACTGAGGCATTGCGCTGCGGAGTGAAAGCTGAGCACAAAGGCAAAAGGGCTAAGGTGCGGAAATTCATTTCTTCTCATTTCAAAACGTCTTATAAGACCATCAATTCTGAAATGCAAAAACTACTTGAAAGATTGGAGCACTTTGCAAATAAAGGACACCTACTTGGATTAAGAGATGGTGTTTCCAGCATTGTTTGGCATGGAACTCCTACTAGTTGTGTTGCGGTACATGAATCTTCTATTTATGGCAGAGATAATGATAAAAAGAAACTCAAAGACTTTTTGATGTCAGAAGATGCTCGTGAGGGTGATGGTAAAATAGGAGTAGTTTCCATCGTGGGTATGGGAGGGCTTGGCAAAACAACCCTTGCCAAACTCCTTTACAATGATCCAGAAGTGAAAGAAAAATTTAATTTGAACGCCTGGGCACACATCTCCAAAGATTTTGATGAGGTCAAGGTGACTAAAGCCCTTCTTGAATCGATCACTAAAAAATCACCTGAGGCTAATAACTTGAATACTCTACAAGTGGAACTGCAGAAAAGTTTGAGCGGTAAAATGTTTTTGCTAGTATTGGATGACATATGGGATGTGGACTATGTTGCTTGGGATAGTCTGAAGAACATCTTTAATGTTGGGGAAGCAGGAAGCAGGATCGTTATCACAACACGAAATGAAAGAGATGCACTATTTATGAAAACCTTTCTTCCGATCTACAATTTACAACGCCTGGAAACTAAAGATTGTTGGTCTTTACTTGCCAAACATGCATTTGCAGCAAGTAACTTCCAGCAATGCTCCGACCTAGAAGAAATTGGGAGAGAAATCGCCCAAAAATGCGATGGCTTACCACTAGCTGCGGTAGCACTCGGAGGTCTTCTTCGTATCAAATTGTCCCCAGATCACTGGAATCATGTACTAAAGAGTAACATCTGGGAATTGGAAAACACTAAGCTGCAACCAGCTTTGCTTTTGAGCTATCATTATCTTCCGGGTGATTTAAAAAGATGCTTTGCTTACTGTGCAATTTTTCCGAAGAACTACAAATTAAAGAAAGAGATGATAGTTCAGCTATGGATTGCAGAAGGCTTAGTTCTTCATCCCAAGAGTGAGAAAAGTTGGGAAGAAGTAGCAGAAGAATACTTTGATGAACTAGTGTCAAGGTCAATGATCCATCGTAGGTCTGTTGATGGCGAAGAAATATTTGAAATGCATGACCTCATGAATGATTTAGCTACAACGGTTTCATCTCCATATTGTGTGAGGCTTGATGAACAAAAAGAAGTAGAAAGTCTTGAAAGGATGCGTCATTTGTCATACAATCAAAATTTTGACAACTCTTATAATAAGTTTGATAGATTGTGTGGATTGAAAGGTCTGCATACCTTCTTGTCCTTACCATCACAAGAATGGGGGTTCCCTGACTATTGCATGTCAGACAAGGCAGTAGGCGACTTGTTGCTAGCAATGAAGCACTTACACTCATTGTCTTTGTCAGGGTGCAGCCTTATGACTAAGGTCCCCACCTCTATTGGAAATTTGATATACCTGCGATACTTGAATCTCTCCGGCACTGACATTGTAAGGTTGCCTTCTGAAACATGCAAGCTTGTCAATCTTCAGACCTTGATAGTGTCAGATTGTAGTAATCTCACTGAATTGCCTGAGGACATGGGGAAATTGGTGAATCTACGCAACCTTGAGGTTAGTGGCTCTCCACTAAGGGAAATGCCGGTACAAATAACCAAATTAAAAAATCTCCAAACTTTGTCGGACCTCATTGTCAGCAAGCAATGTGATGGATTGAAGGTTGGAGAGCTGGGAAAGCTTCCCCATCTTAAAGGATATCTTTCCATCTCAGAGCTTCAAAATGTTAACGACCCTTCTGACGCTTCTCAAGCAAATTTGGAGATGAAAAAACAAATTGACGAGTTGATATTAAAATGGCATCACCCTGCTCCTTCAGATTCAGATTCACAAATTCAAAGTGGTGTGCTTGAACGGTTGCAACCCGCAGTAAATTTGAAGAGTCTCACCATTGAGGGCTATGGTGGAACCAACTTTCCAAATTGGTTGGGGGATTCTTCATATGGCAACATGGTTTCTTTAGTCATCAAGAATTGTGATAATTGTTCCTGTCTACCACCCATTGGGCAATTAGGTAATCTAAAAGAACTCTTTGTTGAAGGGATGAAATCAGTAAAGAGTGTTGGTGTTGAGTTCTATGGAAATGGCAGTGGTCCTTCATTTCCATCCTTAGAGACTCTGTCATTTTATGATATGCAAGAGTGGGAGGAATGGAACTTGATTGGAGGTACCACTACAGAGTTTCCTACTCTAAGACGTCTAACACTACAAAAATGTCCGAAACTCAAAGGAAACATACCCACCAACCTTCCTTCCTTAACTAAGCTTGAGTTAGAGAAATGTCCTCTACTGGTGGATCCATGGAGTTCAGATGATAATAGCAACATGACTTCGAGTATTAATGATTGTGAGAACATGAAATACAAATCACTTGAGTATTTGTATTTTATAAATAGTTGTTACTCAATGACATCGTTTACCTTGGGCACTTTTCCTGTTCTCAAAACTCTGTTTATTCAAGGTTGTGAAAAACTGAAGTCTATAGTAATTGCAGAAGATGCGTCACAGAAACAAACTCTCTCCTCTCTTAGTAACATCTCAATTTGGGATTGTGATGAACTGGAGTCAATTTCCTTTGGTGGAATAGGATTAGGATTGTCCATTCCTAACCTCGATTATTTGAGTGTGCGGTCGTGTAAGAAGCTTCGTTCACTACTAGAACCAATGAACACTCTAGTAGGGCTCTGGGATATGCAAATGGCTGATCTTCCAAATCTGCAATCCATTGCCAAAGATGGTTTTCCAATCAATTTACGGAGACTGCGAATTGGCTCTATTGGAGGCACTTTGTGGAATACAATAGCTTGGGAACGCCTTACTTGTCTTTCAGAGCTGAGAATTTATCGTGGTGATATCGTGGAGGCGCTGATGAAAATGGAAATGCCATTGCTACCCACTTCTCTCGTGACCCTAGAGATCACTAATCTTGGTGATACAGAATGCTTGGATGGGAAGTGGCTTCACCATCTCACCTCTCTTCAAAATCTTTTGATTAAAGATGCTCCTAACCTCAAGTCGTTGCCAGAAGAGGGATTTCCTTCCTCTCTTTCCGAACTAGTGATCTCTGGGTCTCCATTGCTGGAAGCAATATTGCAGGATAAGCAAGGGAAAGAGTGGAGTAAGATTGCTCACATTCCCTCCATTTACATCAACGATAAAAGGATCAAATGAGTGAGTGTCGTGTGACTTGTGTCATGGTGAGTCACTGAAAAACTACTTTCTTCTTTGTTTGTATTATTATGCAATCTATTTCCTTTTTCTTTTCCTGACTCCAAGTTAATTTTTGTTATTTTCAACAGTCACATAAAGTATATTAAACATGCGGTTGTGAGCATAGAAAGAATTAAAATAATGACGATAATTCATGTTTCCAATTTTTATGATGTGAGTTTATGTTGTACCATTTCCCAATGATGCTTGCTATTAACTCTAAGAAGTCAGTACTCTGTTTTTGTCAACAAAAAAAAACTCTCAGAAGTTATACTCATTTTAATTAATTGATATACCATTTTAGCTAATAATTCCATTTACCAACATGGTCCTAGATTATTGATGTTTTAATTAATGTTGCTTAAGCCAATGATTTCACCTGGTGGATTAATTCATATGTTTCTCTAATTGTTGCAGTTTCTAGTGGATTAATTCATTAAGGTTATTGACATGATAATATGAATTATATATACAAATAAGTAACAATCTTGAGTCTAAGAGAACCGTTAATGAATGCTTCAGGTTATTTAGTATTGTAGCAGAGGAGAGGAAGAGAAGTTGAATGAATGACTTGAGTGAAGATTTTGAGATGTGTCATGAAACACAATTTACAACACCAAAGAGCTTGATGGGATGCTTGGAAAGATGGGATAATCTAAATCCATGCATGGATGAATGCAGAATGATGATCAGCTACTTTTAATTTGTATGATAGTTAGTGTGCTTGACTTTGAAGAATTCAGAATAATGATGTTTAGATAGTGTTTGGGGTTGGATTTCATTCTTTTATGGATTTGATTGTACTGCCTCCTGTTAGTTGTCCATTTTGAATTGATGTATGAATTTTTTAATTCGATGATATTTAAATTTTTGCTTGTTGAGCTTCAATTTGGGAGCAAGAGTTTTACAAATTGATCCAGAATCATGATTTTGCCGCATCGCCATGGTTTTTAGTGTCTATCTCATTGGTCGTATTTGACAGTAAAAATCAAGGCATTAACTCTCATATTTGATTTCAATTTTCTGCAATATTACAAATTGTGATGTAACTGCGATTTATATAACCTTGGTTTGGAGGAGAAATGCATATCTCATTTTGTCAGTGTTTGCCTCTCTTTCCATTTCTTCCTTTCCTCAGTTTCAATTCTTTCTAGAATAGAATGTGCAAGTCTAAACAGTGTTGGCATTTGCTGGTTATGATCCCCTATAATATTACCTTTTGTAATTAGCAGCCGGACATTATGGTATATTAGCAGCTGTGCAAGTCTAAACAGCTCAGTAAAGTTGCCCCTTAGTAGAAAATATTGAATACATTATGTACGGTATACATGGAACTCTAACATACCTTCTCTGTAATTGAACTCCAATGCATTATAGATTTTATATACTTGAATGTAAAATCATCATCTATGCTATAACGTTGAAGTGCATTATAAGATGCTTGTCATACTTTTAAACCAAACTCATCATCTATGCTATATGATGGCTTTTTTCTTCTGGTGTCAATCTTTTTATTACTGCATTTATCAGTTTGAGAAAAGAAAATAGTTGGCCTGATATGTTGCAGTAGTAAAGATCATCATACAACAGTTTTTTTCCTAGCTAGCAGTCAGTTAGGCTTATATCTTGTACGGGTAAGGCCCATTTTAGTCTTTGACTATTTTCTCAGGAGACAAATTAGTTCCCGACAGCATGACAAAATAAGGGGATGTGCTAGCCTTTCTGTGAAGATGGCTCGTAGGATAACTGTAGGAGCAGACATATTGCTCCTGCCATCAAGATTTGAGCCTTGTGGATTGATCAACTACATTGGTCAACTGCCTAAGGAAGTTACCTTGTCTTAAGTTGTGGTTTGAGACTATATGTTTACTAGTTCACCTATCATACTTGGTCGCTTAGGCTTTGTGTTCTGTTATGTCAAACATTTTGGAATTTTTATATATCTATAGCCTCTTTGCAGATCAACCTGAGGCCTCAAGGGTAATGGTGTGGCTGGCACCAAGATGGAAGAAGTGGCATTTTATTCCAAAACAAAGTGAGGGAATATTCCGGGAAAGAAGTAAGCATATAGAAACCAGGTTCCATTTCTTGAGAGATCAAGTCTCAAAGGAAAAATTGAACTTGGAATATTGTCATGCCATTACACTATGGAAGTGGCAGATGTTATGACTAAACAGTCAAAGGGAGAAACATTCAAGGAATTGAGGAACAAATTGGGTGTTGTTTCAATAAAGGAGAACTGATAGTTAATTCATACGGCAGTTTTTTCTAGTTAACAATCAGTTAGCCTTAGATCATGTACCTTACCTATGCACCTTTAAAAATACCTGATACAGTAAGCTCTTGTAAGTTAGAATATAGTCTATATTTTGTTTGCCTCGGTCTATATGTTAAAATGTCATCATAGTATTTTAGCTAACTTTGACCAAGCTTAACACATGTCTGTATTTAGCAAACTTTGAGGGATTTATGTTTATTAATGCAGTTACATTTATATGGCAGAACTGTCTAGAACTTGCAAATGCTACAAAGAGATGTGTAGCTTCAGCTAAATGGGGTAAAATAAATTACAAGCATGGAAGTTGGAATGTTGGGATAATCTAAGTTCATGGATGAATGCAGAGTGATTATCAGTCACTTTGATCTAAGTCAGCTTTGAAGATTCAAAACCACAATGTAGTGAGGATGTCCATGTGCTATTTGTAAAGTTCTGTGTCATGCTTTTAATGATTTGGTTCTATTAATTTTAGTTAAAGGAACTAAAATATAATTTATGGTAATTTCACTTTAGATAAAAAATTTAGAGTGAGAGGACAACAAGGGGTTGACCTAGTAGAGCATTATAGGATTTGTATTTGGGAGGTCTCGGATTAAAATCTCCACTAGTCTCTTTAGGGTGAGATAAATGTAATACATTCGTAAGCTCTCCAAGAGCCCGAAGATCTCTCTATCTTGGACCAGGGCGCTATAACTTCACCCTAAAATTTTTGGTTAATTGTAACCAAAGAAAGAGTGAGATAGTATCAATTTATTCTCTATTTTATATTTTATAACCCTGTACATTTATTTTTGAAATAATTATTTTTATGGGGAAACATCTACTTTTTTATAAGAAATATAAAAAATTATTAATTATATTCAAATAAACATATTTTAGACTTTAGGGACAATTTCCCCCATACTATAGTTCTTTGTGCGTAGAGTGTCTATTATCATTCTATCTGAAGCAATATTGTCAAATATTTGAAATTGAGTCACTGATTTTTAAGAGTCTTTGAACTTTTAAATAATTTGTAACTATGTCTTTGAAATTTTAAATAATTTGTAATTGGTCCCAAAATGGAGGGATTTGATTACAAATTATTTAAAACTTCATAGATTAAATTAGAGGGTCCAAAAATCTACATGGTATTTCTTTTATAAAATAAATCTACATTGTAATTAAACATAAATATAAACTAAAAATATTAATATATTATTACTATATATCATTGTTTTTTTTGACAATATATATATATATATATATATATATATATATATATATATATATATTGTTGTAAATAGTGTAAACATTGTAATTATATTTTAGTCCGGCCCATTAGACATGCCCATTAGGTTTAAGTTGTAGCCTATTTAAACCGATTATCATTTGTACTCTGACACACAACGAAAAAATATATTCAGATTTCTCTTTTCTACATGGTATCAAAGATCCCGATTTTGGGGTCTTGCTTCCGCGTAAACCTTAGCCGCCTTCATTGCGGTTTGCTGCCTTCTTTGCAGCCTATTGAATCTTTTAATCCTTGTTTGCAAATCTGCATCACAGTTACTGCAGCAACTATTGTCCACGCATACTGTTCACGTCATCACTATTTATTCCGTACGATCGCCATGGTTCGCGGCACTGTTCATCCCGTACAACTGTCACTGTTCGGCCGTACGATTGTCACTATTCATTCTGTACAGATATCACTGTTCGCGTTACTGTTCACCACGTGGTTACTGTTCGCGACACTGTTCACCATGCGGTACTGTTCACAGTGTTGTTACTGTTCATTGCGCTGTTGTTGTCCATTCTGTGTTACTGTTCACTCCTTTCTTGGGGTGCTCAAAGTTTGCTGTTATTTGACGTTCGTTACTGGATTATTTGCCGCCGGTGTTGGCGTGTTAAAGTTCCTGGACGCTGCCAGCTTTCCAATTCAAGCAATTTTTCTGTTGCCTGTTTTTCTTCGATTATTGTTACAAATGGCGGATAGAATTGCTATTGATTACTCTTTGTGCTTCACCAACGATGATGTAATTCGTTTGAAGTCTCTACTAGACTCTCTTAGTAAGCCTCTCAGTAATCCGTCTGGTTCTCTATCCATGACTGGTATGAGTTTTTGCTCTCAATCTTTTAGTGTTTGTGATAAAATTCCTAAGAATGCTGGGATTCTTGACTCTGGTGCGACTGATCACATGACATTTAACTCCAATTGTTTTTCCTCTTATACCTCCTCGAAAAGGTATCAATATGTTCTGTTGCTAATGGTTCTCATGCTCGTATTGATGGCTCTGGTAATGTTAGGTTGCAACCTTCACTTCAATTACAAGATGTGCTGCATGTTCCCACACTCTCTCACAACCTAATATCTATTCATAAACTCACTCGTGATCATAATTGCAAAGTAACCATTTTCACCTCTCATTGTGTTTTTCAGGATCTTGCTACGGGGAAGACGATTGGAGTTGCTAAGGAACAGGGAGGGTTGTACTATTTATCTGATGAGCGTGCTGTTCAAAAGGTGTTGTTTTCCGCACTTCAGTCTCGGTCAGAGTCTCCCTCTCCTACTTCACAAATTTGGCTTCTGCATAAGCGTCTGGGTCATCCTCCTTTCTCATTACTCAGGTCTATGTTTCCATCTCTATTTGTACAAGAGTCTATTGAGTCTTTTAAGTGTGACATTTGTCAATTTGCTAAGCACCACCGAAGTACTTTTCCCTCAAGTGGTACCAAAAGTGTTGAACCATTTGATCTTATTCATTCTGATGTTTGGGGGCCTGCCCCTGTTTCTAATATTTCTGGTGCAAGATGGTTTGTGTCTTTTGTCGATGATTTTACTCGAGCAACTTGGTTGTTCTTGATGAAAGATAAATCTGAGGTACCCCAATTGTTTATTCGTTTTTACAATATGATAAAGACTCAATTTGGAAGGGGTATTAAAAGAGACCGTTCTGATAATGGAAAAGAATATGTGAATCACAATCTTTCTGATTTCTTCATTAAACAGGGCATCATACATGAACTTACCTGTGTTGACACCCTTCAACAAAATGGGTTGCTGAAAGAAAAAATCGTCATCTTCTTGAAATTGTATGAGCTCTTCTCTTCCAAATGTCTGTTCCCAAATCATACTGGGGAGAGGCAGTATTAACTGCTGCCTATTTGATTAATCGGATGCCATCTCGTGGTCTAGGTAATGTTAGTCCAGTTCAACTTTTGGTCTCACAGTTTCCTTCTGTTCCTGTCTTGCAGAGCCTTGAGTCTCGGGTATTTGGTTGTGTGGCTTTTGTCCACGTTCACCCACAACACCGAAGTAAGTTGGATTCTCGTGCAGTCCGTTGTGTCTTTATAGGTTATACTCCTAACAAGAAGGGTTACAAGTGTTATCATCCACCAAGTCGTAAGTTCTTTGTTTCAATGGATGTCACATTTCATGAGCATGTCTCCTTTTTCACTCGTCCACAGCTTCGAGGGGAGAGTGATTCTAATTCCAATTTGGAAATCTGAGTCCGAGCTCGAGTTTCTCTTCATTGGTCCATGGCAACATGAGTCACCAGTTACAGACCCTGTGTCTCCTGCTCCTTCTCCTCCTTCCACTTCTCCTAGTTCTGTTCCTAATGTTCCTCCAGTATCTCCTGTGTTTTTTGTTTTGCAGGAAACAATACCTAGTGAGCCTATACTTACTTATCAGAGAAGAGGAAAACCTCATCTGGTCCAGCAACAGCTCCAGCTGCCTGAACTGGAGGTAAGTACTGAAAGTGACTCATCAACTTCAGATTCTCATATTTCTGATACCGATGATCCTAATACAGATGTTGATATTGTTGACCCTGATATAGATGACTTGCCTATTGCTTTGAGAAAAGGGAAAAGGTCTTGTGCTAAGTACCCTATTTCTCAATTTGTTTCTTCTAAGTATCTTTCCTTGCAGCATCAAAGTTTTATTGCAACTATTGACTCTGTAAGAATCCCTACATCAGTTCAAGAGGCACTTAAAGATAAAAATTGGGTTCAAGCCATGAATGAAGAAATGGGTGCATAAGAGAAGAATGATACTTGGGAGATTGTGGAGAGACCAACTGACAAGAAGGAAGTGGGTTGTAGGTGAATATACACCATTAAATATCAGTCAGATGGTACAGTGGATAGATACAAGACAAGATTGGTGGCAAAGGGGTATTCTCAGACGTATGGAATTAACTATGAGGAGACATTTGCTTCAGTGGAAAAAATGAATACAGTAAGGATCATACTCTCGTTGGCAGCACACTTCGGTTGGGAGATGCATCAATTTGATGTTAAAAATGCATTTTTGCATGGAAATCTAGAGGAAGAAGTGTACATGGAGATTCCACCCGGATATGGGACCACTAATGGAGGATATAAGGTTTGTAGATTGAAGAAGGCTTTGTATGGTCTCAAACAGTCACCCCATGCGTGGTTTGGAAGGTTCTCTCAAGTTATGGTGTCCTTGGGGTATAGGCAAAGCCAAGGTGACCACACTCTCTTTATGAAGCACTCTCAGAATGGAAAAGTTACTTTACTTCTGGTCTATGTAGATGATATGATCATTGCTGGTGATGATGAACTTGAAACACAGACTCTTAGAGAGAAGTTGGCTGCTCAATTTGAAATGAAAGGTCTCGGGAAGCTAAAATACTTTCTTGGGATTGAGGTTGCTTATTCTAAGCAAGGTATATTTATCTCTCAAAGGAAATATGTTCTTGATCTTCTTAAGGAGACAGGTAAATTGGGTTGCAAACCTGCTAGAGCCCCTATTGAGCAAAACCACAAAATTGGAAGTGATGAGGAAAGCCCACGAGTAGAAAAGTACCAGTATCAGAGACTTGTGGGAAAGCTCATATACCTAGCCCACACCAGGCCAGACATAGCATATGCAGTCAGTGTGGTGAGTCAATTCATGCATGATCCACGAGAAAGACATCTACAAGCAGTTGATAGAATCCTCCAGTATTTGAAGAAAAGTCCAGGAAGAGGACTGTTGTTCAAGAAAGATGGGAAACTTCTCATGGAAGGTTATACAGATTCAGACTATGCAGGGTCGATTGTGGATAGAAGGTCTACTTCAAGGTATTGCATTTTCTTAGGAGGAAAGTTGGTGTCATGTAGAAGCAAGAAGCATAATGTAGTTGCAAGGTCAAGTGCAGAGGCAGAGTTTCGAGCTATGGCCCAAGGAGTTTGTGAGCTACTATGGATGAAAATCATACAAGATGATCTCAAGATAAAATATGAAGCCCCGATGAAGCTATTTTGTGACAACAAGTCAGCCATTAGCATTGCAGATAATCCGGTTCAACATGACAGAACAAAGCACATAGAGAACGACCGACACTTCATCAAAGAGAAGTTGGATAGCGGGCTTATAGCTACATCATACATCCCTACATGGCTTCAACTAGCAGATGTGTTCACTAAGGGACTTCCTGTAACACCCCTTTTCTACCCGTTAATTTATTTGCGTAAAAATCAGAGTTTTCAAATTTTAAATACACCACAAGGGATGTCACACTTACTTCGTTAAACATCACGCGCCAAATTACTCGCTTTTCGAAAACAGTCTTATAATACTTACAAAACGTCATTGTAAATTAATATACAACCTCACAACGGAAAATCCAACGAGTTTAATCATAATAGGCATTGCAACCAGGCAAGGCTTACAATACTAAAATCCAACAACAACAACAATCATAAGTAACTTAAACAACGTCATTTCCCCCCTAGTGTTACATAATCAGAGCAGACGACCCGACTCAGCTAGTGAAGATACCTAAGCCTTCACTCGAGATCACCTGCACGTTACCGCATAGGGGTAACATTCAAACAGAAGGGGTGAGTTCATCTAACAATATAATAAAGCTTATGATAAGCACTATGCTAGAGTTATGACACTATATCAACCACATCACGACACATCAAGTCAGTCATCAAATTAATCACCACAACAAATCATCGTAATGCCAGCTATATAAACCACAGCACAAACATCAATTCAATCACTACAAAAGCTCATCACAAGGTCATATAAGTATATGAAGTGCAACCCACTCGCTTAGCCTTTCGGGCCTCATCGTCACTTAGCCTTTTGGGCCTCAAACGTCACTGGGTTTATGCACATGGGATGCATGCGACACTATGACATGCACCATGCACAAACACACACAATCACGGTCAACTATGTGACCCGTCACTTACCAGTTTGCCTACTAAGAGGCACAGTACCTGTCAATTCATGATTACACATAACAACGTCGCTTAGCCCTTTTGGGCCTCATCGTCACTTATTTTAATTCATAATTGCACATAACAACGTCGCTTAGCCTTTTGGGCCTTATCGTCACTTAGCCTTTTGGGCCTTATCGTCGCTTAGTTACAAACATCATCAACCAACATTGGCCACTAAGGGCACCATCGTCATTTACACATCAATATCATTAATATTGGCCACTAAGGGCAAAAACGTCATTTAACTAGCCACTAAGGGCATCATCGTCGTTTACACATCATTATTGACACCAAAAGGTTTTAAACACCGAAAACAGTTTTACGACGCAACCACCACGACCACCGGGGCAGCCACTTGAGGCGCCCAGAACCCATCAGAAGAATAACTCATTTTTGCCTAAAATTAGAATATCCAGGTAGGCACCTGAATAAGCTTCGAAACGCATTTTGAACCGTCAAATTTGGATAACCGAGTCAAAAGTTATGATTGAAACAAAATCGGGAAAATACTTAGACATTCTGAAACTGGCGCCCAGGCGCTGGGCGCCCAGGAGCAACACGGGACTGGCGCAACTGGCGCAGGGGAACACGGCGCCCATGCACTAGGCGCCTAAGGCCAACACGGAAAACAGCTCATTTGACTCCAAAATTAATCTTGCACGAGACATTTACTCAGAGTATGGGAACCCAGCAAAATTTTTGGCAAAATATGACATGCAACAGTGGCGCCCATGGACTAGGCGCCTAAGGCCAACACAGGGAACAACTCATTTGACTCCAAAATTTATTTTACACGAGCCATTTATTCAGTGTATGGGAACCCAGCAACAATTTTGACAAAATATGACACGCAACATTGGCGCCCTTGGCGCCCATGGCCAAGGCGCCTAGCACCAAGACAGGCACACTGAGACAGGCGCCCAGCAGGGCACCTAAAACAGCAACACGCCCAGACACAAAACACAACATCTCTGGCTACGGCGCCCATGCACAGGGCCCCAAATCCAGCAACACCCAAATTCATCAAAAATCACATATATGATCACATCGACATATTAAACACCAAATTCCATCATCAAGGCTCAATTCAACAATACGAACATCAAATTATCATAATCATCCCCAATCATCATAAATCACAATATCATCAACAATTACTCAAACACTTGGCACGCACAACATGATTTTTCAACAACAAGTCTTCATATGCCTAGGGTTCATCAATAATCACTAAGAATACATAAAAAGGCATACATAGAGCCTAGCCCCTACATAATCCCCATCATAAAACCCTATTATAGAGAAGATGAGACCCACCCTTACCTTAGGTTATGACGAACACGCTATCCCTTATACGTAAGCTCCAAGAATCACCGCAACCCGATCCCCTTCTCCTCTTGCCTCACGCCCCTTTCTCTCTCTTCCTCCAAGTCGCGCCTCCTCTTCTCTTTTTCTCCATGGGCGCCGCGCCCCCTCTCGGCTCCTCTCTCTCAATTTCGCTAATTTTCTCTCCTTGGCACACAAATGAGCTAAGCCTAATTTTCTAGCTTAAGTATGCTTGGGCTTGGATCACGGGCTTTCTTCCACCACTTAAGCCCAAACGCTACACACCCCCCCCCCCCCTCAAAATAATTATTTCCAACCCAACTAAGGCTCACATATAATAACACCTATAATTATTTTATTAAGTAATAAATAATAATTATATTATTATTTCTACCACTCAATTTCATTTAATTAATTAAATAAATTAATCTATTATTTTTGGGGCGTTACACTTCCCATTGAGCGATTTCAAGATCTTACATGCAAGCTGGGAATGATAGATATCCATTCACCAGCTTGAGGGGGAGTGTTGTAAATAGTGTAAACATTGTAATTATATTTTAGTCTGGCCCATTAGACAGGCCCATTAGGTTTAAGTTGTAGCCTATTTAAACCGATTATCATTTGCACTCTGACACACAATTAAAAAAATATATTCAGATTTCTTTTTTCTACATATATCATTATTTGGAAGTCGCGGTGTGTGATTAGGTATTTTAAGTATCAAATTGATGTTGTCAGTTCAATCGATTGAATCAGGAATCAATCCGACTTAAATTTTTAACCAAAACAAACTGAAATCAGTATTTTTTTTCTTCAATTTTTTAAAATTAATTATTTTAACTCAAATTCTTTCAAAATTAACTATGCCAAAAGTTGAACTGCTACTTATTTTTTTTGACAAGAAAATATCATGGTTGAAATGATACTTCTAACGAATTTCAAAAACAAAACTCCATTTGTTTGAGAATGAAAGGGGGGGGGGGGGTAAAAGTAAAGAAAGTGAAAAAATATAATAGTGAAAATTAGGGCCATACTTCGTACAACCCCCCCCCTCTACTCAGTGGACACCCCAAGCACCCAAAATCCCCAAAATAACCCTCCTTCAAAATACCCAATCCCTTCCCTTTCCCTCTCACTCTCACACACCCCCTCCATTCCAACTCTTTCTTTAACCTCCGAATCCCATTCCTCTTCTCCCTCAAAATCGCCCTCTTCTCTTCTCCCTCAATCTCGCCCTCTTCTCTGCTCACATTGTTCCCTTGTCGCTTTTTACGGTCTCCACAAATAACATTTCCTTTCGTTTTTGATTTCAGCGTTTTTTTTCTAGTTTTTTCATTGTTCGGAGTTGAACTACCGAACGGGTTCGACCCAGAAAATCCGAACCATGTGAAGTTTGCTTTAAATCTGTTGTTTTCGCATGGTTTGGACGAGAAGTACCAAACTGGTTCGACGTACAAACTCTGAACCCTCCCTCGATCCAGAAATACTGAACTGGATCGAAGGTTAAGTTACGAACCACCCAATTTTTTTGAAATTTCCGAATTCTAACAGTTTGTTTAACTTTTTTTAGTATGGCAAAGTGATAAATCTTATTTATAAGAGTTGTTAAGGTATTCTCAAGCTTAAATCATTGAAAGTTCTCTTTTAATTTAGTGAATTATGTTGTAAATACTATGTTGTAGAAGTGTGTAGGGTGTATTCCTGAACTAGTGTTAAAAGGCACTTAGGTGCCTCATTTGTGCTTTGATATGTGTATTTCATTGCTGCAGCAATAGGTGCCACAGCATTACAGTTTTGCGTTAGATAAGAGAGAAAGTTGAAAGGCGCTGAGAGTATTGCTGTAGCAATTACAGGAGCTGAATATGCTTGAAGGATTGCTATTTTTGGGAGATGTTTCGTATATCCATGCTTCAGATCTTGGAGTTTACCTTCGGTTTTCTACTCTTAGTATAATTCCTTTCTTATATCTTTTAGTTATGACTTTAGCATTTATGTTTAAGTTGTATTTCTTGTGTTGTTTGCTCATTATGAGCTAATCACTCTTAGTTGGCATGCTAATACCTATCTAATGAAGTTTTAGTGCATTTAATGAAGTATGTTTGATGTTTACGCATTTTATCTTTTGTGAGTCATTATTTCCATCTTGGCATAGGAATGGCCAACTAATTTCGAGTAGCATTTATGAATTCTGAAAAGGTTTATGAACAGATCTCAAAAGATAATATGGATTATGAGTATTAAAAGAAATTTTAAGGCTCCTTGGTTAAACCCTAGACATGGGAGGGTAAAATCTATAAGGTGAACACTCTGAGTGCGTAAATAGCCTAAAGTGAACTTAGGAGGGTAAAATCCATAATCTCTTGTGAAATATTTGAAAGAATATAAACTGACGCGACAGCACCTAATGCTGCAGCATCAGACATAGCGTTATTGCACTTCAATGGATTTACTCCGTAAAAGCATCCCAACTTGTTCTCAACTCTAATTTTCTTATATACCTTTACTTTTTCATTGTTAATTACGGTCTCAAAAACTTGTGTATTTACTTTTTCTCGCTTCACTAATTTGTTAGCCAAATTAAGCACATATTAAGCTTCAATCCTTGTGGGAACGATATCTATTTATCACTTTACTACTTGTTGGACTGTGTACACTTGCACATTAATTTCCACAACAAGTTTTTGGCGCCGTTACTGGGGATCGAATAGTTTAATAGACTGCTTAATTAGTTAGAAAGTTAGTGATTTTTGTTTTTAACTTAGCTGTTTCTGTTGTTACAGTATTAGTTGCTACAACATCTGGTGCTGTAGCATATGCACAGACGTAGTTCACCAGAATTTCAATTGCATCCTGAGATAGAAAGATTGTTTAGAAGGTTGAGAAGAGATCAGGGTAGTTCAGGACCTATTGATTTGGGTAGAGCTGTTATTATGGCATCTCCACAAGGATCCCATCATGGTGGAACCCAACCAGGATCTTCACACAACACTCCACGGAATTCTAACTGTGGTAATGTTAAAATTACTGCTACAGACCCACCACATGAGCCATTTCATATGCAACAACTCATTAACCAAACAGTCATAGGCATGGCTAATGACAGGGACTGACCTATGAGGGATTATGTTGTTTTTGACCCTCACACTATGTAAACTAGCATAGTAAGGCCTGAACTTGCCACAACTCATTTTGAATTTAAGCCTATGATGTTTCAAATGCTTCAAACAATTGGGCAATTTGGTGGAGGACCTACTGAGTGTGGATATCTTGTGTTGCAGGTTAAGTTTTGATGATGAAATGGTCTAAGACAAAGTGACAAACGGAACTCCGAGACACAACCAACTCAAGAAGTAAGTCTGTGTCAAGGGTAGTCACTAGGAAGTTCGGTCGTGTCTTAGGAATGAATTGTAAACGGCTTTTGAGCATCGACTCAAATCACTCGACACACAGCACTCACATAATCAACCTATTGTATGCATGCTAAATAGGTTAGGCACAAATGATAAACAATTGATTCATGACTTCTTGTGTTAAAGCAAACAATCGATTTATGACTTGGCGTTTTTAAAGCAAAGAATCGATTTTGAACTTGTTTTATAAAGTGCAAAATCGGTTATGGACTAGTCTTTTGGAAGCTACAAATCGACTGCCTTCCTGATTCTTTTGAACTTGATTTTTAAAAGCAAAACAATTGATTGTATACTTGATTCATTAAGTACAAAATCGATTTTGGGTTTCATCTTGGAAGCACACAATCGATTCATGGCCTTATTTTTTTAAAGCACAAAATCGATTATGGTCCTATTTTGTTTAAGTACATAATCGATTTTCACACTTAGTTTTAGAAGCAAACAATCGATCTTTCACTTATGAAGTTGTTTTTTATTTAAAGCACAGAATCGATTGTCATGCTATGTGTTTACAAGCAAACAATCGATTTTTCACTTATGAGACAGTGTTAGAAATTGTCCCAACGGTCATATTTTTACGAAGTCTATAAATAGGGACTTAGAGCTTCACAAACAACACAACCCTATGAATCACAAAGCTGATCGCAAACCTGTTGCACCCCAAAAAATCCGGTTCGGACTTCTCATTGTACAACGTGGAAAAGGTATGGAGCCGCCACCAATATTTTAATTTTAAGACCAAAACATTGAAAAAAGGTCTTTTAGACAAGGCAGATGGTCTTTCGAAAACTAGAGATATGGGTTCGGGGGTCGGTTAGGCATGGGGAAGGTATTAGCACCCCGTACCTCCTTTCTACCGAAAGGGAACCTTTAATTAAATGTGTGGTTTAAAGTGTTGATTTGAAAATGTTTTTATTTTGCCTCTTTATTGAAAAGGGAGTGAGAAGACTTAATGAAAATTTTTATTTTTGGCGCTTGACGAGAGTTGGCCTCTCGCTCCTACGTATCTCCTGGTGCGATGGAGAATTCAAAGCTACGTAGTTCTTGGTTGTCCTAAAAAGGTTTTTGTTTTTTAGTCTGTTTAGATGAGTTTTCGCAGTAGGAGTGAGGATTCGCGATGACCAAACAACAACGGTTTAGAGTGGCCGCGCTACTAACTCTTTTGAAAATGAAATTATCATTAACAACCAAACGGCAACAGCGCGAGTGATCATTAACGATAATCGGTTTTGCTTTTGATTCGAGTGTTCGCGACGACCAAACAACAACGGTTTAGAGTGACCGCGCTACTAACTCTTTTGAAAATGAAATTATCATTAACAACCAAACGGCAACGGCGCGAGTGATCATTAATGATAATCGGTTTTTATTTTAGATGATCAAAAAGGGCTTTCGCAATCGAATTAATTTTGGTTTGTTGTGCTTGACGAGGACGTGGCTCGCTCCTACGTATCCCAAATGGGAATCAAAGCGACGTAGTTCTAATTTCTTTAGTTTTGAAAGGGTTTTTGAAGTAGGACGAGCATTAGCGAATGATTAAACTAACAAAGGTTATGGGTAATCATCGCTGAGTACTCATGTGAAATTGAAGAGCGTTCATAGAGATCAAACTAACAAAGGTTATGGGTGACCTCCACTACTTGCTTATTTTTGTTTATTGAAAATGCTTTGAAAATTAATTGGTTTGGAAAAGAGTTTTTTAAAAAATAATTAAATCATTTTCAATCGAATTCTATGTCCAAAACCAAATGCAACATGAATGAATGAAGTTCAAACATATTCAACTAATCAAGCAATCATGAACATGTTGATCATCAACTAAGATTAAGCATGCCAATATAATCAAGAGATTTAATTGTCATAGATGCAAGACAAAGTTCTCAAAACAATTGTGTTTGTGTGTGAAGGAGAATTGCTACACAAGTTGGAAGCAATCTCAAGAGGGGCACATATGCCTCTATGCTACACATGTTGGTAGCCTTATAAGGGCACATGATTGTGTAAAAGGGTTTGTGCACAATTAAGTCAAGACATTCAAATGGCATCAAGAACAAAGGAATACAATTGATCATAGGCATAGAGTATTCTAGGTTAGGTGAATGAACATGTGAGCAATGATGCATGATTTGGCAAGCATGTGAATGCATGAGCATACAAGAATGAATGCATGAATGAGTAGACAAGAGGATGCATGAGCATACAAGAATGCATGAGCATTTGAGTATGATTACGTTTATTATGCAAGGCATAAATACTCGAGAATGCATGAGAGTGTCGCATAAATAGGGATGGATGAAGATGCATGAGGGTGAAAATGTTTTGGTAAAAGGTTTAGGTAAGAAAGTGGTAAAATGTTTTTGGGTTTTGGTGTTTTGTAAATGAGATGAAATGTTTTTGGTCTTGAAAGTGGTAAAAGTATTTTGGGGTTTATTTTATAAAGTTGAAAAAGTATGAAATGCAAATGAGAAAATGTTTTGGGGTTTTTATGCAAAGATGCAAGTGGTAAAATGTTTTGAATGAAGGTAAAAATGTTTTATGTGATGAGATAAAAATGTTTTGGTAAAAACTAAGTGAAATGGTAAAAACCAAAGTGGTAAAATGTTTTTATGTTTTTTTGGTAAAAAGTTAATGAAGTGGTAAAGTAAAATGGTAAAAAGTAAACAAACACAATGACATAACTTGCATTTACTCAACCACAATCAAAATGACAATCTTCAAGCAATCAAAGGGGTAAAAACCCTAGTCATGGCCGAATGCATACAAGCATGGAATCATCAACTTATTTCATGCAAAAATTGACAAATTAACTCACAAAACAACACAAAAGAAGAGGACCTAATCTATCATGCAAGTTCCTAAGACAAACATCAACCAAATCATGCATTTATACACGCGAAATCAAAGGAAAAAAAACTAGCAAAATGGGCATGTGAATGGGTTTTCATTTGATGAAAATTATACCAACAAGGTTTAAAATACAATAAAATGCAAGAAGACACAAGAACAATTCCTTCAAAGCCAAGGAGCCACCTCAAACACCCAAGCCTCCCTAAGTGCTTGTCAATAATGTTTGAGATGGCTCCTCAAAGCATCAACAACAATATATGAAGGAGTTGAGATGAGGAGAAGAGAGATTACATAATGAGAATTAAAGAAAATGCAAGAGTTTGTGAGCTTACCTCTAGATCTTGCTTGAAATGAAGAAGAAGATCAAAATAGAAACCAAGAACACTTGAACCTCCTCTTGAATCCCACGAAAATCACTTGATATTGAAGGATTTGATGATGAACTTTGAAGATAATGCAAGATTAGAAGTGGATCTAGTGTAGGAATCAAGAATAATGAAGTTTGGATGGTTGAAAATTGAAGAATTGGTGGTGGAAATGGTGGGAGGTGGTCTTGGGTTTGAGAGGGGAGGAGGAGAGGAATTGTGATATGATTGTGTGCTAGGGTAAAATGAGAATCCTCCTTTTGGTTTCTTATTTTTGGGTTTTATATGAGATACAAAATTAAGGGTATATAGGACATTGTGCTTTTGCCAACCATTGAGATTTGAGATAGAATTTGAATCAAGGGCCAAGATTGCAATGCACATGGATTAGGGACAATGAGAAAGCACAAATGGAAGGGAATGAGCTGGTGTCATATGAAATTGAAGAGTTTTTTGTACACAAAAATTGTTGAGGGCAATTAGGTCAATTTGCACATAGTTGTAGCCTAGGATTTGATCTAGAATTTTAATCAATGGCTAGGAATACAACTCACATGGATTAAGGGCATGAAGAAACACAAAATGAGGGAAAAAGAGGGCTGAAATTCGCAGCCATGAGGAGGGAAGGAGAGGGAAAAAATGCAAGTTGTCACAAAATAGTACATTTTGTCTTATTAAGGACACTACCTTATTTTGATTCTTTTTGATTTTTCTTTTTATGATCATTCTTTTATTCCATGAAGATTCTTTTTTTTTATTTTGGGCTCATCCTAGGATTCAATCATTGGGCCCAAAATTCCATGACAACACCATTCCCAAAATTGATTTTGGGCCTCACTCTAGCGGAAATGACCATTTTGCCCTTTTCTTCGAAACTTGACTTTTTATGCAAAATTTAATCAATGATGCGCAAAAATTTATAACCCAACTCATTTTGACCCAAATGAATTCCTCCAAATACGCCCAGTGATTTTTACTGAGAAATTATCTTTTAGGGTAAAATGACCAAAATGCCCTTTTTGACCCAAAAACCCTAATTTTGCCCGATAATGCATTTCCACTTCAAAAATGAATCTATAACCCTAGAAATGACCTCTAGAATCTTAGAATGCATGCTCAATGACCTTCATGAGGAATTATCATTTTTATTGTGAAATGACCAAAATACCCTTTTGGACTCAAAAAAACCTGATTTACCCAAAAAGTGCATTTCAACTCTAAAAATGATTTTAGAAACTTTGGAATGACTTTTAGGACTCAAAATGCAATGCATGATGCTTCTCACTCCTCAACTTATTTATTTTTGTGGAAAATTAGGGTTTTGATCTAAGTTGGACAAAATTGGGGTATGACAGCTGCCCCTCTTTATCTGAATTTTAACGAGGAATATGAATTGGCCGAAACATATTCCGAGGCAAAATAAAGATAAAGAATTTAGAAATTATACCGATTTTGTCTACTTAGGGAAACCCGATTTTTCCTTTTTCCATCTCTCTAGTTTTTTCTGTTTTTGTTAATGTAAGGTGAAAAATGAAATTCTAATGCATGCGAGAATAGAGATTTTTTTTTGATAAATGGACACTTTCGTGTCGATGCGTGCAGACTGAAAGGTAAAATGGGCACTTGGCGTGCAAACAGAAACTGTAAAATGGGCACTTGGCGTGCAAACAGAAAGGTAAATGGGCACTTGTCGTGCAAACAGAAAAGTAAAATGGGCACTTGTCGTGCAAACAGAAAAGTAAAATGGGCACTTGGCGTGCAGAAAGCGGTAAATGAGCACTTGGCGTGCAGAAAGCGGTAAATGAGCACTTGGCGTGCAGAAAGCGGTAAATTGGGAATTCGGAGGCTGCCTAAAACCTTCTAACGGACTCTTGTCGAGTCCGAGCTCTGGGGTGGCCTTTTCGAGCGGCCGATCAACATCAGGTCCGGAACTGATTTGATCAATGGATTTACGCTATGCCTTAGGCCGACACAACTAATCCGAAGGACTTAACGAAGTCTGATGGATCCATCGCGCGCTCGTACACGATGTTGTGATCTGTGGAAGGAGTTCACTAACTCTGTGTTGATGGAGTTTACTAACTCTGTGTTGATGGAGTTTACTAACTCTGTGTTGTGGTGATTTTCTAAAAATGAGATTTTTGGGACTCTCTGGTCCGAAGTAACTTTTCTCTTGGATGGTGCATGAAATGCATGCACTTGGGTATTTGGGTGCACATGAATGCAATGATTGATTTTGGGTGGGATGCTCTTTCTGTTTGATTTTCATTCTTTTCTTTTTCTTTTATTATTCTTTCGCTTTTTCTGAGATGCGAATTTGAAAGTGTAATGCACTACTGTTTGATGCCATGGAGTGACGAATGGTATGGATGATATGAGAATGATGAATGAAGATGTTGTGTTCTTTTATGTTCCGTCTTCTGTGATTTTCTTCTCTTTTGTTTTTTTGTTTATTCTGTTTGTTTTCTTTAAGCAGCTTTCTTTTTTTTGCTTGTTTGTTTTTTTTTTGGCACTTTTGCTCTTTTGGCTTATCTTTCTCTTTTTTTGTCTTTTTCTTTCAAGCATAATACTTCTTCACAGAGTCTGAATTGACTGGGTTCTTGAGATCTTCGCCGTCCATGTTGGTAAGTATCAGTGCTCCTCTGGAGAAAGCTTTCTTGACAACATATGGTCCTTCATATTTGGGAGCCCATTTGCCCCTGGGGTTCGTCTGGAGCGGCAAGATCTGCTTGAGCACAAGGTCTCCTTCGCTGAATTCTCGGGGACGAACCTTCTCGTCGAAAACTGTCTTCATCCTTTGTTGATACAGCTGCCCATGACACAAGGCGGCAATCCTTTTTCCTCAACGAGGTTCAACTGGTCAAGACGGGACCGAACCCATTCTGCTTCATCAAGTTTTGTCTCCATTAACACCTGCAGGGATGGTATTTCAACTTCAATGGGGAGGACTGCCTCTGACCCGTAAACCAGTGAGTAAGGGGTCGCCCCTGTTGAGGTACGTACTGAAATTCGGTAGCCATGCAAAGCAAAGGGAAGCCCCCCATGCCAATCCTTGTAGGTTACCACCATATTTTGCACTATCCTTTTGATGTTCCTGTTGGCTGCTTCAACTGCCCCATTCATCTTCGGGCGGTAGGGAGAGGAATTATGATGCTGAATTTTGAATTCTTTGCACATGTCCTTCATTATTTTGCTGTTCAGGTTGCTGCCGTTATCCGTGACGATCTTGTTTGGAAGACCATAACGGCAAATCAGATCTTTCTTTACAAACTTGGCAACCACAACACTAGTTATACTGGAGTACGAGGCAGTTTCAACCCGCTTGGTGAAGTAGTCAATGGCGACCAAAATGAAGCGATGCCCGTTCGACGCTTTAGGCTCGATAGGACTGATAACATCCATTCCCCACATTGAGAACGGCCAAGATGCAGACAGAACATTCAAGGAAGCAGGCGGTACATGAATGTGATCGGCATAGATCTGGCATTTGTGCATTTTCTTACAAAGCTGTAGCAGTCTGATTCCATCTGCAACCAGTAGTAACCAGCTCTCAGGATTTTCCTAGCCATTGCGTGCCCGCTGGAATGAACCCCAAATGAGCCCTCATGAACATCTCGCATAATCTTTACTGATTCTTCTCTTGTTACACACCTGAGGAGTACCAAGTCATGGTTTCTCTTGTAAAGGACGTCTCCACTCAAGAAGAGATTCCTTGACAATCTTCTGATAGTTCTCTTGTCATTTTCTGATGCCCCAGGTGGGTATTCCTGATTAATGATGTATCGCTTGATGTCATGATACCAAGGCTTATCATCAGGCTCTTCGTCTATGGATGTGCAGTAATGATGCGCAGGCAGGTTCCGACGTGGGATTCGGATGTGAGTTAAACTCTTATCACAGCTGATGTTAAACATGGAGGACAAGGTTGCCAAGGCATCGGCCAGCTGGTTTTCACTTCGAGGGATGTGTTTGAAAGTGATTTCGTCGAAAGACTCCATCAATTCTTGCACATGGTCACAATAAGGGATCAGTTTGGGATCTCTGGTCTCCCAATCGCCTCTTACTTGATGAATCACCAGGGCTGAATCACCGTACGCATCAAGCCTTTTGACTTTCCACTTCAGGGCTGCCTGCATGCCCAGGATACATGCTTCATACTCGGCAATGTTGTTTGTGACGTAGAAGCTCAGTCTTGCAGTGACAGGAATGAAGTGGTTGTCAGGAAATATCAACACAGCATCTGCCCCATGCCCCTATATGTCGGACGCACCGTCGAAGATCATCCGTCATCTTTCATTTTCTTGGGATTTCCCCTCGTCGAAACAATGCCATGATATCTTCATCAGGAAAATCATGTTGCATTGGCTGGTAGTCTGGACTTGGCTGACATGCTAAGTACTCTGCAAGTGAGATGAACGAATGCATGCAATGCAAATGCCATGATGGGATGCAGAATGACTTTTCCTTTTTACTTTTCTTTTGTTACTTTTTGTTTTTCTTTTTGGTACATGATGAATGCATGAAACGCGAATGTGAATATGATGCGAATGAAATGCTTGGATGAAAATGTTATGGCACATGGTGCGATGGTATGATATGAAGTATAGAACATTTCTTTTGGTAATGATGAGACATGAGACTTTATATGTAAGAAGCGGAGGCGATTATCCCTTGGAAAGTTAGGCTTGATTCAAAATTTGGTAATCTCAAGGTTGTTATCTACAGGTATTGATATGAAAAGGTACTTGACCATATTTGCAAGCTCGCTTCTTTTTCTCTTCCATTATGATGCCCCATGATGACCGAAGTTTATGTCCACAAAGTTACCTAAGTGGATTTTTAGCATCACATGATCAACTTGTGTTCTTTCTCTATGAAGCATTGTTTAGTAAAGACGTACGTTAGTGCAAGTATAGATGAATGAGTCAGTTAACTTGGGGTTTTAAAGGCCTAGGGTGAGGATATTTGTGGCGCATGAAGGGGTGAATGACTGATTGGTCTTTGTCAAGGTCGTGAAAGGTAGGTTTTTCCAAGCCAAGAAATGTGGGACTGCCCCCAATTTAGATTTGATGACGGTGAGCAATAACTTGCTCCTGTCTAGTGGTGACAGGCTGGGGGCGTAGAAAATGATGAATTGGCTTTGGAGTGAAAGGTGGAAGGCAAAAGACTTTCCTCAACCCACAGAGTTTGGTATTGCCCTAATTATGGTAAGGACAAGGTTGCCCCGACTAGAGTAGCAGAATAATGAGTTGAGAAATTGCCCCGGTATGGTTTTGGGCATGTGAATATGGCAAGGGGATGAGATGGGTGTAGGGTGAATCCTCCCATTTGTAGGTGGAGTGACGAGCGACGGGGCTGCCCCACTTGGTAATGGGATTTCAGATGGTTGTTTTAAGTGAGGATTGGAAAAGGTGACGGAGTTAGGGTTATGGGTTTTTGGAGATGGTCAAATATGGCTGCATAGACTGGGTGTGGTGCGGGATGGATGTTGGACATATTTCCCCGAGCTCATGTGGAACAAATAGTGAAAGGAGTACCCCACTTTAGATTCAAGGCGAACATCCTGGCATGAACCTTTTGGTTGTCTACAAAATGAGTCTCAGACTATGATAGTCTTGAGCTCGCTATGATGAAAACTTCACTTAGTGATCACTAAACATTGTCTTGATGTAACTTGAATGATTCTTGGAGTGCAAGCCTTTTGATTTTTCTTTTCTTTTGAGTTTCTCTTTTTTTTTCTTGAGATTTTTTTTTTGTTTTTTTTTGAGCAAACATATTGTAAATAAATAAACTTATTTGTCCTAAGATTAAAACTTTGAGAAAACAGGAGCAATCAGTCATTGATCAGAATGGATTTTTGGAGTTGTGATGTGGCTAATGATTAACGATTTATGAAGGGAGGGATAATTGGGCTCAAAGAAGTATTTGATGATTGATGGAACAGATGTTTTTTTTTTTTAGTGGTATGATTTGGTTAGTGGTTAATGAAAGTATGAGTTATTAAGCTTAATGAGGTGTTTGAGGTCTTATTGAGATGAGAGCCTCTTATGTGTCTCATGGTAAAATGGACCTGTTTAGGATTATGACTTGGCAAAGGGTTTGTGGGGGGATAGGCCGAAGGAAGTGTTTGAAGATTGATTTTAGACAAGGATCTCTTAAGCGTTTAATGGTATAAAGTATCAGCTCACAATTTGTACTACCTTGCTTCCTTTTTTATTTTTTTTCTTTTTGTTTGAATTTTTCAATTCTCTTTTTTGACTTCACTTTTTGTGATTCTTATTTTCTCTTTTTTTGAACTGAGTGAGCTGATAAAAGTGATACACCATTTTCAACGTGGAATTAATCATTGTCTAGGGTGATTGAAATGTTTTTTTTTTGGATTAAGGTGGGTGGTAAAGGATTTTTTTTTTGAGGATATGGAAAGATGGTTCAACTTCATTTCAAATCATGATTGCTCGTTTTCTCAAAAAATAACTTAAGGGCAATAATTTACTTATTTTATATACTTGCTCTTTTCCTTTATTTCTCTTTTTTTTGTGCCCTAATTTTTGCTTAGGCCGCTCTTACGAGTTTTCAACCTAACGGGCCTTTTTTGATTTTTTTTTTGTAAAGGACTTGCACCAAGGGAAAACAATATTGACAAGGTATCGTAGTGACCACAAATTTGCCCCTAGTAATGAGGGTCTAAAGTGATGTTTCATTAGTGAGAACAACCCAAATAATCAACTAGGTACTGATGTGGGGGATATGTACTTTATGGGTGGTCGGGGTGGGATCAGACTTTGACAGAGGATGATGATAAGGTAGGGACGCTAACTGACTCAAACAAAAATAAAGACACATGTCACACACAAGTTACTACACGAATGCTTCGCAGAGAGTTAACATTAGTTAAAACGTGAAAGAAAAATTTTTGTGGACCATTTCGGTCATTCATCATGGGGTGGATGAGATGCAATGCTTTGTTGAAAAAGTACGAACAAGCTGCTAATTTGAAAAACTGAGTGCATTGAAACACCTTGAGTTTGCTGCTAAGCTTTCCCAAAGAAGAATAATTAACCTCGCAAGAACGTTTCACCTCTCATCAAAATTTTTCTAGAATTATGCTCATTTTTTTTTATAATGCATGATGTAAGTATTCAAATGAATGAGTATGAATGAGATGCAAACGTATGCGCTTGAAATGATAATGTATGATTTTATGTTTGTTTTGCTGCTGGGAATCGCGGGATGCCTTATCTTGTCGTAAGCGCATAAACCTTTTCTTTTTGATTTACGAAGTGAAGTAAACGAGGAATTGAAATAGCAAATCAACCTTCTTCATAACTGGGAAGCGAGAAGTAAGTGAAGCCTTGCTATTCGATTCCATTATGATGCACCTATGACAAGACGGTACATTATTCGGTAATCCTCGGCAAGCAAATGCAATATGAATGCAAATATTTACAACATTTGGTTTTAATGGATGCGGCATGATGCGATTATGATGATGCGCGTGGAAAAAAATAAAGGCGATGCATATGGACGGAAGTTCAAAAATTTAGGAGACACACTACGTGCCGCCTCACGCAGTGGTTTATTTGAAGAAAATATTTTTTGGGAAAATGCGGGCCGTACGTTATTTCATATGGACCGGTAAGAGAAAGGCTACAGCGGTAACTCTTTCTCCCTTTTTTGAAAATAAAGTGGGCCATATGTCACTTCGTACGGACCGTCAAAAGAAAGGCTACAACGGCAACTCTTTCTTCTTTTTTCTCTTTTGAAAATCTTCTTCTTTTTTCTTTTAGGAAAGATATGCATAAACTACAATGCAACATACAATTTGTATGCCCTTGTGTCCTACAAAAGGTGGGGGAACCTAGGCTCTAAGGCAACTCAAAAGGAATCCTCCCATGTAGTTCTAAACACTTCCTCACAATGGCTACCAGAGCTAAATCTCTCTCATGATAACACCCACAACGATGGAATGCCATCTGGTGTGAGGTACCATAAAAGAGCGTACTCTGGCTGAAACTTTCGTGAGAGTCAGAAGGACAACGGTCCAATTGCCAGTCACTACTCATTTCCACTCTCTTAAGTTTTGTCAGACCTTGGGTTTTAGGCCCCTCTCAAAGCACAATGAGTATGAGGTGTGAGTGTGTGTAGCAAGGACGTACCACCTAAAACTACCCAACACATATCACCCCACCTGCAAATGAAAACTTAGAACAGTCCAGACAAAAGCAAGCAATAACATGTCGTCTACCCTAGGGTTCAATATCACAATACTAATAATCCAACCTAGGTTTCAGCAACAGTCATATGCACTGCTTACCTCAAGAAAGGGAGCGGAGAAGAAGGGATCATAATAGAATGGGAGGAAATGCATGTTTTTACCTTAAGAAAGGGAGCAGAGAATAGGGGACATGGGAATTGAGGAATGCATGAACATGGCATTGTGAACAAATAGAAAAGAAGTAAAACAAAGCTTTCAACTCAATTAATTTTAAAACCACACATCAAAGTTAACTAGGCTTGACCCTCGTCTTTTTTTTTTTTTTAAAAAAAAAGTGTCCCCAGTGGAGTCGCCAGCTGTTGCACCCCAAAAAATCCGGTTCGGACTTCTCATTGTACAACGTGGAAAAGGTATGGAGCCGCCACCAATATTTTAATTTTAAGACCAAAACATTGAAAAAAGGTCTTTTAGACAAGGCAGATGGTCTTTCGAAAACTAGAGATATGGGTTCGGGGGTCGGTTAGGCATGGGGAAGGTATTAGCACCCCGTACCTCCTTTCTACCGAAAGGGAACCTTTAATTAAATGTGTGGTTTAAAGTGTTGATTTGAAAATGTTTTTATTTTGCCTCTTTATTGAAAAGGGAGTGAGAAGACTTAATGAAAATTTTTATTTTTGGCGCTTGACGAGAGTTGGCCTCTCGCTCCTACGTATCTCCTGGTGCGATGGAGAATTCAAAGCTACGTAGTTCTTGGTTGTCCTAAAAAGGTTTTTGTTTTTTAGTCTGTTTAGATGAGTTTTCGCAGTAGGAGTGAGGATTCGCGATGACCAAACAACAACGGTTTAGAGTGGCCGCGCTACTAACTCTTTTGAAAATGAAATTATCATTAACAACCAAACGGCAACAGCGCGAGTGATCATTAACGATAATCGGTTTTGCTTTTGATTCGAGTGTTCGCGACGACCAAACAACAACGGTTTAGAGTGACCGCGCTACTAACTCTTTTGAAAATGAAATTATCATTAACAACCAAACGGCAACGGCGCGAGTGATCATTAATGATAATCGGTTTTTATTTTAGATGATCAAAAAGGGCTTTCGCAATCGAATTAATTTTGGTTTGTTGTGCTTGACGAGGACGTGGCTCGCTCCTACGTATCCCAAATGGGAATCAAAGCGACGTAGTTCTAATTTCTTTAGTTTTGAAAGGGTTTTTGAAGTAGGACGAGCATTAGCGAATGATTAAACTAACAAAGGTTATGGGTAATCATCGCTGAGTACTCATGTGAAATTGAAGAGCGTTCATAGAGATCAAACTAACAAAGGTTATGGGTGACCTCCACTACTTGCTTATTTTTGTTTATTGAAAATGCTTTGAAAATTAATTGGTTTGGAAAAGAGTTTTTTAAAAAATAATTAAATCATTTTCAATCGAATTCTATGTCCAAAACCAAATGCAACATGAATGAATGAAGTTCAAACATATTCAACTAATCAAGCAATCATGAACATGTTGATCATCAACTAAGATTAAGCATGCCAATATAATCAAGAGATTTAATTGTCATAGATGCAAGACAAAGTTCTCAAAACAATTGTGTTTGTGTGTGAAGGAGAATTGCTACACAAGTTGGAAGCAATCTCAAGAGGGGCACATATGCCTCTATGCTACACATGTTGGTAGCCTTATAAGGGCACATGATTGTGTAAAAGGGTTTGTGCACAATTAAGTCAAGACATTCAAATGGCATCAAGAACAAAGGAATACAATTGATCATAGGCATAGAGTATTCTAGGTTAGGTGAATGAACATGTGAGCAATGATGCATGATTTGGCAAGCATGTGAATGCATGAGCATACAAGAATGAATGCATGAATGAGTAGACAAGAGGATGCATGAGCATACAAGAATGCATGAGCATTTGAGTATGATTACGTTTATTATGCAAGGCATAAATACTCGAGAATGCATGAGAGTGTCGCATAAATAGGGATGGATGAAGATGCATGAGGGTGAAAATGTTTTGGTAAAAGGTTTAGGTAAGAAAGTGGTAAAATGTTTTTGGGTTTTGGTGTTTTGTAAATGAGATGAAATGTTTTGGGTCTTGAAAGTGGTAAAAGTATTTTGGGGTTTATTTTATAAAGTTGAAAAAGTATGAAATGCAAATGAGAAAATGTTTTGGGGTTTTTATGCAAAGATGCAAGTGGTAAAATGTTTTGAATGAAGGTAAAAATGTTTTATGTGATGAGATAAAAATGTTTTGGTAAAAACTAAGTGAAATGGTAAAAACCAAAGTGGTAAAATGTTTTTATGTTTTTTTGGTAAAAAGTTAATGAAGTGGTAAAGTAAAATGGTAAAAAGTAAACAAACACAATGACATAACTTGCATTTACTCAACCACAATCAAAATGACAATCTTCAAGCAATCAAAGGGGTAAAAACCCTAGTCATGGCCGAATGCATACAAGCATGGAATCATCAACTTATTTCATGCAAAAATTGACAAATTAACTCACAAAACAACACAAAAGAAGAGGACCTAATCTATCATGCAAGTTCCTAAGACAAACATCAACCAAATCATGCATTTATACACGCGAAATCAAAGGAAAAAAAACTAGCAAAATGGGCATGTGAATGGGTTTTCATTTGATGAAAATTATACCAACAAGGTTTAAAATACAATAAAATGCAAGAAGACACAAGAACAATTCCTTCAAAGCCAAGGAGCCACCTCAAACACCCAAGCCTCCCTAAGTGCTTGTCAATAATGTTTGAGATGGCTCCTCAAAGCATCAACAACAATATATGAAGGAGTTGAGATGAGGAGAAGAGAGATTACATAATGAGAATTAAAGAAAATGCAAGAGTTTGTGAGCTTACCTCTAGATCTTGCTTGAAATGAAGAAGAAGATCAAAATAGAAACCAAGAACACTTGAACCTCCTCTTGAATCCCACGAAAATCACTTGATATTGAAGGATTTGATGATGAACTTTGAAGATAATGCAAGATTAGAAGTGGATCTAGTGTAGGAATCAAGAATAATGAAGTTTGGATGGTTGAAAATTGAAGAATTGGTGGTGGAAATGGTGGGAGGTGGTCTTGGGTTTGAGAGGGGAGGAGGAGAGGAATTGTGATATGATTGTGTGCTAGGGTAAAATGAGAATCCTCCTTTTGGTTTCTTATTTTTGGGTTTTATATGAGATACAAAATTAAGGGTATATAGGACATTGTGCTTTTGCCAACCATTGAGATTTGAGATAGAATTTGAATCAAGGGCCAAGATTGCAATGCACATGGATTAGGGACAATGAGAAAGCACAAATGGAAGGGAATGAGCTGGTGTCATATGAAATTGAAGAGTTTTTTGTACACAAAAATTGTTGAGGGCAATTAGGTCAATTTGCACATAGTTGTAGCCTAGGATTTGATCTAGAATTTTAATCAATGGCTAGGAATACAACTCACATGGATTAAGGGCATGAAGAAACACAAAATGAGGGAAAAAGAGGGCTGAAATTCGCAGCCATGAGGAGGGAAGGAGAGGGAAAAAATGCAAGTTGTCACAAAATAGTACATTTTGTCTTATTAAGGACACTACCTTATTTTGATTCTTTTTGATTTTTCTTTTTATGATCATTCTTTTATTCCATGAAGATTCTTTTTTTTTATTTTGGGCTCATCCTAGGATTCAATCATTGGGCCCAAAATTCCATGACAACACCATTCCCAAAATTGATTTTGGGCCTCACTCTAGCGGAAATGACCATTTTGCCCTTTTCTTCGAAACTTGACTTTTTATGCAAAATTTAATCAATGATGCGCAAAAATTTATAACCCAACTCATTTTGACCCAAATGAATTCCTCCAAATACGCCCAGTGATTTTTACTGAGAAATTATCTTTTAGGGTAAAATGACCAAAATGCCCTTTTTGACCCAAAAACCCTAATTTTGCCCGATAATGCATTTCCACTTCAAAAATGAATCTATAACCCTAGAAATGACCTCTAGAATCTTAGAATGCATGCTCAATGACCTTCATGAGGAATTATCATTTTTATTGTGAAATGACCAAAATACCCTTTTGGACTCAAAAAAACCTGATTTACCCAAAAAGTGCATTTCAACTCTAAAAATGATTTTAGAAACTTTGGAATGACTTTTAGGACTCAAAATGCAATGCATGATGCTTCTCACTCCTCAACTTATTTATTTTTGTGGAAAATTAGGGTTTTGATCTAAGTTGGACAAAATTGGGGTATGACAAAACCCTATTGCACTGTCACATTTGTTCTTCACGTTCTTCATCACTATGAGCTGATCTCTCTCAAGGGTTAGGTTGGGGAGCTTCATATTGTTGTATTCACCTTCTTAGAGGTACTTTTATTTTCATGTAATTTGTTTAAAATTATTATTTGGTTTTACTAGAGAGTGGGGAATCTCTCTAGGGTTTTGATTGTAACAAGGGTGGGGTATCTCTTGTTTGTCAAGTGGTTGTACTAGAGAGTGGGGAATCTCTCTAGGGTTTTGATTGTAACAAGGGTGGAGTATCTCTTGTTTGTCAAGTGGTTGTACTAGAGAGTGGGGAATCTCTCTAGGGTTTTTGATTGTAACAAGGGTGGGGCATCTCTTGTTTGTAATTGATTTTGAGGGCTCTTGCACTAGGTGGGGTATCCTGTAAGGGTTTGAAAGCACCCGGTTTAAGCTTTGATTTGATAGTGAAAATCTCACAAAGGGTTTGTGAGGATTGGACGTAGGTCACTGGGAGGTGACTGAACCAGTATAAATCTCCTGTGTTATTTACTGTTTTTGTTTCTAATTCATTCATTCCATAAACCTGCGTGAAAACTTAATCTAAGTCGCTAAAAGGGGAAAAGTTTTAAAAGTCTCAATTCACCCCCCCCTCTTGAGACTGAAGCCACTTGGTAACAAGTGGTATCAGAGCTAGACTCTTGTTTAAAGGGCCTAGCATCTTCAAGAGAAATGGCTTCAGGTTGGTCTACTTAAGAGGGTGCATCTCTTACCCTTCCTCTGGGATTCAATGGGAAAGACTATGCATATTGGAAAGAAAGAATGAGAATATTCATAGATCAGATTTAGATGTATGGGATGCTGTGGAAAAAGGACCCTTTGTCCCCACACACTTGGTAAATGGTATTTTCACTGTCAAAGAAAGAACAGAATGGACTGATGATGAAAAGAAAAATGTTCAACACAATCTCCGGGATAAAAATATTATTACTTCCGCACTAAGTCCTGATGAGTTCTTTAGAGTGTCAAACCGTAAAACTGCTCAAGAAATGTGGGACAACCTTCAAGTCACTCATGAAGGTACTAGTGAGGTAAAAAGAGCAAGAACAAACACTCTTATCTGAGAGTATGAGTTATTCAGAATGAATCCAGGTGAGACCATACAATAAATGCAAAAGAGGTTCACTCACATAGTAAATCATTTGGGTTCACTAGGAAAATCATTTCTTGCTGAAGATCTGATCAACAAAGTACTAAGGTGTCTGAATAGAGAATGGCAGCCCAAGGTAACTGCTATAGCTGAATCAAGGAATTTAGCTACCATGACACTCGCCACTCTGTTTGGTAAACTACAAGAGCACGAACTAGAGCTCACTCGTCTGGCAGAGCATGAAGATAAAGATAAGAAAAAGAAAAGCTTGGCCTTAAAAGCTTCTAGTTCAAATCGACCTGATGATAGTGATGACTCAGAAAATGAAGATGGTGAAAGTGAGGAGAACATGGCTCTTATGGTTAGAAAATTCAAAAGGTTCATGAGAAAGAAAAGTTTTCCTATGAAGAGTTTTTCTCCTAAAAAGTTTTCAAGCAAGGAAAGCTCATCTGGTCCTCCAATTTTCTACGAATGTGGCAAAAATGGTCATATGAAGATGGAGTGCCCAAGCTTATAGAAAAAGGCATCAAAATTTGAGAAAAAGGGATTCAAAGAAAACAAAGGTAGAAAAGCCTACATAGCATGGGAAGACAACGATATGGATTCATCAGATGATTCAGAAAGTGAAGAAGCTCAAGTCGCTCTCATGGCCAATCATGAAAGCGAAGGTGAAAACGAAAATGAGGTAGACTCTAACTCTGAAACATCACAAAATACATATGATGAATTACATGAAGCATTTCTTGAATTGCATAATGATTCTTTAAAACTAGCTAAGGCATTAAGTCAATCAAAGAAAACAGTTGCTCATCTCAACACCACCAGGATTTGAACTAGAAGAGTTATTAAGGTATTCTCAAGCTTAAATCATTGAAAGTTCTCATTTAATTTAGTGAATTATGTTGTAAATACTATGTTGTAGAAGTGTGTAGGGTGTATTCCTGAACTAGTGTTAAAAGGCACTTAGGTGCCTCATTTGTGCTTTGATATGTGTATTTCATTGCTGCAGCAATAGGTGCCACAACATTACAGTTTTGCGTCAGATGAGAGAGAAAGCTGAAAGGCGCTGATTTTAGCGCATGATTGCTGTCAGACAAGGACGCCTGCCTGCCGTAGGGTACCAGCGCATTGTGAGGCAAATATTCTACCTTTTTGTTGGGCACAAGTGTTGGACTATATGATAACCTTAGAGGGGGGTGAATAAGGTTATGTGCAAAACTTGAATTCTTTTTCGGTTTTCAAAAACTTTTGCAATGCTTGTTTAAATCAAATGCGGAATCTGAGATTTAAACTTATATGATGTATGTAAGCAGGCAGATTAGGCACAGTGAGGTATTACGCTATTATCAGAGTTCAGGATAGGCAGATATTATAAGCAGCGTTATGATAGCAATAAACAGATCGGCGCAGTGATATTGAGTATAATTATAAACAGATATAAACAGTAAATAAAGTAAAGAGAGAGGGATAGAGATACACCAAGAATTTTACAAGGTTCGGGATAAAAGTCCTACGTCCTCGGCCTCCGGCTTTGCAACCTTTGGACTTTGCTGACAACCACTATATGAAGAATGTTTTACAAACAGGCAACTTCAAATAGCAAATCTCAATTCCCCCGAACTGAGAACCCGAGCTCCCCGCTAAGGATTTCAATACCGCTTCAATCTCCCCGATTGAACGACCCAAGAACACCTCCCAGGATTTCAAACCAACTCAATCTCCCCAATTGAGAGACCCAAGAACATTTCCCAGGATTTCAAAAACCGCTTCAATCTCCTGATTGAACGACCCAAGAGCACCTCCCAGGATTTCACTACCACTTCAATCTTCCCCAATTGAACGACCCAAGAACACTTCCCAGGATTTCAAAATGACCCCACAATAGTATATTACAATATAGAAGCTATGATCTAATCACTTCAGATAGTATGACAATATAATAACTGAGAGAGATGAGTGACTAGATCTATAGAAAATGATATGACTATGATAGCTCTATTTTCTCTCTTTCTCAGATCTATAATTTCGAAGGTGAGAAGTAGAGAGGTGTTGTTGTGTTGTGGTGTGTTTGAAATGTGAATCACACCTGCCTATTCATAGGCTTAGAAAAATATAGGATTTGGAAAAAACATTTAATGCAATGAAAGAATCGATTATGGAGATAGTGCAACAAGTGTATAATCGATTCCTTGCCTTTGAAAAATCACATGAATCGATTCCAAGCTTAGTTAAATGAGTGAGGAATCGATTCTTGGCTCTTTAAAACATCAAAGAATCAATTTCATGCTTTAGTTAAAATAGGATATAATCGATTACATAGTTAGGCTAAAATATAGGAGAAATCGATTATGTGCTTCCTAATCTATTAGATAATCGATTTCATTACTTCATAATAAGGTAGGAAATCGATTTCTTGCTTCCTAATAGATTAGGAAATCGATTTTTCACTTTAGAAAAAAGATAGGAATCGATTATGCACTTTAGGAAAAAAGATAGGAATCGATTCTAGGTTTTCACAAAGTTGTTTTTAGGTTTAGGTACCTTGCCATGCATGCATAACATATTTTCCAAAGCTTGTTTTGATGCATGATGCATGTTTTCAAAAATCATCTCTCAGCTATTAAAATGTCATAGACCTTAAGTGATAGGACCTTACACTTTGTCCTATTGAAAGCGGATAAACAATTAGGTCTTGATTCTTCTACGGCGGCTTCTTCTCCAAGCTGCTCCACTTTAATATTTCCTGCTTTTTGATTTCCGTCCTGTACTTCATTCAACTTGAACCATTAGTAGACAAGATGTAATTTGTTATCATACAAAACAACGAGTGTTTGTCCTTGGTTCAACAACAAGTACTTTTTGGGCACACATAAGGACAAATGGCGCCTCCAACTTAGGGTTTTCATGGATCATGTACCCTAGCTCTATAAAAGGCAGCCTCTCCCTCTTCGTTTATCATGCTTGGTCATAAGGAGAAGTATAGACATAGCTTTCCTCTATTTTTGTACCCAAGCTACCTCAAATTACCAAATCAAGAACACCATTGCTGATAGTATTGCTGCAGCAATTACAGGAGCTGAATATACTTGAAGGATTGCTATTTTTGGGAGATGTTTCGTATCTCTATGCTTCAGATCTTGGAGTTTACCTTCGGTTTTCTACTCTTAGTATAATTCCTTTCTTGTATCTTTTAGTTATGACTTTAGCATTTATGTTTAAGTTGTATTTCTTGTGTTGTTTGCTCATTATGAGCTAATCACTCTTAGTTGGGATGCTAATACCCATGTAATGAAGTTTTAGTGCATTTAATGAAGTATGTTTGATGTTTATGCATTATATCTTTTGTGAGTCACTATTTCCATCTTGGATTAGGAATGGCCAACTAATTTTGAGTAGCATTTATGAATTCTGAAAAGGTTTATGAATATACTAGAGATGGTGGACCTGTTTGATGAGATGGAGCTGGTGCTTGATGGTAGGATTCCACGACAGACCCGTGCATGGGGAATACTTGAGAGGCTGAAGACATTGGCGAGACCATTCACACGGGGGATTAAGAAGTATGGTTGTGTCTACTAGTGGAGACGGAGGCAGACATAGTAGTTGTATTTTTATTTGTTTTTTATGAACAAATTTGTATTTGTAAGACATCTTTATTTATATATATATATATATGAGTAGCGTTTAATTTGTATGTGTTGCTTGTTGAAAATTAGGCAGTTCATAAGTTGTTAAAAATAAGCCACTTAGTTAATTTCAGGACTTGTTCGGCATATAAGAAAAGTTGTCCGTGGTACAGCAATTCACACACAAACATTCGAACTGGTTCGGCGGCAAAAATCCGAACTGGTTCGACCCAGAAAATCTGAACCTACAAAAAAGGCATGAAAGGGGTGTGTATGTGCAATGATATTGAAAATAACATACTCGGTGCTTAAGATCCGAACGTGTTCGGTACTTATGGTCTGATCCATCGTAAGTCTAGGAAAAAAAAGGCGCGCCCAAGATTCATTAATGGCAGTTTGGTCTTTTCGCTCGTTTTGGGGGTGTCCACTGAGTTGAGGGGGGTTGTACGAAGTATGGGCCGAAAATTAAAGGTAAGAAACTATTTCAATGGATTTTTTTTTGACAAAAATTTCTTACCTTTAATATGTGTGAAATTATTCATATATTCTTATATAAAAAATGTAAAAAAAAAAGATTTAGTGATAAGAGTAAAAGTAACAATTAAAAAAAAAGTAAGAAACATAGTTTTACCAATGAAAAAATTAAGAAACTGAAGTAGAATTTTTCTGACAATAAACTCAATCAAAAACACAATTAGAATTAAACATTAGTTTATTACCAAAAAAAAAGAATTAAACATTAGTTTTTCAACTATTAGTTTTTCAAATATTATTAATAAATTCTTTTGTCAAAAAAAAATATTATTAATAAATTCTAAAATATTTTAATAAACATTTAATGTAAAATAATAATAAAATCATCTGGAGAGGATTGTTAATCAAACATTAGTTTATTACCAAATATCGGGCGAAGCTTAGCACGGGCGGTGACTTTCCGATCACCGGTCAGGTGACCTCCTATTCCATAATGGAATCTGCTAACCTCAAAATGTTGCTTTTAATCATGATTTCTCTTCAATTTTTTTGTTTGTGTCTAACTACTTGCTGTTTATTTTTCCTCTTATTTATTTGGTTTCATGCAGTTCATGTTTGCGTAGCATTGAACTACCTGATAGCATTGTTTATTCAATGTCAATTAGAGCATCAACTACCTACCTAGTATTGTTTTTCTCACACATTCGTGTTAACAATTTCTTTTCTTAGTTGCATCCAGACGCAATCATTGTGTTGTTTGTTAAATTTATATATTCAATTTTAGTTTATGTGCTTCCATTTGTTTTTCCAAAGTCAATTAGAACACCGACTACCTAGTACTTGTTTTATCACACATTCAGGTTAACAATTTCGTTTCTTAGTTGGATCAAGACCAGACAAGACATGCAAAGCAATCATTGTGCTGTTTGTTAAATTTACATATTCAATTTTAGTTTATGTGCTTCCATTTATTTAATACACTCTTTGATGCTTACCTGTTAGCTACTTCCATTGAATTACAATAAGCTTTGTTTGATAACTATGGTTAGTAACTATAAATATCATACAGAAGCACTGTATACATTGCACTGCTTTTCTTGAGAAGTTATTCTTAATTATTCTGGTCAATTAAGGAACTCATGGCAACTATTGTGGCAGAAGCACTACTCTCAGCTTCTGTGGAGGTGCTGTTAGACAAGATCATTTCCGGTGAGTTCATGGACTTCTTTCGGAGCGCGAAGCTTGACTATTCGCTGTTGGAAAAACTGAAGATAACACTGCTGAGTCTTCAAGCTGTACTTAATGATGCTGAGGAGAAACAGATCACCAATCCTTGATACAAACCAGAATTATAGATTACTAACAGATGCAATGACAGATTTATGATGGAGATCTAGAAAATGAGAAGAGAATTGCGATTGTATTGATGATAGTAGTAAAGATTACAATATAACTACCCAAGAGCAATGCTCTTCTCAGAAGTCTCAGAAGTCACAACTTCTGGCCATAACTTACAAATAACTTCCCATGATAACCTCCCAAGAGAAACCAACCTATTTATATTTAAATACAGATAACTACTTTCAAACATAACTACCACAATAACTATTTAATAATAACTACCCGCAATAACTACTTAATAAGTATTATTTATTCTTTTTGTTTCTCCTTTCATAAACCCTCCAAATGACGGGTTTACCCTTCTGGTGCTTCACATCAACTTGTGTGCTATCATTGCCCCTCCCATGAGAACCAGCCTTGTCCTCAAGGCGGAAAGTAGGAAATTGCGCAGCCATGAAGTCCGTGTCTTCCCAGGTCGCTTCCTGAAGTGGTTTGTGACGCCAATGGATAAGAACTTGAGAAATAGTCTCCCCCCTTCGGTCTATCGTCCGGTGAGCTAATGCCGCCTCTGGTTCCCATACAGAATCTTCAACAACCTCCAAACTAGCCGGGAGTACCGGGTGGACAGCAGCATCACCCACAGCCTTCTTCAGCAAGGAAACATGGAAAACAGGATGTATGCGAGATGTGGGAGGTAACTCCAACCTGTAGGCAACTGCACCAACACGCTCTAATACTTTAAACGGGCCAAAATACCTGGGAGATAGCTTAGGACAAATTCTGGCCGCCACAGATTGTTGCACATGAGGTCTCAATTTTAAGAAGACCCATTCACCCACTTCAAAAGAGCGTTCCTTACGATGTTTATCTGCATGCGTTTTCATTCTGTCACGAGCACGGTTCAAATGACGCTTCAGTTGTCTTAAGCATTCATCACGGTCAGCCAAATATCTTTGCACTGCTTCGACCTTAACCTCACCAGGTAGATAACTAGTAAGCACCGGAGGAGGACGCCCATAGACCACCTCAAATGGGGTTGTTCCTGTGGAAGCATGGAAGGTCGTGTTGTACCAGTATTCTGCCCAAGGAATCCACATGGCCCACGTTTTGGGTTGATCAGCAATGAAACACCGAAGAAAAGTCTCTAGACAACGATTAACAACCTCTGTCTGCCCATCCGTCTGCGGGTGATATGCAGTACTCATTTTCAAATGCGTACCGTGCTGTTTGAACAACTCCTGCCAAAAATTGCTTACAAATATAGGGTCCTTGTCATTAACAATTGATTCTGGAATGCCATGGAGTCGGACTACTTCCTTGGTGAATGTTTCCGCTACAGATCTTGCTGAGTAAGGGCGCTTAAGAGGGATGAAGTGGCTGTATTTGGATAACCTATCGACCACCACAAAGATAGCTTCAAACCCCTTTGATTTGGGAAGACCGGTAATGAAATCCATAGAAAGTTCTGCCCAAATTTGACTTGGCACTGGAAGTGGTTGGAGCAAACCACCAGGAGCTGAAGCAGCATACTTGTTGCATTGACACACGGTACAATTTTGTACAAATTCATTGATATCCTTCTTCATACCCCGCCAATAAAGATTAGCGGTCAACCGGCGGTAAGTACGATAGAATCCAGAATGTCCCCCTTGTGGAGTACTGTGAAACTCTTTGAGAATAGTGGGGATTAAGGCGAATGTTGCTGCCATGACTAATCTGCCCTTATATAAGAGAACCTCATTCCGAATTACAAACCCAGCTTTTGTTGTTTCTTTTTGCAGTAAAGATGAAATAATTGCCTGTAGAGACGGATCTTGTTGCACTTCTGCCTGGAAAGCCCTGTAATCTAACCATTCAGGATGATAAATCATAGTATTCAATTCTAACCTGTCATCTGATCCTCCTACGGCAGCAGTGGCGTTGTTGTTTGTGACCTCAAACTGGCGAGACAAAGCATCAGCACCCTTGTTTTCCAGTCCCGGTTTGTAAGCTATGTCAAACTAATAGCCCAAAAGCTTAACAACCCAATTCTGCTGGTCCATTGTCGTAACACGTTGTTGCATCAGTTGTTTAAGGCTCTTTTGATCGGTACAAACTGTGAACTTGCTCCCCAAAAGATAAGGGCGCCAGTGCTGAATTGCTAGGGCCACTGCCATTAACTCTTTCTCGTAGGCAGATTTGTTCAAGTTCCTGTCACTAAGACCCTTGCTAAAGAACGCATAGGTTTCTTTTCTTGAATCAAGATTGCACCCAACCCATTACCGGACGCATCACTTTCGATGAAGAACTCCTTGGTGAAGTCTGGCAAGGCTAGGACTGGGGCTGATGTGACCTTCTGCTTAAGTTGCTCAAAAGCTGCTTGCTCTTTTTCTCCCCACTTGAAACCATCCTTCTTTGTCAAGTCTGTAAGAGGTCGTGCAATCTTACCATAATCACGAATGAACTTCCTGTAGTAGCCGGTAAGACCCAAAAATCCTCTAACTCCTTTAACATTCTTAGGTACTGACCATTCTAACACACTGCTGACCTTTGATGGATCCATAGATACTCCTTCATAAGAACTAACATGACCCAAATACTCAACAGACAACTGCCCAAAGGAGCATTTCTTCTGATTGGCTACCAATTGATGTTCTGCTAACACGCTCAATACCAAACTGACGTGCTGAAGATGATCCTGCCAAGTGGTGCTGTATACTAGAATATCATCAAAAAATACCAGGACATATTTTCGCAGAATAGATTTGAAGACTGTATTCATCAAAGCTTGGAAAGTAGAGGGAGCATTCATCAAACCAAATGGCATTACCAAGTATTCGTAATGACCCTCATGAGTACGGAAGGCCGTTTTATGAATATCTTCTTGTCTCATGCGAACTTGATGGTAGCCGGATTTAAGATCAATTTTGGAAAAGTATCTCGCACCATACAACTCATCCAATAACTCATCAATTACAGGAATAGGGAATTTGTCAAGAATGGTTACCTTATTCAGAGCACGGTAGTCCACACACATCCTCCATGTACTGTCTTTCTTCTTTACTAAAATAAGCGGACTGGAGTAAGCACTCTGGCTTGGTCTAATCACACCGGTCAGCAGCAACTCTTGCACTTGCTTCTCAATTTCAGATTTGTGATGATGAGGATAACGGTAAGGGCGAACATTGATTGGTCCCTGACCTTCAACCAAGTGTATGGCATGTTCCTGTTGCCTCTCTGGTGGTAGGCCCTGTGGTTCTTTGAAAACTGACTCGAAACTGTCCAACACATATTGCATCTCCATTTGTTGACTCTTTGTCACTACATCTCCTTAGGACACACACCTTAACTGAGCAAAATGATTATCATCCACGTATTGCTGCAGTGGTGCACACTCTCTACTCCATACACCCTGAATCTCAACCCACTCGCCCTGGTAATCAAAACGCGTGATCTTTTGTAACCAGTCTATCCATGTAGCCCCTATTTGCGTTAACCAAGCCATTCCCAATACCAAGTCAATTCCATCCAAATCAAAGAGCATAGTGTTGATTACCCATGAAATGCCTTGGACCATAATGATCACATCATGGCATTCTCCATGTGTCTTAGCAGTATATCCATCGCCTAATTTGACGGGTCTAGGTGGTGCTTCAGTGATATGTAATCCCATAGCAAGAGCTAAACGCCTAGACATGAAATTTTGAGTAGCTCCGCTATCCACCAACATCAAAACTGGAACTCCTCCTATTGTTCCTTGCAACTTAATTGAATTGAGTCTATCATTAGCGTTCTCCATCAACCCATTAAAACTCATGACATTGAGTTGAAGTTCTTCATCACCTGTCTCATCCACTTCCTCCTTCATGACCATAACTTCGTTCTCCTCCTCTAATTCTTCTTCCATCACGATTACGCAAACATTTTTGTCTGGACATTGATGGCGAGGATGAAAAGGACCCCCACATTTGAAACAGAGCCCTTTCTGACGCCGCTCCGCAATTTCTTGCAAAGATAAATTGCGCACCCTTCTGTCACGCAGCGAAGACGAAGACGCTGTCTTCTCCGACGGTGACTGCGCATACGGTGCACCACGCATTGGCGTACCACTCTGATTTCGCGTGTGTGCTTCCTGGTTCCCTGTCACCAACACCCAATCATTGTTACTGTTCTTGGATTGAAGCGTGAAACGGTTACCAACAAGCGCTTGGATGCACGACCCGAATGGAAACCCGACCCGCCTGCGCGCTACCCAGCCTCTTCTTCTCTCTTCAGTTTTGCGCTCAATCACTCTGGCTATGATAAGCTCCAATTTAGTACATTTTTAGAGGCATTTTTATGTCTTGTTTAGAGCAATTATTACTAATTGTACAAATTATTGATTTAATTTGCTCATTATTTTGCAGAAAGATAGAAAAAGATAAAAAGCATGAAAGTCCAACTTAATGCCATGTTACACACATATACATACATACATACATACATACATACATACATACATACATACATATATATATATATATATATATATATATATATATATATATATATATATATATATATATATATATGCAAGGTTGCTGGCCATGATTGGAAGAAAAGGGCCGTATGGCCAATTGGCTAAGAAGGAAGCCAAGTAATGGGTGAAAGAAACCTACGGAAAGAAGGCAAATAAATAAACAAGCCGCAACAAAATTAAAAGGAACGCATCATCAATTAAAAAGAATATAAAGGAAAAGTTCCGCGGAAGAAAAGAAAAGAAGACGCACAACAGTAGTGTCGGCACAGTGGAGGAGGAAGATTTGGTACCCGTTTTTGACATCGTGAGAGAGCTCTGGAGCAGAAAAAGGAGACTAAAATTTCAGGATCAAAAATTTCTCTATTCCGGGTTATTTTTATCTCTGTAATTTATGACTCCTAATTTTATTTTATTGTTCTCGAACACTATGGATAGCTAAATCCTCTTCTAGGGTCTTAGGTGGATCTTGCATGATTAGAGACCTTTTTATGTTCTAATTTCTGGTTTGAATTCCTGTTTTTATTTTAATTAATATTGTCCTATTGTTTTTATCACATGATTAGGATTAGCTACCCTTTGCATGTTTATAATCAATTAGTTGATCAGCGACCGTACTGCAATTAGTTGGTGGACCTATAGGATAATTGGGGCTATAATTAGGGCATGACCAAACCATAATTTAGTCTTCCAATCATTCAACCTTTTTGCTCTTTATGCTTTTCCTGAATTTAAATTCTTGCATGACCAAACGAGGGTTAATTTAGGAAAAAGAATATTAATCGCGAATGACCAAACGGATTAATAGTTTTAGTAAAGGGATTGGTAATTAAGTAAAATAAGGGAATTCAGGTAGGATTAGACATAGGGGAATCGAAGCTTGCAAGTGAAACCGTGACCCTAGACCTCTCTCCATTTATTAAATCTAGTATTTTAATTCTAGTTATTTAGTTGTTTTTATTTGTTTCTACCATCATCAAAATATTGGTTCGTCTAAACATTAAATAATCTCGACTAGTTTGGTACTTGTTAATTAATCCCTGTGGAGACGATAATCTTTTATACTACTTCAGCGATAGAGTACACTTACTCTAAGTGTGTTTTTAACGCAACAAGTTTTTGGCGCCGTTGCCGGGGATTAATTTAGCAATATTGAACGAAAAAGATTTTTGTTGCTTTAGACTTTATTTTAAGTTTTAGTTTTAATTTTGTTTTTTTTATCCTACTAAAAAAAAATACAAAAAAAAAGCTGCTAATACTTTCCCAAGAGACCGCTGCAGTTCACTTTTTTTTGCAGATAAAAGTTTAAATCATGGTTAAGACAATTGGAGATTATATTAGAGAGGCAGAGGCCCAAAGGAATTTGGAGAAGTCGTCTTGGTATATGCCTCAATGTCAGATCCCATTTCCTCCTCCCCCTCCTCCTTATGAGCCTTATTCAAACTATTGGGATGACTATGAGCCACCTCCCTATTCCTCCAACTGGGATAATTATGAGTCACTACAAGTGCAAAGGCAAGAGGAGGAAAAGTCAGATGTCAATGAGGTCTTGGCCAAATTTATGCAGCAGACACATGAAAATTTTGAAAGCTTGGAGAGCCAAATTAGAGCCATGAACAACGAATTTGGAAGCCTGAATGGTCAAATCTCAAGTCTCATTACTTTGTTATCTCAAGAGGCCCAAGAAACTCCTTCACAAACTAAGTCGACCCAAAATAAAGAACCTGAGCAATACAAAGAAAGTATTCCTACGAGAGATGAAGTTGTCTCCATGGAATATAATCTGGAGGAAGAAGCTCTCAAGAAAGATGATGAGACTCCTACTGAAGGGAGTCAAATCAAAATAGTAGCTCCTACTGAAGGGAGTAATATAGAAACAAAAGATCCTATTAATGAGAGCGGTTGTGAGGAGAATGAGAAAGATCCATTGGTTCTTGATTTGAAGAAAGAGGAGAAAGCCCAAATTTTTGGGCAAATTGTTTTAACCATTGGTGATGCTGTGATTGAGGTTCACCGGGAAAAGGTAACTTTAAGGAGTGGTAAACAAGATGATGTTATAAAAGCTTTAAACTCTAGTGAAAATTTCTCTCTTTTTACTTCTCCTTATTTTGATGAGTATGTGGTTGAAACTTACAAATTTGGTGATTTAAAGATGGAGGACCTTTTGGAAAAAAATCTTTTTTTGCAGGATCCTAGCATAGTGGTGGATGGAAAGAAAATAAAAATTTCACCATCCTTTGAAGTTCATCCACCACGTGGAAAAAGAAAGAACAATGTGAAGCACATGGTTAGAAAGTTAAGAAGGTGTATTGCGTTAGATGTAAAATTTGCTCTTGGAGAGCCCTCAGATTGAGCACCAACTATCGTCAGGCTCATGACGTTAAACAAGCGCTTCGCAGGAGGCAACCTGTGTTTTATTTTCAGTTATTTTATTTTCAGTTATTTTCATTTTCTTTTTGTTTTGTTTTGTTTTTAGGAATAAGCTCAGACTACAAGCTCTCTCAGGGAAGTCACTCTTACTCTCTCATTTATTTATTGTTGTGCCTATTTGATATTTTGCATTGAGGACCATGCTTTAGGCTAGTGTGGGGGAGGAGAGTTTAACTTTGTCAATTCATCTCTATTAATGCATATACCCACTACATGTGTTGATAGCATTTTTTCTGGCTAGTTTTGGATATAAAACTGGAAAAAAAATAGAGATCTTGCCTTTAGGGGATCTCATAATCAATTTACTTGACAGACTTGTGCTTAATTGTAACTGTGAGGATGTCCTTAGGAAGCTGATAATTATCATTTGTCCCTGTTGAGTACTTCTTGTGAACTAGCTTCTATAGGCGAGATCTGAGCCTTCATAAGGGGATTGCTATTCAATCATAAATTTACCCCTTTTCTTTCTATGAGTGTGTTTCCCAATTTGCTACATTCTAGAATTTGTCTTTTGACCATTTCAAGGCGAAAATTGATTTGCATCATGTAAAAAGATTTGGGGAATTTAGGTATTTTTCTGGCCTTAGAGTTGTTTGTTGAATTTATCCATTAGTTGCCCCCTTTGAGCCTATTTGTTATATTTTTTCTTTGGTACCTAGATATAATTTTTTCTTTTTTTTTATGGTAACCATTTGAAATTAAATGTGGAGCAACTATTGAAAATTACAATTTCATCCTATATTTTTAGTTGTCTATATTGTTAGGACTGAAACTTTGTCCTATTCTTTAGTTATCTATTTTGTCAGGATAAAAAAAAAGAGTGAATCATGTACTTACCTTTTCCTCCAAAAAAAAATGAAAAAAAAGGAAAGCAACAAGGAGGAAAATGCACATCAAAAGAATGAAAGAGCCAAAGGGCAAATCCAAAAAAAAAATGAAAGGGCCTACTCAAGAAAAAAGGCAAATCAAAAAGAGTCTACTCAATAGAAAAAGAGTGAAGAAGGAAATGGAATTAATTTGGAGTTTGGGCAAAAATTGTAAAATAGATAGGAGCTCCATATTTGATTTCAAATGTTACTACTCATTTCTTGTTTTTAGCCTCTTGATTATCCCTTCTTTCTTATTTCCTACCCTACATGAATTCACCCTGGCCCCATTACAACCCTTAACACCCAATCTTTTGCATGCATGTGAACTATTTAGTGGAGATTCGGTCAAATTACAAACATATGGTAATGTGCATTTTGTTGAAACTTGAGTGTATATTTTCCCTAGTCCCTAAACACTAAGAGAGATTGTGAGTGAGTGCATTTGTTCACAGAAATGTATTCTTCAGGGACTTGAGCCTCTAATTGGGCAACCTTTTGACACCTCATTTGTGCTATACTGTCTATTGTCTGTCATTGTGCTTTTAATTTTGGATCCCTTATTTGGCTGTCTCTGTTACTTTTTTGAAAAATTTATTGAGCCAGAAAATTTGCTTGAGGACAAGCAAAGGTTAAGTGTGGGGGAGTTGATAAGCTCCAATTTAGTACATTTTTAGAGGTATTTTTATGTCTTGTTTAGAGCAATTATTACTAATTGTACAAATTATTGATTTAATTTGCTCATTATTTTGCAGAAAGATAGAAAAAGATAAAAAGCATGAAAGTCCAACTTAATGTCATGTTACACACATATACATACATACATACATATATACATACATACATACATATACATACATACATACATACATACATACATACATACATACATACATACATACATACATACATACATATATATATATATATATATATATATATATATATATATATATATATATATATATATATATATATATATATATGCAAGGTTGCTGGCCCATGATTGGAAGAAAAGGGCCGTATGGCCAATTGGCTAAGAAGGAAGCCCAAGTAATGGGCGTGAAAGAAACCTACGGAAAGAAGGCAAATAAATAAACAAGCCGCAACAAAATTAAAAGGAACGCATCATCAATTAAAAAGAATATAAAGGAAAAGTGCCGCGGAAGAAAAGAAAAGAAGACGCACAACAGTAGTGCCGGCACAGTGGGGGAGGAAGATTTGGTACTCGTTTTTGACATTGTGAGTGAGCTCTAGAGCAGAAAAAGGAGACTAAAATTTCAGGATCAAAAATTTCTCTATTCCGGGTTATTTTTATCTCTGTAATTTATGACTCCTAATTTTATTTTATTGTTCTCGAACACTATGGATAGCTAAATCCTCTTCTAGGGTCTTAGGTGGATCTTGCATGATTAGAGACCTTTTTATGTTCTAATTTCTGGTTTGAATTCCTGTTTTTATTTTAATTAATATTGTCCTATTGTTTTTATCATATGATTAGGATTAGCTACCATTTGCATGTTTATAATCAATTAGTTGATCAGCGACCGTACTGCAATTAGTTGGTGGACCTATAGGATAATTGGGGCTATAATTAGGGCATGACCAAACCATAATTTAGTCTTCCAATCATTCAACCTTTTTGCTCTTTATGCTTTTCCTGAATTTAAATTCTTGCATGACTAAACGAGGGTTAATTTAGGAAAAAGAATATTAATCGCGAATGACCAAACGGATTAATAGTTTTAGTAAAGGGATTGGTAATTAAGTAAAATAAGGGAATTCAGGTAGGATTAGACATAGGGGAATCGAAGCTTGCAAGTGAAACCGTGACCCTAGACCTCTCTCCATTTATTAAATCTAGTATTTTAATTCTAGTTATTTAGTTGTTTTTATTTTGTTTCTACCATCATCAAAATATTGGTTCGTCTAAACATTAAATAATCTCGACTAGTTTGGTACTTGTTAATTAATCCCTGTGGAGACGATAATCTTTTATACTACTTCCGCGATAGAGTACACTTGCTCTAAGTGTGTTTTTAACGCAACAGGCTACATTCATCAGTTTTGGTCGCGAAACAGAACCCAGGGTGATTAAACTTCTGACTTTTCCTCTGATACTCTCCTTTAATCCATGGATGAAATAACCCACGTATTGATCGGTTGGCAGTCGTGGTATTTGTGCAATTAACCGCTCAAACTCCTCAATGTACTCCTCAACACTTCCTTCTTGTCGTAAGGAAGATACTCTCCTTTAATCCATGGAAGATAGTTGTTTTTATTTTGTTTCTACCATCATCAAAATATTGGTTCGTCTAAACATTAAATAATCTCGACTAGTTTGGTACTTGTTAATTAATCCCTGTGGAGACGATAATCTTTTATACTACTTCCGCGATAGAGTACACTTGCTCTAAGTGTGTTTTTAACGCAACAGGCTACATTCATCAGTTTTGGTCGCGAAACAGAACCCAGGGTGATTAAACTTCTGACTTTTCCTCTGATACTCTCCTTTAATCCATGGATGAAATAACCCACGTATTGATCGGTTGGCAGTCGTGGGATTTGTGCAATTAACCGCTCAAACTCCTCAATGTACTCCTCAACACTTCCTTCTTGTCGTAAGGAAGATAACTGTTCAAAGACGTTGCCGTCACTCACTCCCCTGTATCGCTCCAACAGCGCCAGCGTCAATTGTTCCCACGTCAATTCTGCATTCTCCTCCAACAATCCCTTGAAGAAATGAATTGTTGCGCCATCCATACACACTTGCGCTAAATTAACTTTGATTTCTGAGCGAGTATTCTGAACACTGAAATAAACTTCTCCCCTCGCAATCCATCATGCGGGGTCGTCTCCGGTAAACATTGGAAGTTCAACCTTTTTAATATACAGGTGAAATTCATCAAGAGCATCTCCGTGCAGTTCAAACTTTTTACTAGAACCAACAGACTCATCATTTTTTCTTCATCATTCTTTCCTTTACTCAAACTGAGGAGGGAGATAATTTTCTCTTGACTCTCCCTATTCTGGTCCTGCATTTCCTCCAAGGAAACCTCCATGGTTATGATTTTTTCTTCTAGTGCAGTAACCTTTGTCTCCATCTTCTTCGGTGGCATCCGGCAGGTCGGACCAATTTGATAGAAACCAGAATTATAGATTACTAACAGATGCAATGACAGATTTATGATGGAGAGAAAATGAGAAGAGAATTGCGAATTGTATTGATGATAGTAGTAAAGATTACAATATAACTACCCAAGAGCAATGCTCTTCTCAGAAGTTACAACTTCTGGCCATAACTTACAAATAACTTCCCATGATAACCTCCCAAGAGAAACCAGCCTATTTATACTTAAATACAGATAAATACTTTCAAACATAACTACCACAATAACTATTTAATAATAACTACCCACAATAACTACTTAATAATTATTATTTATTCTTTTTGTTTCTCCTTTCATAAACCCTCCAAATGACGGGTTTACCCTTCTGGTGCTTCACATCAACTTGTGCGCTATCAATCCTGCTGTCAAGGAATGGCTTGTTATGCTGCAAGATGCTGTCTTTGAAGCTGAAGATTTGCTTGATGAGGTCAACACCGAGGCGTTGCGATGCAAAGTGAAAGCCGAGTATCAAGGAACAACTGTGAGTTCTAAGGTGCGGAACATCCTTTCTTCTCCGTTGAAACATTTTTATGGGGGGATCAATTCTAAAATACAAGTATTATTTGATAGATTAGAATATTTGATAAAACATAAACTTGGATTGAAAGAGGGTGTTTCCAGCAGTATTTGGTATGGAACTCCTACAAGTTCTGTGGTAGTTGAATCTTCTATTTGTGGGAGAGATAGTGACAGAAGGAAATTTAAAAAGTTTTTGCTCTTAGAAGATGCTAGTGATGGTGGTAGTAAAATAAGGGTGATTTCCATTATGGGCATGGGAGAGCTAGGTAAAACAACCCTTGCCAAACTCCTTTATAATGACTCCCAATTAAATGACAAATTTGATTTGAAAGGGTGGGCATATATCTCAAAAGATTTTGATGTTATCAGGGTCACTAAAACCCTTCTTGAATCTGTCACTCCAAAAACAACTAGCAACGATAAACTGAATTCTCTTCAACTTGAATCTGTCAGTACAAAAAGAAATGATACAAACGATCTGAATATTCTACAAGTGAAATTGCAGCAAAGTTTAAGCCATAAAATATTTCTGCTAGTATTAGATGACGTATGGGATGAAAACTATGTCAATCGGAACAATCTAAAGGACGACTTCAATGTTGGGAAAATGGGAAGCAAGGTTATCATCACAACAAGAGATGAAAGGGTTGCGCTAGCAATACAAACCTTTCTCCCGGTCCACTATTTGACACCTCTAAAAAGTGATGAATGCTGGTCTTTACTTGCCAAACACGCATTTGGAGCAACTAATTCCCTGCAACAGTCCAACCTAGAAGTAATCGGCAAAGAAATTACAGGAAAATGTGATGGTTTACCATTAGCTGCAATCTCTCTTGGGGGTCTTCTTCACACCAAATTATCGCAGGATGACTGGAATAATGTATTAAAAATTAATATTTGGGAAATGGAAAATGTTGAGGTGCAACCCGCTCTGCTATTGAGCTATCATTATCTTTCGGCTCCTTTAAAAAGATGCTTTGCTTACTGTTCAATTTTTCCGAAGAACTCCATCATAGAGAAAAATATGGTAGTTCAACTTTGGATCGCAGAAGGCTTGGTACATCAGCCTAAAAGTCAAAAAGTTGGGAAACCATAGGAGAAGAATACTTTGACGAACTAGACGGTCTGTTGATGGGGAAGGAAGCTTTGAAATGCATGACCTCATCAATGATTTAGCTACTATGGTTTCATCTCCATATTGTATTAGGTTGGATGATCAAAGGCTACATGAAAAAGCTCGACATTTTTCATACAATAGGGGGCGATATGATTCTTATAGTAGATTTGATAAATTTTATGGATTAAAAGGTGTACGTACCTTCCTTGTCTTACCACTACAAGAATCGTGGAAGTCCCACTATTCCTTATCAGACAAGGTAGTACGTGATTTTTTGGCCACAATGAAACACTTGCGCACATTGTCATTGTCAAACTACGGGACTATCACTAAGTTGCCCAACTCTATTGGAAACTTGATATACCTACCAATGTTGTCAAACTCGCGAGTTAACTCGCACGAGTCTACCAGTTTACGAGTTTACTCCCCCAAAACGAGTCAAATTCCATGTAGAATCGCAACTGCTGTAAACTCGGGTAAACTCGCATAGAATCGGGTAAACTCGTTCAGACTCGCGTAAACTCGCGAGTTAGAGACCGAGTCCACGAGTTTACTTACAATTGCTAAAAAATACCAAAATACAGTGAAGGATATTGTTTCTCTCATCTTTTTAAACACCCATGTATCATATACCTTAATTTTTTTTCTTTACTTTACTTGTGCTTTGACTTCTTGAGAGGTGGGGATGACATTTTCATTGCTATGAAGCTTCAAACTTGAAGAAGATGAACAACATATAATAAGATGAGAGAGAGGGATGAAAAAGAGAGAAATAGTAATAAATTGGGTAGATAGCCTCGAGACCATAACTATTAATGGCATAGTTGTTGAAAGAAAAATGTATTGAAATCTCAATGACAAATTGCCAATGGCGAAGTGCCACATCAAATGGACTAGCTAATGTGTTGACAACACTACACTTTCTTCTTTTTTCTAGATTACTAGATTATGGAGAATGTACATGAAGTGAAAAGACATGAGAAAACTAAGCAACCACCCGTGAGAAATACCCATCAGTCTCTTTTTCATTTTTATTTTGTTACTAAAAAAAGTTCTTTTTTATGGAATGTCCTCCACATTTTTTTCTGCACCTTCATATTTTATTAAAAAAATTATATACAATATTTCTCGAAAAAAAAGTACAAAATTAATTTAGACTTGCTAATTTTAAATTTTATTCATACACTTTAAATATATATATATATATATATATATATATATATATAATACATTAAATGTGTTACTTATAGGTTTTTAATGTTATTTTTATATTTCATAGACTCTTACGAGTCTACGGACTCTCCACGAGTCTATGTAGACTCTCGAGTTTGACAACTTTGATACCTACTACGATACTTAAATCTCTCTTACACTAGGATAGAAAGGCTGCCTTCTAAAACGTGCAATCTTTACAATTTGCAGACGTTGTTGTTTGGTTGTCATTATCTTAGTGAATTGCCCGAAGATATGGGCAAGTTGGTGAATCTGCGCCAACTTGACATTAGTAACACACGGTTGAAGAAGATTCCCTTACAAAGCCCAGGCTACAAAATCTCCAAACTTTGTCTGACTTTGTTGTAAGTAAACAATGTGATGGGTTGAAGGTTATAGAGCTGGGAAAATTTCGCCATCTACAAGGGAAGCTTTCCATCTCAACTCTACGAAATGTTACTAACCCCTCTGATGCTCTTTAAGCAAACTTGAAGATGAAAGAAAAAATTGAAAAATTGGAACTATATTGGAATGGGTTAGACAATACTACTGCTCAGCCAGATTCACATATTCAAAAACTTGTCTTTGAACAATTGTGGCCCTCAACAAATTTGAAAAAACTCACCATCGACGGCTATGGTGGATCCAACTTTCCAAACTGGTTGGGTGATTCTTCATTTGGCAACATGGTGTCTTTGCGCCTATGTGGTTGTGCTCATTGTTCATTGCTACCGTCCCTTGGGCAATTACAAAAGCCTGAAAGAACTACACATTTCTCAAATGGTATCTATAAAGAGTGTTGGTGCTGAATTCTATGGCACTACTGATGACTCATATTTAGATGTGTTACTTATGCTTTTATCACTTAAATCAACACAAGTTCTCAATTAATATTCGTGGTTTATTAGGTAAATATTAGTTATTTAGAGGAAAGAAGGGTTAGGAGCTTGTTTGTTATCATTTGACACTTTTGGTGCATTTTTGAGTATTTTAATGTTTCTGTTAAGTGCTGCAGCGGTAAGCGCTATAGCGCTATATGGCGGTGGGACAGTTGGACACTTTTGGAGCCTACTACTGTTTGATGAGTCATCATACTTATCCCTTGCTGTTCAGAATGTGTGGAAGCTTTTTAGTGACAAGTAGGACACTTGGCGCATTTTTATTGAAAGATGTCATTGTCACCTTTTTGTAAAGCTACTTTATGAGATGTGGATAATATCTATCTCACTTCTTCTTCCTCATAACATAGATTTCGAAATAAGGAGAGTTTTTGGGGAGGAAAACTTGACACCCTTCTCCTCCATTAATCCTCCACTTCAAGCTTTTATTTCTCAAGAGAAGATCATCATTTCCAGCGCTGTGAAGCTGTGCTGTAGCGTCAGCAACCCGTCACATGAGAAGGAGGTCACTACGTGCAACTTTTGCAACCTTGATTCTTCTTTTCATTTTCGGTAATATAAGCTTTTTGGTTTGTATTGTGTTGATGAGGCTCATCATGAGCTAAACACTTAGTAGTTGGATTGTTTTAAGCTTTGTAATGACTCTTTAGTATTGTTAATATAACGTTATGATGTTTGTGTTTCAATCTTTGTATTTTAATGCTTTCAAACTTGTTTTGGGATTGATCAACTGAAACGAGTAGATTCGTGGGTACAGACATGGTCCATGATTCGAACTCAAGGATTGATATGAATGAAAGGTTGTTTAAAGACATTCAGACAACTTGTGCTTAACTCTAGACACATGGGGCAATAGTTCATACGGTGAATACTGTGGGTTCTTCATTATACAGGGGTGGACTTATTTAGAACCTAGACATAGGAGTCTTGTAACAAAACCCTGGCGTCAGTGACCGAAAGGCACAACAGCATATGGTACAGCGCTTAACGCTATAGCGTCTAACGCTATAGCGCTTCACTACTGAGAAATTACTTAGCAAAGAGCAGTCCAACTCACTTTATCAACTCTTGAACTTTCTTTACTTGTTTATTTACATTTATGTTACTCACAATACTTGTTGACAACTTGTTATTGTTACTTGTTTTTCTCACTAGCTAAATTACTAATTTAAATATAGAAGTAAACTCAACAATCTCCGTGGGAACGATCTTTACTTATCACTCTATTACTTGTTGCGATTGTGTATACTTGCACATCTACTTTTCGCACAACAAGTTTTTGGCGCCGTTGCCGGGGATTGTGAAAGTTAATTTCTATTGTTTAGTTAGTAAGTTTAGTTAGTTTAGATTATTTTAGTTAGCATGTTCTGTTTTTCCAGCAAATTTTTTTGTTATTGTGTTTTGTGTTTGTAGTGTGTTTCTCTTTCTTGTTATTTGTGTTTAGTGTTTGTGAAAAAAAAATCCACTTTATGCCATGGACCATTTGAATTTTTACTCAATGCAAGCAAGGAATGCTCAACAACAACTTTTCAACTATGATTTCCATGGGAGTGAACATGAAAGGGGCTGTTATGAGACAAATTTCATGCCCATGACAACCCAATATTTGGATTATGGCATGGGAAATGTTGTGTGTGAGCAAGATTCATATTCTCATGCTCAAACTGAAGGATTACATGAGGACAACTTTGATTTAAAAGAACTCTTAGCTCAATTTCTTGAGGATATCAAAGTGGATAAAGGCAACTCTAAGTGTCATGCAAGAATATGGAAGAGAGTTGTATTGAAGAGGTGGTTGAGCAAAAGGAAGATAATTTCAAAGAACTCTTAGCTCATTCCATTGAATATATGAAGGTGGAACGTCACAACTTTGAAGCTTCGTGTAAGAATATAGAGGCTCACTTTACACTATAATGGAGCATCTAAAAGAAGAGAGTTGTATTGAAGAGGTGGTTGAGTAAAAGAAAGAAAAAAGTGTAGAGTTTGAAGATGAATGTTATCATTTGGGCAACTCTGATTTTAAAGAAATTTTTGCTCAGTCCATTGAATCTACTGAGGAAGAAAAAGAAAGTGTAGAGTGTGAACTTGAATGTGGTCATTTGGAAATAGTGGAAGAAAAACAAAAAAATTGTGTAGTTTGTAGAAAAAGAAAAATTCAAAAATAGTGGCAAGGAAGAGAAACCAAGGTTGAGGTATGAAAAGAGTAATGTGACAATTGAGACTCAACCCTTGGTAATTGAAGAAAATAGCCTTCCGCAAAATGAGCTTCAATTTTTTCAAGAGAGGGGGGAACTCCTATCCCAAAAGCTTATTGGTTGGGGCATGGGAACACTTGCTGCCCTATACCAAATACATGGGATTTCTGACCAAAAAGAGAAAGTGGAAGGATGATATTTTTTTCTTGTCCTATTATCCACCCTAACAAGGGTTTTGAATGTCAAGTCTAGCTAAGGACTTTTAAACAAAGCGCTACTGGGAGGCAACCCAGATTTTTAGGACTAATTATGTTTTCTATGTGTTTTTGTTTTTACTATTGCAGGTATGAATAAGAAGACTTGTGGTGTGTATATGCTGTCAATTATGCGAAATTCTAATGCTGTAGCACCATGTGCTACAGCACTTGTAGCTGAGGTGTTGAGAGTGTGCTTAAAATAGTTAAAAAGAAGATGATGAGAAAGATGAATGAGAGCATAATAAGAGAGAAGAGGGAAGTATCAAATCACACCCCCAAAACCTTTCCACCACACCTTCACCTAAACCATCACCAACCAAAGAACCATCCCCTCCATCTATAACACCTCCAAATTCTCACAGTTCCAGCCATAAATCTATCCTTACCTTAATCCAAACCATCAAACCTTATTCAAATACCGTCATCATTTCCAAAACAACCCACTCCACACAAGTTCCTATCTCCCAAGAAACTTCCCTCACCAAAACAAAAATCATCTCAACCTCACAAAAGAACAAAATCCACGAAAAACTCAGGCTGCCACAAAGCAACCACCAATGCTATTGGAAACTAAAGTGCAGAAAATGAATGCTGTCACAAGTGGCGCTACAACATCAGTATCAGAAGGCAGTGCTGCAGCATCTGCTGTAGCACCAAAGAAAGCTGTAAGAACAAAAATGGTGGCCATCCAAAAAGAGGCCAAGGGTACCTAAATCTGTTGTGGAGGAACCTAATTCTGTTGTAACAAATGATTGGGTCCCCTCTCCTACACCAGAGCCGCCATTAGCCAAAGATACCTACCACAAGACTTAGTCTGACTGAGGACTCTTAAACAAAGCGCTCCTGGGAGGCAACCCAAGGTTCTTAAACTAACAATTTTGTGTTTTTAATTTTTCTTTTGTGCAGGAGTGAATTTTGTGAAGTGGGAAAAGAAGCCACCAAAGGAGAAACCCTGGGACCAAGTTGGCAGATGACCCTCCACAAGAAGAAGTGCCAGTTAGCGCTGTAGCGGTTGATGCTACAGCGCCTAAAGCCCAGTCCCCGCACAAACCTGCATCTGAGGAGAATACTCTTGATCTTTCTGCAGAGAGGGAAGCAGCAGAAAAGCTGGCTGAGATGAAAGCTTACAAGGAAGCAGAGGATCCCCAGAATGAGGCTATAGTTCCTAGCACTGTAGCGGCATGAAAGAAAACAATCCAGTAGCAGAGCCACCACAGTGCTCACCAGAGCAAGCAATAGGCTCAAATCCGGGTTAGCAAACAAGTACTCTAACCCTTCTTTTAAAAAAAATGTTGTTTGTTTGTTTTCAATAAATCTGTTAGGTGCTATAGTGTTTGTTCTTGCATCTAACAATATGTTTAGAGTTTTCTTTCTGTTGTTTTTAATTCTGTTGAGTTTTAGTCATAGGCCTCTCCCATTAGAATTGCATGAGAAGTGGAGACACTGCTAGGTCTTAAGTTGGGGGGAGGACCTTAAATGTGTTTAATGTTATATGTGAAATGTTAATGTTATGTGTTTAATGTTATGTTTGTTGAATGAAAAGCATGATCAGTTGCAATTCCTAGTTTTCCAATAATAGGATATGTTTCTTCCTGGGCTAAATTTAATGATGATTATGTGTTTTGAGTAGAGTAGCCTTGTTTGAACAATGACTAGTCTTATTGCTGCTTCTACACAAAACTCTAGGCTTAGCAAGGAACCTAGTTAGCTAGGAATGATAGGGTTTAGTCAAGTTTTTACTAAAAATTGAGAGTAGCATTTGAAGCAAAGTTTGGGGGTGCATCGGTTATATTAAGGCTAGGTATGAATATTATAGGATGGTCAGTGCAATAGGACCCAAAGTGTACAAATGGTCATGTAAAAAGCTGCAATTTCCTAAAACAAATGCTGAACTGTTCCAAAAATGCATATAAAAAAAAGAAAAAGAAAAGAAAAGAAAAAAAAGAAGAAGATAGAAATGCAAATAAGGAGTTCAGTAATGAGGGCATTGCAGCTGAATCTGTTCATCAAGTAACTCGTGCTATAGCATCTAACGCTATAACGCGGAGAAATCACCAAATCAATAGTTAGTGCACTGGCCAAAGATCTGAAATGCCTAATCAAGCCCTTTGTTGTGCTTTGAAGCCCCTCAAGTCTTATGTGAAGTTGTTAGTCTACTCTCCCTTTTGAAAAATTCTTTGGCTAAACCAAAAGAAGGCCACTCTTTCCAAGGCTAGGAGAAACGTTGAAACTAGCTAGGAACTAAACTAAGCCTAGTAGTCACACACTCACAATTGAGCAGTAATAATTTTACATGTTGTGAAAAGCAATGGCGTGTGTGTGTGTTGGATGTGAATCTGAAAGTTTGACCCACTAAGAACATTTTTGAAAATTTGTTTGATTTAGGGATGCAACTGACCTTGTCTTTCTATGCTGTTATTGTTCTATTTTAAGTTAGTTTGTTTGTCTTTATAAAGTGTCATTACTTGAGGACAATCAATGGTTTAAGTTTGGGGGTGTGATAACTCTTATCTATAAGAGTTATTTCTGCTTTCTAGACTTAAACAAATGCGAGTTCTGAAGTAATAATAATAATTTATTTTTTTTAGAAAAAGATATTGTTGTTGTCTTGTTTGTGCAGTTAATCTATGTAATTGTTTCTTTGTTGTTGTGTTGTTTGTTCTTTGTCAAGCGTCATTCCTTGAGGACAATCAATGGTTTAAGCTTGGGGGTGTGATGACTCATATTTAGATGTGTTATTTATGCTCTTATCACTTAAATTAACACAAGTTCTCAATTAATATTCGTGTTTTATTAGGTAAATATTAGTTATTTAGAGCAAAGAAGGGTTAGGAGCTTGTTTGTTATTATTTGACACTTTTGGTGCCTTTTTGAGTATTTTAATGCTTATGTTAAGTGCTGCAGCGGTAAGCGCTATATGGCGGTGGGACAGCTGGACACTTTTGGAGCCTACTACTGTTTGATGAGTCATCATACTTATCCCTTGCTGTTCAGAATGTGTGGAAGCTTTTTAGTTACAAGTAGGACGCTTGGCGCATTTTTATTGAAAGATGTCATTGTCACCTTTTTGTAAAGCTACTTTATGAGATGTGGATAATATCTATCTCACTTCTTCTTCCTCATAACATAGATTTCGAAATAAGGGGAGTTTTTGGGGAGGAAAACTTGACACCCTTCTCCTCCATTAATCCTCCACTTCAAGCTTTTATTTCTCAAGAGAAGATCATCATTTTCGGCGCTGTGAAGCTGTGTTGTAGCGTCAGCAACCCGTCACATGAGAAGGAGGCCACTACGTGCATCTTTTGCAACCTTGCTTCTTCTTTTCATTTTCGGTAATATAAGCTTTTTGGTTTGTATTGTGTTGATGATGCTCATCATGAGCTAAACACTTAGTAGTTGGATTGTTTTAAGCTTTGTAATGACTCTTTAGTATTGTTAATATAACATTATGATGTTTGTGTTTCAATCCTTGTATTTTAATGCTTTCAAACTTGTTTTGGGATTGATCAACTGAAACGAGTAGATTCGTGGGTACAGACATGGTCCATGATTCGAACTCAAGGATTGATGTGAATGAAAGGTTGTTTAAAGACATTTAGACAACTTGTGCTTAACTCTAGACATAGGGGAGCAATAGTTCATAAGGTGAATACTGTGGGTTCTTCATTATACAAGTGGATTATTTAGAACCTAGACATAGGAGTCTTGTAACAAAACCCTGGAGTCAGTGATCGAAAGGCACAACAACATATGCTACAGCGCTTAACGCTACAACGTTTAACGTTATAGCGCTTCACTACTGAAAAATTACTTAGCAAAGAGCAATCCAACTCACATTATCAACTCTTGAACTTTCTTTACTTGTTTATTTACATTTATGTTACTCACAATACTTGTTGACAACTTGTTATTGTTACTTGTTTTTCTCACTAGCTAAATTACTAATTTAAATATAGAAGTAAACTCAACGATTTCCGTGGGAACGATCTTTACTTATCACTCTATTACTTGTTGCGATTGTGTATACTTGCCGATCTACTTTTCGCACAACAACTACCTTACCATCCCTGGTCTAAAGAAAGAAATTTACAAGTTTGTACTAAAGTGGTATGGCACTGCTCCTTCAAATTCAAGTTCACAAATCCAAAGTTTTGTGCTTGTACAGTTGCAACCGTCAGTAGATTTGAAGAGTCTCTCCATTAAAAGCTACGGTGGAACCAATTTTCCAAATTGGTTGGGAGATTCTTCATTTGGCAACTTGGTGTATATGAAGATCAGTAATTGTGTTAATTGTTCATGGCTGCCACCTGTTGGACAATTAGGTAATTTAAAAGAACTCTTAATTAAGGGGATGAAATCAATAAAGAGTGTCGGTGCTGAGTTCTATGGAAATGGCAATGGTCCTTCATTTCAACCATTTCCCTCGTTGGAGATTTTGTCATTTGATCAAATGCCAGGGAGGAATGGGTCTTGATTGGAGGTACGACTACAGAGTTTCCTACCCTGAGATGTCTAACACTACAAGGATGTCCGAACCTCAAAGGAAACATACCGACCAACCTTCCTTCTCTCGTGACCTTAGAGATCTATAATCTTGGTGATATAGAATGCTTAGATGGGAAGTGGCTTCACCATCTCACCTCTCTACAAAAACTTCATGTTTATAATGCTCATAAGCTCAAGTCATTTCCAGAAGAGGGATTTCCTTCCTCTCTTTCTGTACTAAGAATCTGTGAATGTCCATTGTTGGAAGCAAGATTGTGGAGGAAGCAAGGGAAAGAGTGGCGTAAGATTGCTCACATTCCCTCCATAGACATCAACTACACTATAAACCCACTCCTTGTATTACATTCATGGATGGAATCTCGACAAGAGTGAGTGTTCTGTGACTCGTGTCATGGATGAAATACTACTTTCTTCTTTGTTTGTTATGATGCCATTAAATTTCTTTGTCATGAATGTAACATGTATGTATGTATGTATACCTCTGCAGTTTTTGTGATATCAACAGATTTGAGCATTGGCATAAATATTTGATTTTCTAAATTAAATTCTCAACCAAATTAATGCGTGCTAAATGGGTTCAAATATTAAAAAACATCTATAGTAGAGACATTCTTGTGGAGTTGGAAAAGGGGGAGAAAATTGTCAGTATTGATAATGATCACATGGATTCTCAGCTCTGTGCAGTCTTTGCTTGTGATATCTACAAGCAATTATATCTGCAATGTTTACCCATTCTATGTCAAAGGTAAATTGATTTGCAGTTTAATTAATGACTACTGATATTGTATTTTCATATCTTGTCAAAGTATAAGCTGTTTTATAAAATAATAATATTAGGATGTATCGATACTATAAAATAATGTGATTGAACCTTGCTGCTGACTCTTCTTCATTAGTTGGTCAGCACAAGAGCAATCTACCCAGTTATGTCAGAGACCCTACAACAGCATCTTGAAAATTGAGTTCAAAGACCTTGATGTTTGAAGTGTGAGTGAACCCCTCACTTGACCTGTAAATATGTCATTGTTGATCCATGGTACTAAAGTTTTGGGCCTCTCTATACTTCTTGGTTGTGGGCCTACTTTGTAGCCTCGGTTCTGTTATGCTCTATTGATGTTGAAGCCCAACTGTCTGTTTCATCCTTCCTTTGGTCTAACTGCTAATTCTGTATTATTAGTTAGTTAGTTAGTTAGGCTTGTAACCGAATTTGTTGTTTTGAGTTACAAGTATAAGAGGGAGTATTTTTATTCACACCTTGCATGAGCTCTCTCTGGTTTTGATTCACCATTGTAATCTCTAATTTTGATAGTGCATATTCTCAGTCGGATTCAGTCCCGGAGACGTAGGATAATTTACTCCGAACCTCGTTATCAGTTTCTGGTGTTCTCCTTCCTTTACTCGTTAAATTTATGCAATTTTACTTTCCTGTTAATTGAAATCTGATTTCTTTTTTCTATAGTGTTTAATTGGTTTGTGATTTATTCAATTTACACAAAGATTTGAGTGCTGCATTATACGTAAGTGTTCCCCAGATGATTGCTACGTGCCTAAAACACAAAATGAAGAAAGGACCAACATGTGAGTTGGTTATTTAATGAAGTGCCAAGTTGCTGATGTGGCACACTCAATGTGCTAACCTACTTTCTTTGAAGTATTCCCTCAAGTTGAAGTTGGTTCTCTCTATTGTTTCTAGTTTGTGGCAAATTAGTTAGGGATGGTTTTGCTTCACTATTTCCGTTGTATTGCTAGAGTATATAACTTTTCTTCAAACTGTTTTGTAAAGGAGAGAGTTCACAATTTTGGGTTGAGAGATAGAGTGAAACACGAGAGTTGTGGGAATATGGGAAGTGAGGGGGAAACACTTGGGAAATCTCAAATTGTGTAATCACTTCAAAATTGGCAGATTCAATCAAATGGACCTAAGCAATTGCTTAGTCCCGCAGATGTAGGCATCACATTGATGTTGAAATGCGTGAACAAATCCTTGTGTTCTTAGATTAGGTTTCTCGCTTTGATTTGTGCATTTTCTGGAATTTCTTTTTCATCTGTGTTCTTTAATTGTTCGGTTCATCTTTTGCATTCAAGAACAAGTTTTTGTTCTTGATTATGTGTTGTGTTACTGGTTTTATGTGTTTCGGGTTGCTTGTTATCTCAACGGTAGCTAGGTATCTACTTTGGGTCTTAATAATTTAATTTTTGAAATGTATTGTAAAGTGGTAATAGACCCTATAAATTCACGTTCACTTGATATTTTTAAACTAGGGTCCATTATCTTTAGTATGAACCTTCTACCAAACTTTAGTGTGAAGTTTATTCGAAAGTAAACCAACGAAGTTGTTCATAATTTAACTCAAGTAGTCCTTTCTATACCTAGCCATGAAACTTATGATCAAGTACCACATTGTATTGGATCATTGATTTTTAATAAATGAAGTGAATTTATCTTTATCAAATATATATATATATATATATATATATATATATATATATATATATATATATATATCAGTTTTGGTCCTTTATCTTTGCTCTTGGTTTCACTTTGGTCCTTTATCTTTTTTTTTTGTCCGTTTTGGTCCTTTATCTTTCATTTTCGTTTCATTTTGGTCCCTGTCGTTAGTTTTTTCTAACGGACGCAACGCTGGCAGTTAACTGCTGACGTGGGGTCCATCTTCATTAAATGACGTGACGTTTTATTTAATTCTAAAATAGTTTCCACATCATCTTTTACTTTATTTAAATTTAAAAAACACAAAACATAATTTAACAAATAACTAAAAACAATAAAATCAAAAACAGAACTTAGAAAAGGAAAGAAATTTCTGATTAAATGAAGAACGGAAAGAAGAACCCTAAATCAACCCCCAAATTTGAAACCTAGATTTGTGTTGAATCCCATATTTCATTTCGCTTTCCCTCTTCGTTTATGAAATCGAAAAAGAAATCTGGGTCTGAGAACGAAAAGAAAATTCATGAAGAACAGGGAAGAAGAAGAAGAAGAACCCTAAATCAACCCCCAAATCTCAAAACGAAATCGAATCAGAACGAAATCCAGCGTTGATCACCCCCAAATCTTCATCTTCCCCAAAAACGCTGGACGAAATCGATTCTTGCATTTTTTTTGGGTTTTTTTGCTGGGTCACGCTGCAGATCTGGGTTTTCTGTTGAATCACGCTTTGTTTCATTTGGGTCCTCTATGTTTTTGTTTGGTTTCATTTTGGTCCCTCTCAGTTTTTATTTTGATTCACTTTGGTCCCTCCCAGTTTCTTTTAAATATGGAATTCTGAGTTTGATGTATCTTTGTTTGCTTGAGTAAGTCTCTTCTACTGGTGTTACTGCTACTGTGCAAAGAAAGAGTTTTAGGCCAAAACTTCCAACATGGAAGAGGCAATGAATCTCTTAGTTATGCTTCATAATATGTCTTTAGCTTTATGTTTATTTTGTAAGAATGTTGTATTTTGGATGTGGATGTTTAATCCCCCTTTTGTTGTTTAATTGGCTGAATGTTGTTTATTAATAGCCAATAGATATGATGACAAAACATATTTGGTCACTTTTGATTGACATTAAGTTGGTATGGTATGTTTCATCTTGGTCCTTAATGTTTATTATTTGGTTTCAATCTAGTCCTCTATCTTTTTTAATAGTTTCTCTTTGGTCCCTCATTTTGAACTACTATATAAAGCAATAATGTCCTACAGGTGTAGATATTTAAAACACAAATTACACAGATTTGAAACACAACTTACACATAATTGAAACACAACTTACAAGAAATTCAAAATATCGTTCTAAACATTGGCCAAATCAACACGGAATTGAAACACAACTTAGAATTCAAACACAATTACACATAACTACTCAAGCAAACAAAGATACATCAAACTCAGAATTCCATATTTAAAAGAAACTGAGAGGGACCAAAGTGAATCAAAATAAAAACTGAGAGGGACCAAAGTGAATCAAAATAAAAACTGAGAGGGACCAAAATGAAACCAAACAAAAACATAGAGGACCCAAATGAAACAAAGCGTGATTCAGCAGAAAACCCATATCTGCAACTCAGATCTGCAGCGTGACCCAACAAAAAACCCAGAAAAAATACAAGAATCGATTTCGTTCAAATCTGGATTTCGTCCAGCGTTTTTGGGGAAGATGAAGATTTGGGGGTTGATTAACGCTGGATTTCGTTCTGATTCGATTTCGTTTTGTGATTTGAGGGTTGATTTAGGGTTCTTCTTCTTCTTCCCTGTTCTTCATGAATTTTCTTTTCTTTTCGTTCTAGACCCAGATTTCGTTTTCGATTTCATAAACGAAGAGGGAAAACGAAATGAAATATGGGATTCAACACAAATCTAGGTTTCGAATTTGGGGGTTGATTTAGGGTTCTTCTTCCTGTTCTTCATTTAATCAAAATTTTCTTTTCTTTTCTAAGTTAAGTTTTTGATTTTATTGTTTTTAGTTATTTGTTAAATTATGTTTTGTGTTTTTTAAATTTAAATAAAGTAAAAGATGATGTGGAAATTATTTTAGAATTAAATAAAACGTTTACGGGCCACGTCATTTGATGAAGATGGACGCCACGTCAGCAGTTAACTGCCAGCGTGACGTCCGTTAGAAAAAACTAACGGCAGAGACCAAAATGAAACGCAAATGAAAGATAAAGGACCAAAACGAAACAAAAAAAAGATAAAGGACCAAAGTGAAATGAAGAGCAAAGATAAATGACCAAAACTGATATTTAGTCTCTCCCTCTCTCTCTCTCTCTCTCTCTCTCTCTCTCTCTCTCTCTCTCTCTCTCTCTCTCTCTCTCTCTCTCTCTCTCTCTCTCTCTCTCTCTCTCTCTCTCTCTCTCTCTCTCTCTCTCTCTCTCTCTCTCTCTCTCTCTCTCTCTCTCTCTCTCTCTCTCTCTCTCTCTCTCTCTCTCTCTCTCTCTCTCTCTCTCTCTCATATATCATTGCCCGGAGCCACAAGCCACCACAAGTACATTTATTCTTAAGTTGTTGTGGTGTAGGTATGTTTCGAAACTCTTCAACACGTGCCCTGGAGGCCTATTGTTTTTGCACGGTCTCTGACACGTGCCCTTTTTATTACATTTTTCTTTTGTTTATTTCTCTTATCTTTGTCTCAAACAAAACACTAATTTAAAACTATTTCTTTTCTCTTTCTCTCTTTTCACCCTTATTTCTCCCTTCAAAATATCATTTCAGAATTAAACATAGTAGTGGTACTGTATATAGATGCTCTAGAAAAAGGGTGGGAATCTAAACATCTCAATCGGCTTGTCAGCCGTGGCGCCAAATGCCTCTTTTTTTTTTCTTTTTTTGTTTTATCTTTTTTGGTTTCCGTCGGAATCTAAACATAGTAGTGGTACTGTATATAGATGCAAATTGTCGTCGCAAATTCCGTCGAAAAAAAAAACATTTCCGACGGAAATTTCCGTCGGAAATCCGTCGGTAATTTTTTAAAAAAAATAAAATAAAATAAAATCAATAGACATTAGAAGGGAACTGTACTGGGAACAATATATCTACCAACTCAGCTTTGATAATGCTAATCATCATTTGGTATTGTATTTGATGTGTTGAATCTACACATAACACATCCTCAAAACAAAATGGATTTATAAGAACCCCATTAGAATCCACATGCTTATTGACGGCTAGGGGTAGGGGTATTTCATAGGACCTTATCTAACACTACAAATAATTTGACCGTTCTCATACACATAAGGCAACACCAACTACATCAAACAAAATAATACAAGAATGATGTCAAGTATATAAATCCGTAGCTTACGAAATCTTCATTAAGAACATAACAATCAAGCTCATCATCCCAGCCATTGTGTAAGTTCTCTCTCACCAACTCTCCAACATTGATGTGGTGGAGCTGAGTGGCCTCCGCCAGAGCTGTTGACATTGTTGTCTTCCCTGTCCCTGGAGTGCCAGTCACTAGAATGTTTGGCCTCTTCCTTGTTCCATTTTCTCACACCATGACTACGGCACTTTGCTGTGAAGTCAGTGATTAAGTCTTCAAGGATTGCCACATTGTAAAGTGTGCCATTCAAATTCACACAAACAAATCTTTAAACAATGTGAATCATTATCAAAAAAACAAAAACCAATAATTTGCTATGTAAAAAATTGCCTGCTAACCACCACCACCCAAAAATTAAACAAGATAAAAATGATTCAGCATTGACTTTTTCTTTCTTGTGTTTTCCACTATCAGATTGCCATGGAAGCACTAATTCAATGACTACCCCAACACAATCAATAGTAAACACGAGAAAGAAATGGGAATCTCCACTGTAGTACTAAATTCTACGTGAATCATAAATAACAAAGAAATTTGAGTTCATCAATGACAAAAGGAAATAAAATAACAATACAAGAGAGAAGAAGAGTTCATAGCATAGCAGACACAAAAGGCAAATATTCCTGCTAAGTGTCCATTCTCTAAATTGCAATTACTAATTAGTCTTTTAAAATTCTATTACTAATCTGAAAAGAATCACTCAACATTCTCTCGGTAACCAGGTCAGCTGTCATGTGTACAGCCTGTGCTTGTTACCTCTTCACTGGGATATAACAACGTTACACTTCGCAATAATACTTGTAAAGTCAGAGTAAATCAAGCAAGGAAAATGACTTTAGAAGACTTGAAGAATCAACTCAAATAATAACTTACACCCAATTGATCATTTGTAACAAACTAGATGGAAACATATGGATACGAACCAGTCAACAGAGGACAAATGACAACACACTTCAGCAACAGGTGAAAACTAGTTTATGATTAAATAGTTCTAGGTTACAGGATTAGATCTGTACCTGTAGTGCGGGCCCTCTGGAGTCTGGAATACTTAAGAGTATCTCAAATGTGAAGGCTGTCAGCAAAATTGAATTCCAAGACTGCATGAGAGAGAGAAAGAGAGGTGGAATACAATGACAGTGAATTCATTTAGAATCAATAGTAGGCAAAAGGCATATGTATATACGTGTGATATATATGACAATTTTAAAGTACTTCGTATTAGGAAACATGTATAATGTGGTAAAAGCACAATGCTATTATGACCAACCAACACTTAAAAAATGCAACAATGTCAAGTTGTTTCCCATTCAAGTATAAGAACTTTCATGTCAAGCCCAAATCATTGCACACTAAACAAAACTAGAATGACCCCCAAGGGTTCTCACTGTAAATAAAAGTAAAACCATGCCAAACACAAAGACTTTCACTGTTTTATTCAGTACAGAATTCATTCTCTAGTTAAGTTGCAGCATAGAATCTATATGGCGGCAAACTAACACAAACAATAGTTATTAACCCACTAATCTAGCCCCATAGAGAATACACTTGATCTAAAATTCATGGCTATTCTAAAATTTCAGCAACAGCAACCCAACCCATTTGTCATGAATTAAATACTATCATGAAGTTTTGTCTAAAATTTCAGCAACCCAACCCAACCCAACAGCAAAGATAAAAAGAAAAAAGAAAGAAATATAGAAAGAAAAAGGGAAACAAGAGTTTCAACCAATCAATTTTAAACAGAAATCAAAGAACATTATAGCATACGTCAAAATGGATTAGATACATACACATCCATTACAGTCAAGAGGAAAATAAGTTCAAAAGACAAATAAATTATATTAGATTCCACAGCTAAGTTTTGATCCAAATTGTGTGGATCACTCCAAACCATACATTTCAACTATGACTCATGGGAGTATCAAACTCACATCCAACTCAGAGCTTTAAGTTCTAACTTCTGCGCCCATGTTCAACCCACCGTAAATCCAAACATATTCTTAACGCGGCTACTCCATGTCTGTGTAGGAATTATGTTCTGTCCATATAAATGAAAAATGAAAATTTTAGTGGGATGATAGTGGACTGGCTGATGATAACATAGTGATATTAAGGCAGTTCAAATAGGTGGTTCATCATGTTTAGTAGATTGTTAATGGATATACCAAAGCCGAAACTCATCAACCACCAACGTAACATCATTAACACCTTATACACGATTTTAAGGTTGTTCAAGTACATAAATTTGTGATCAATGGCGTTATGAAACTAGCCTACAAGTGACCAGTGAAAAACCAGAGGCTCGCTGTAAAAGATGAATCAATCAATAAGCATAAAGTAGCCACTTCCAACAGCACTGGAGTAGCCAGATGTTTGAAAAGCATAATTTATAAGTCAAATTAATAATAATAAAAAGAGCATTCTTTTTTCCACGAAATTAGATACACTGATACACCATGACCGTTTTTGATTAAAAATCCCCCGCTATTGACTCGTTCAAACGAATTTTCAAAAAGAAAAGGCAACAAAACACACTTGTTTATCACTTTTTTGTTAAAAAGAAAAGGTAAGAAAATACACTTGTTTATCACTTTTTTGTTCACAAATTATTTGGTCTAAAACTTTTTGTACTGTCCAAAATAAATATTGAAAATCATACTAGAAAAACAGTGACACTATTACTTCAAACATTTGTGCTACGAGTCAATGTTCAAATTTATCGGATGCAAAAACATAAGCTGTGAGAAAGGTAATTGACCACACTGCACCATTAAAAATATGAACGAAATCATCAAGAGAACTTGGCCGTATATGCTAGAAAAACAAGCAGGACAATCATATATATGAACATAATAATAATAATAATTACGATTAAAAAGGCTGGCAACAAAAAAGCAAGACCAATTTGACAAGCAAGAATGCACTTAAACTATCCTTTACCTCGAGTCAAAATTGTTGTGAACTTAAAAAGCAGTAACTATTCCCACTGCAACTGTTTTGCCTACAGAACAGTATAATGTGTTCTCAACATAATTGATACCAGGAGCTGGTTTGGAAGGAAAATAAAACATCATTTCTTAAATATTTACCTTCAGTACGAAGAGTGAATCTCCCAAGTTGTGGAAAATCAGAGAACTTCTGAATGCATATCGAGTTGCTGACCTGTGAGAACATTTTCAAAACAAGATCAAATGAAGCTTTAGGATATTGAAAAAATAATAATAACAAATCACCAATCCATCAGCAACTAATTCCTCTCAATCTGAAACTCAACAATCATCCTACATGATCATCATTAAATTTAAAATCTTTTCATATCCTTACAAAGGCCTAATTTTATACAACAGACATGTCCTTAATCAATACAGAGAAATCTTGCAAAGACAAAAGTGCAGAGACAGACGGAAGGAATAAATACATACATTGTCCAGCAATTCAAGGATCTGCAGCTGCGCAACAAATTCAGTAGCGGCTGGTATTGGATTCGCTGAGATCAGGACAAAGACACGAAAACCATGTTAAACCGTTCAGCAAATGTATAACCACATAAAGGCAGCCAAAAAGTAAACATCCCAGAAATTGAATTCACGATTTGGGGGGTTCCATCTGTGACCATTGTTGAATGACTTATCTCTTATTCAGGCAGCACTTTCCAACCAGACACAATTTAAGTCTACACTCCCAACTCAATTACTAAAATATATAAAAACAACTCACTTTGGAACATTACTCTACGAGGCTGGTGCAATAGTAGTGGTACTGAACATCTCATGGCATGGCACACTACTCTACGACTCGATTTTCCATAACAGGCAGAAATAAGAAATGAACCATGAGACACGCCACTAGTTTTAACATATACGCATGATTTGATTTTATTTTTCTTTTAGCATCTTTCTTCCAATAAAATTTCTCTTCAGTTAAAAAATGTATTCACAAATATTCTGCTACAACACACCTTTTAAAAGTCCAACAAAAGCTTACCAGTACTTGACAGGACAAACCCACTCAATATGTCTTCTTCAACACCAGATAATCTAACCCGTAAATTTTCACCAGGTCCAGCACGGTTAACCCGATTCTCATCAATAAATATAGCAACAACCTTGACGTGATCCTGCAGATTAGTCACATTCAGAAAAGGATAAAAAGCAGTAGAAAAGAAAGAACAAAGTTCATGATACTCCAAAGAAGAACAACAAAAAAAAAACATAAACCACCTTATTTGGCATAACCAACAAATAATCTCCCTCACGAATACTGCCAGATTCGACTTTGCCCATGACAACAGTTCCCATGTCTTTGAATTTATCAAGTATAGGCATCCTATGCAAATCAGAAGTCCAACATTACCAAAGTTGATTTTTTTTAAACACACACAAACATATGCATACATGTGTGTGCGCGCGCGCCTTAAGGAGGGATAAGGAAACAACATAATGTTCAAACTTATAACACACACTACTTGAAAGGACCTTTAGGATCTCGCAGAGGAACTTCAATGGCGTCAAGAGCTTCAAATAGGCAAGGACCATTCCACCATGAACAAATGCTTTTATCCAATCTGGTTAATGAACATACTTAGTAAAATAATTTCCCTTTCCAACCTACCAAACTGGTCAGGACTCAAATAAAGAAATAAGACAAGGCCACATCACATGAGATTTTTTAGCAGTAACCAGTGAGTTACCAACAAGACGGTTTCCACAGCTTCCAACCATTTGTCTCCCACTGAAATTTGGGTTGAACACAACTTGTCCACAAAATGAACTCCTCAAAGTATTAAAGCATCCAAAATTTTCCCTCCCTGAAACAAACACATCAATGTAAAAACCCACAGACTAGAGAGTAGGAAATCTTTGTGAGGGGGAGTGAAATTTTGACCTAAATTTACACAGAACATGGATTAATGGTAGAAAGCAGAAGAAATTACAGGCAATTTGCTTACTGTGTCAAGGAACAAAGCGATGTACGTACAAACAACAGTTGCAAGGTGAAATTTGTAACACCCCTTTTCTACCCGTTAATTTAATTGGAAAATATCAGAGTTTTCAAAATTTCTTTTCATCGCAAAGGATGTTACACATACTTCAATAAAAACCACACTTTTCAATAAAACAGCTCAAAACATATTATCCAGGTATTACGTAGCACATCACAAAAAGGCGAATCTCAAAACCACAGTTATCATCGCAATAATACTCAACGTCAATAAAAATCATCTAAGCAGCGGAATAATAAAATAAAACAGAACGGTCAATAAAACTTAACAACCAAAAACATTCATGATATAAGTTCGCCCCACCCCCTGAGTGCTACGTATCAGAGCGTGACGACTCGACTCGAATTAGTGAAGGTACCTAGTCCTTCACTCGCAATCACCTGCACGTTACCGCATGGGGGTAACATTCAAACAGAAGGGTGAGTCCAATTCAATTCATATAATAAGTCATATGATAAATAATAAGTCAGTTCACAGCTCAAAATGAATCACATCACAATCATCGATCATATCACCACAATAATTCATCACTATGTCATGTAGGCATGTGAAATGCAACCCACTCGCGGGCATATGCATGAGGTACCTTTTCACAAACGTCGCTTTGCCCTTAAGGCCTCATCGTCACTTAGCCACATGGGCCTCAAAAACGTCACTGGGTTTATGCATATGGGCATGAGACACTATGACATGCACCACTCACAAACACACAAATACACAAATACCCAAATCATAGTCAACTATGTGACCCGTCACTTGCCGGTTTGCTCACAAGAAGCACAGCACCTGTCAAATTCACAATCAACACACAACGTCACTTGGCCCTTTAGACCTTAACATCACTTAGCCTTTCGGGCCTCAAACGTCACTGGGTTTTCATCGTCACTTATACATAAATATCATCAGCTCAAACAATAGCCACTGAGGGCAAAAACGTCATTTACTAGCCACCAAGGGCATCATCGTCATATACGCGTCATTATAAATAATAATAGCCACTAAGGGCAAAACAGTCATTTAACTAGCCACTAGGGGCATCATCGTCAAAATCATCATTTTTGACATTACTTCGTTAAAAACCACTGGTCGTACGCAAAAGAGAATTTTTAGAGGCACCAAACGCGTTTTCAATATCACAGCAACAACCACAGGGGACAGCCACTTGGGCGCCCAGCAAGCTTCTGAAATTATAAGTTTTTATTTTTAAAAATGGAACACACAGATAGACAACTGAAAATGCTTCACAACGCTTTTTGAATCGTTCAAAACGGATATTCGAGTCAAAAGATATAGCGAAAACAGTTTTCGAAAATATTTTGGAACATCCTGAAAACTGGCGCCATGGGCGCCCACCGCCCAGGCACCTGGCGCCCAGCGCCTAGCAAGAAGCACCACACGCACGCACACACCCGGGCGCTCAGCGCCCAGCGCCTGGCGCCTTGGCGCAACACACAACACACGCACACGGGCGCTTAGCGCCCAGCGCTGGCACCCAGCGCCCAGCGCTACGCACACACACACGCGCACGGGCGCTCAGCGCCCAGCGCTGGCACCCAGCGCCCAGCGCCCCAGCCACACACGCACAGCAACACGCACTGGCGCCCTTGGCGCCCAGAACAGTTCCAGCACCAGATTTTAACCCAATTTCAGCACAAAACATCATTTTTCTCAAAATTTTTCACATGACCAACACAACCCATATTACAATCTTTCATAATCACGTATGAATTCATCCAACACCACCTATCAAACATCGAATTTCACACATCCCAAGCACCACATAGCATCACGCATATATCTAAGGTCACAAACATGAATTCGCAAGCATCAACATATAATCACGCATATGGCAACAATCAAGACATGAATTTCGTAAACATCATACAGTCGAAATTAACATCTAGGCTATCACTACTTAGGATCCATCATAGGAGTCATTATAGGAATTGAAAAAAAGACATCCCCTTACCTCGAATTCGAAGAGTAGGATATCTAGAGATGATCACGAACGGAACCACGGCAACCGGATCACGCCTCCTCTTTTCTCCTTGAAGCTTGCGACTCTTCTCTTCTCCCTCTCCCTCTCTACGGCGCGCCTCTTCTTCTTTTCTCTCTTGTCTCAAATTTTCGCAAAAATGGTCACAACAAACCCTAACCCCTAAGCACTTGTCCACTTCGCATATGCCTAGAGTCATGGGCTTGGGCTTCTCACTTAAGCCCAAGTCCATTTAGTTTGGCACCTCCACCTTCTAATACTTCCTACACATATTAATATAATTCTAATTAATTAAATTATACCCAGTAAATTAAATAAATGCCTAAATACTTAATTAAATAAATTAATTAAATATTTAGGGTGTCACAACTCTCCCCCACTTAGAATATTTCGTCCTCGAAATTTACCTGATCAAATAATTCTGGGTAGGACTCTCGCATCTTGCTCTCTAGCTCCCAAGTCATACTCTCGCCGGCAGCTCCTAGCCAAACCACTTTCACTAATGCAATCTCTTTGCCTCTAAGCGCTTTCACTTCCCGATCCTCAATCCGTACGGGCATCGTCTCCACAGTGAGATTATCCCGCACCTCTACATCATCCATATGGATCACATGAGATGGATCCGACACATACTTCCGAAGTTGCGACACATGAAATACGTCATGCAAATTCGAAAGATTTGGCGGTACAGCCACTCTATAAGCCACATTTCCGATTCTTTCAGAAATCTGATAAGGACCAACAAATCGAGGAGTGAGCTTCTTCGATTTCAACGCTCGACCAACACCGGTAATAGGAGAAACCCTTAAGAACACATGCTCACCCTCCTGAAATTCTAAATCCTTCCTCCGCTTATCATGATAACTCTTCTGACGACTCTGCGAAGCCTTCATCTTTTCACGGATCATCTTGATCTTCTCTGTAGTCTCCCGGACAATCTCCGGTCCCAACACTACACTCTCTCCCGACTCATACCAACACAATGGCGTTCTACACTTTCGGCCATACAACGCTTCAAATGGTGCCATCCCGATACTGGAATGGTAACTGTTGTTATAGGTAAACTCAATCAACGCAAGGTAGGAATCCCATGAACCCCGCTGTTCCAATACACAAGCCCTCAACAAATCCTCTAACGACTGAATTGTCCTCTCTGACTGACCGTCTGTCTGAGGATGATATGCTGAACTCATTTTCAGCTTTGAACCCAACTCCTTCTGCAAACTCGTCCAAAACTCAGAAGTGAACCTTGGATCCCTGTCTGACACAATACTCTTCGGAACACCGTGCAACTTCACAATTTCTTTGACATAGACCTCTGCCAACCTCGATACCGGATAAGTGATATTAATAGGAATAAAGTGAGCAGACTTCGTTAACCTATCAACGATCACCCAAATAGCGTCATGACCCTTAACTGTATTCGGCAATCCCGTCACAAAGTCCATCGCTATGCTATCCCACTTCCACTCTGGAACTTCCAACGGTTGCATTAACCCTGCTGGCTTCTGGTGTTCAACCTTCGACTTTTGGCAGGTCAAACAGGCATACACAAACCGTGCCACATCTCTCTTCATACCATACCACCAAAACATCTTTTTCAGATCTTGATACATTTTCGTCGCTCCAGGATGGATACTCAACTTGCTACGGTGACCCTCCTCTAAAATTGCCTTTCTCATCTCTTCATCGTCCGGAACACAGATCCTACCCCGGAACCTCAACACACCACTGGAATCTAATTTGAAATCTTCCTCTTCAGATTGACCAACCCCATTAATTAAATCCACCAACTTGACATCTGACTTCTGAGCCTCTTTGATGCTGCCCAGGAAATCATTATCGATCTTTAGCATTCCCAGCTTGACACTGCGAGGTGTCATTTTACAAACTAAGCTCAAATCTCTGAATTCCTCGATCAACTCTAATTCTTTCACCATCATTGCCGACACATGCAAAGACTTTCTGCTTAAAGCATCAGCCACTACATTAGCTTTGCCGGGATGATAGTTCAAACCAAAGTCATAATCCTTCAAGAGCTCCAACCACCGACGCTGTCTCATATTCAACTCTTTCTGATCGAACAGATACTTTAGACTCTTATGATCACTGAACACTTCGAACCTCGAACCATAAAGGTAGTGCCTCCAAATCTTAAGCACAAATACCACGGCAGCCAATTCCAAATCATGCGTAGGGTAATTTTTCTCATGAATCCGCAATTGCCTCGACGCATACGCAACAACCTTTCCATCTTGCATCAGCACACCACCCAGACCCATCTTCGAAGCGTCACAATACACAACAAACGGCTCCTCTGGATTAGGCAACGTCAAAACAGGCGATGTCGTCAATCTCTTTTTCAGTTCCATAAAACTTTCCTCACACCGAGCATCCCAAACAAAAACTTTACCCTTACAAGTCAACTGAGTCAACGGAAGGGCCAACTTGGAAAAACCCTCGATGAACCTCCTGTAGTACCCAGCCAAACCCAACAAGCTTCTAATCTCTGTTGCGGACTTCGGAGCCTCCCACTCCAACACTGCTTCTACTTTTGCCGGATCAACCGCAATACCATTACCAGAAATCACGTGCCCAAGGAAACTCACCTCTTTCAGCCAGAACTCACACTTCGATAACTTAGCATACAACTTTTTCTCTTTCAAAACTTCTAACACTGTCTTCAGGTGTTCAGCATGCTCTTCCTCTGACTTAGAAGAAACTAGAATGTCATCTATGAAGATTACCACAAACCGATCTAGGTAATTATGGAAAATACGATTCATATATTCCATAAATACACCAGGAGCATTGGTCACACTGTTTGCGCTCGTGTGTGTTATAATCGCAATATCAGTGCAAGTATACACGTCGTACAAGTAATAAAGTGGATAAAAAGTAAGAGATCGTTCCCACGAGGATTGTTTTACTTCCAAAGCTCAAGTCTTTAAAACACAAGTGAAGCAAGTAACAAATCGGCACTAAAAGTTGGTATTAAGACAAATAAAGCAAGTAAATGAGAAGTGGTTGTGAATATGGAAGAGTATGAGTTGGATTGCTGCATGCAAGTAAATCTCCTCTAGTCAGACGTTATAACGTTTACACGTTAACACGTGCAAATGCTATGTTGTATAGACGTTATAACGTTTGAACGCTGTTGCAAAAGAGCTGTGCTTTTCAGTCACAAAACGTCAGAGCTTCAAGTACTAGAATTCCTATGTCTAGGTTCTAAGTAGGCCTACTCCTGTATTTTAAGTACCCACAGCAATGTCCTATGAACTATTATCCATTCTATGTCTAGACTTAAATAAAAATGCCTAAATGTATTTAGTGCACCTTTTCATTCATATAAATCTTTGAGTTCTTTTCATAGACCATGTCTGTACCTATGAATCTACTTATTTTAAGTGGCCAGCTCAAAACAAGTTTGGAAATATTAACATGCAAAGATTTAAAACGCATAAACATCAATACTTCATAACATTAAACTAGAGGTTCATTACATGCAAAACAACAACCCAACTACCAATGTTTAGCTCATGCTGAGCATCCTTACAGAAATAAGAGGAGTTAAAATCCAAATACCGTACATAGAGAAAAGGAGACTAAACGCAAAAGATACGCCTAAGTGGCCTTCCTTCATGCACGCTGTAAAGACGTTACAACGTCCGAGCTTTACAGTAATGGTTGCGAATGAAGATGGAAATTGGGGCTTGAGAAAATTTAAAAATGAAGAAGTCTGTGTCCAGAACTTCTTTTTAGAAAAACTATCTCTGAAAAATGGAGGAAGGTGAATGATGAATGGAGTCGTGTGTCATCCGCATGGTGCACCCTTGCCTTTTTGTAGAGAGAGAATAGCCATGGTCAAAAGAGGGTCACATGCTTGCTGATGTCATTCCCCACCTTCCAAGCTTGCTTGCGAGTTGACTCTGCCCTGAAGTGACACCGCACTGCTACAGTGCGTCAGCCGCGTCAGCGCTGAGGAGAGAGAAGATCTTCTTCATTTCCAGATCTTTGACCATCATTACATGCGCGCCAAAATGAGATATTACTTTCTTGCTCTGCTTCCCTTCTTCAGACGTGATGAGAGACGTTGCCACGTTCAGATTACTGCACAAACACAAGAAGCATCAAAACGCTCACAAAGGCGCCAATTGGCACCAAAATGCCTAGAACTTGTAATTTAGCCCCTTTCTAACTAAAAAGCAATAAACTAACAGAAACTTAATAGAAACAACCTACTATTACCAGAGAACTTGCATGATTTATCTTTGAATAAGTATAAATAACTCATATAAATATGAGTTATCACACCCCCAAACTTAAACCATTGCTTGTCCTCAAGCAATTGAAATACAACATGTGAAAAGATGCAAGAAATTAAATACACCAATAGTTTACACCCTGCTCATCTATTTTTGATCAAAAATTTTCCTCAAGGGGATAATTCCTTCAGACTTTCACTACACACTCACGCACCAATGCACAATTAAATTTTAGATTCATTACTGCCCAAAGTGAGTGTGTGATCTCTGTATCAATTCTATTCCTAGCTAGGTTCAGAAGCTATCTTAGCCTATGAAAGAGTGGTTTCCATATGGTGAGAGTATAACATCTTTCAAAACAGAGAGTAGGCTAACATTTCCACATAAGACTTGAGGGTTATTTTAAGCACGACAAAGGGTCTTAATTTGGGTGCTAGGACTAGATTAGTGCAAACTACTTTTATGACTCACACAACGTAAAACACACAGAGGACTGCAACCCCTCATTACTGAGCAACTTTCATTTGATTCACTTTACTTTTGGTTTGGAGTTTTTGTGATTTTCTCCTTTTTGATCCTTTGGATTTGACAATTTTGGATTGAGATATTTGGGGTACCCAGTATTTGTTTCGGGAAATTGCAGCCAACACAGAAGACATGTGGATTTTTCCACTTATTTGAAACAACACACACTTTTTGGTCTTTTTGGAGTAGATGTTATAACGTTTATAGGTGAGACGCTACAACGTTTGATAACACATAACACAACACGAAAATACACACGGCATACGTTATAACGTTACGGGTAGACGTTACAACGTTGCACTCACACTACACAAGCACTAATCATCCTACAGTCTTTGCACCCAGCCTTAGTACAACCTGATGTACCCCCAAACTTAGTTTCTACTGCTACTCTGAGTTTTTAATCAAGTTCTGCCATTACCATAGTCAACCAAAACTAGCTTTGCATCAAATAGTCCTTAGCTAACTAGGTTTTCCTTAAAACAGAGTTTGTGTGGAAGCAGTAATCAATTCTATTCATTTAAGCATGCATCAGCTACTCACACACATTCACACAAAGTCATTCTTAGATTTAGCCCAAAGAGAAACATTTTTGATGATTACTCGAGTAGGGAAGTAAACTGATTTTGCATTTGATTTTATGCATACACGAATCATAAAAATGATCCTCCCCCCCAAACAGAAAGATGAGCAGTGTCCCCACTGCTCACTGAATTTGAAAAATGAGAGAGGAACATTCACACAAAACAGAAACAAAACAACTACTGACTACTAACTCTCTAGACATTGTAACGTCTGGACAGCTATTTATTTGTGCTGAAATTATAAACTATGACTATACTACTGCTAAAAGGAGGGCTAACTTACTTGTTCAGAGCACCAGACCTGAGCCTTCCACTCTGTCTGGCTGGGATGCTTGCTTGCACAGTCTTCTTTTTCTTTTCCTTCTTCTTCTTCTCTCCTTCACCATCACCAGCATCAACTGAGACTTCAGTTTCTTGGGGCATCTTTGCACTGCTCTCAGCAACTCTTTTCTTTGCTTCCTCCCATGCTTTCTGCTTTTCTAGCTCTGCAGGATGAATCTGCTGCTGCTCTTTGGGGTCTCCCTGGGCTTTTTCAACCTCTGGCTCATGAGACGTTGTAACGTCTGCGGCTTTTTCTTCAGCAGCAACAGCAGGAGCATTCTCTGAACCACTTGCAGCAACAAATGCTGCACTGGTGGCTGTTGCTGGCTTGTCTTTAGCAGCTTTAGATTTCTTTCTTACCTGCAAATTTTGCCTTTTGGTTGCAGGAGCATAAACTAGTTGTTCTTCTTCTTCACCATGTCTTGCTTCTTCACTTGCAGCGGCTAATTCACGCCTTTTCTTCTTCCCAAATGGACTCTGGGTGGGTACAGTCTTGAATCTTTGTCTTTTGGGTGGGGGAATGAGTTGTGGGTCTGGGTTAGTTTCAACAGCAGGTGGTTCAGACGTAGTCACGTCTGCACTGGTTACTTCTGGAATGGATGGTTGTGATGGCTCTTTAGTTGGTTCAGGTTGAGTGGGGGTTGGTTTTGAAATGGGTTGATCTTCAGGTTCAGATTGTGGTGTTTTGGGGATGTTTTGGTCATGGGTGGGTTGTTCTTTAGCTGATTGTTTGGCTTTTGGTGATGGAGGTGTGGGTTGGGCTGGTTCTTTGAGTGTTTGGGTTGGTGGAGAGTCAGCCTCAATATCAGTCTTATCACTGGAGCTTCCTTTCTCTTCTGAATGTGTTTCTTCCTCATCATCACTTAGGATTTCCCTACTCACCTTCTTTGATTCCTCTGCATCACTCTCACTGATGCTATCCATATCAGCTGATTTAAGCTCTTCTTCCTCACTACTTACCTTCTTCTGCTTTTTCTTTGCTGGGCTCTTTCTTTTTGTGGCTGGTTTTCTTGTTTTCTTGACTTTTTCCTTCTTTACTTTCCTGAGGTTCATTGTTGATAAGGGTGTGTTGTCTTCATCTTCCTCTTGCATCCAATCTGGAAGTACTGGTTCTTCAATCACCATCTTGCCTTTTGTTGTCTGTGCAATCACCTTCTTTTGCCACTCAAATTGCTCCTTGACAAACTTGGCTAGGCTGTTTTGCTGGTCTACCAGACGTTGTAACGTCTGTGCATCAACTGACGTGGTAGCATCTGCAGCTCTCTGCCTAGCTTTGAACTTTGTAGAGAATGCCCCCTGGGGTTCCTCTCTTAGCTCAGATGCTTCAATCTCCACTCCAGCTTCCATGCAGAGATCAGTGATTAAACAAGGGAAGTATAGGTATCCATCTTTCCTGTTCTGCCAGTTGTTTATCTCCCTGTTGATGAGCTTACCCACCTCAATCTTATCCCTTGACATAATGGCATCAATAGCAATCAGCCTCTCTTTATCAACCCAGAGAGTGTGAGAAGTGGGTATCAAGCAATGCCTAATGAAATGAAACCAAGCACTGGCCTCATCACAAAGGTATCTCTTCAAAATTTTGAATTCATTTCCATGGTCGCCTCTTCGCTCCCAAACAGCTCCTTCCACACATATCCTTTCTTTGATTTCGGTCATCTCTGCTACTCCGTAAGTCTTTTGCTTCACCTCAACTGCCTTGCCATAGTAACCTAGCCCAAAGTAGTCATTTATGACTCTTACACCAAATTTGACTTCTTCACCTCGAACGATGGAGGTGCTTGAAAGCTCTCCATCGGTTCTTTCAACGATTCCTTTGTAAAAGTCATGCACCAGAGTTGCAATGTACTCCTTTCTGTGAACTACAAATTTCTGCCATCCCAATGCTGTCACTGTTGCGAGAAAGTCAGGATTTGGGTTTTCCAAGCTGAATCCCCTTTCTGGCAGCAAGGCTTTCTTCTTTGAAGGAATGGGTATTTCTGGAATTGGAACAGAGGAAGAACTTGGGTTGACATTCTTTCCTTTACCAGATGATTTTACTGCAGCTTGCTTGGTTTTTGTCATGGTGATTGAATGAGTTTTCTGGAGAGTGGGGGATTTGAGATTTGAGATTTGAGATTTGGGGGAAGGGATAAGATTGCGGTTTCTGAAGTGTCTGAAGGTGGTTTTGGTGATTTTAACTGGTGAGTGTTTATTGGGGAGGTTTTATGGGAAGTTGAGAAGTAGGTGGTGGCGTGGGTTTGGGAAAAGGGGTAACCGTTGGAAGTGACGTCATGATCACTTTGGCAGTCACGTCTTAAAAAATCATTTTCATTTTAAAAAATTTTTTCATTTGAAAACTTCTTGACTCATTTTCTTTTCTTTTTCATTTAACAATTTACCCAGGCAGCAAACGTGACAACATCCTAGACACGCAGAGACGTTATTTAAAGACAAAAATTTAAAGACAAAAATTGCTGGTTAGTTAAAACCATTGGGTTGCCTCCCAAGAGCGCTTGCTTTAAGAGTCTTCAGCCAGACTATTCCCTTTTTGAATTCAGGGGTTGTTGAGAGCCACTGTGGTCTTGTCCCTGTCCACATGTTCTCCATAGTAACGCTTCACTCTTTGGCCATTGACTTTGAAAATGGAATTAGTTTTCTCATCAAACAGGTCCACAGCACCATGAGGATAGACTTTTACCAGCTTGAAAGGTCCTGACCATCTTGATTTTAGCTTCCCAGGGAACAACTTTAACCTTGAATTAAACAGCAAAACTGATTGTCCCTCTACTAGCTCCCTTCTCTGAATTTTCTGATCGTGCCACTTCTTGGTTTTCTCCTTATACATTGCTGAATTCTCATAGGCAGTGTGCCTGAATTCATCTAGCTCATTTAGTTGGAGGAGCCTTGCTTCTCCAGCCTTTGAATGATCTAAGTTCAGTTGCTTCAGTGCCCAGTGAGCTTTGTGTTGGAGTTCAATGGGCAGGTGACAAGCTTTTCCGAAGACTAGCTTGTATGGTGACATGCCCAGTGGTGTCTTAAATGCTGTCCTGTACGCCCACAATGCATCATCAAGGTGCAGGGACCAATCCTTCCTGTTTGGACCAACCATCTTCTCAAGTATTCTTTTAATTTCTCTGTTGGAAATTTCTGCTTGACCACTTGTCTGTGGGTGATCAGCGGTCGTACGCGGGTCAAAATAATTAAAAAGGGTAAATATAGTATCAAGGTAAGAGACCTTGGTCGTCTCTCGAGGATCTCTAAATAATGAAATTACCAAAATCAAGAATCAAAATAAACAATAAAAAGGGGTTTTGAAGAAAACAATTTGTGTTTAAGGGAGTTCAACAATTTAGAGAGACAATCAATCCATTGGTTTCGGGTGCGTTTCTTGGATTTATCATCGGTTCTAAAATAAAGATTCGTGCATAGTTTGATAATTCTTGATTGATCATAAACTAACTAAACAAGCGTTAATCAGTTCATACGAATTCGCACCGTTTTAAAGCAAGCGTCAAAACAATGTGTTCAATCAATCGTGATAGCGAACAAGTGCCAGTATCACAATTAACATCATAACTGAATTCTATCAATCCTATAAACAAGCGCCATAGACTCTATCAATTCCTATCCAAACTAAATTAAACAAGCGATAAAATAGTTTGTATAATGAAAGTTGCAAAACAGAATCATGATTAAGTGATTAAGCAAAACCGAATCATAAAACGAATCACATAAGCAAATCATAGAGTTTGAGTAATTAAGCAAAACACAAATCGAATTTGCAGCAAGAATTACAGAGATGAAATTGATAGAGAAAGAATTAAAACCATAAAAACGAAATAAATATTAAGCACCAAACCTCAAAATCCTTACAGCAACACCCTTCACCAATAGATTGATCTAGGGCTTTAAGCTTCCATGGAGGTTATAGCACCAAATCCTCAAAATTGTATAATAATGCGTAAGAGAGTCAAGACGGCTCTGAAAAGTGTATTTAACCAGAACAAAACGAAAATACCTAATCCCTAACTGGGTTAATGGATAAAAGCCCGTTAACAAACTAATATTTGGCCCAAAACCCGTTTTACACAGTACTGCTTCGGTAATTCGCAGTTTTCGCCTTTAAGACGTCCGAATTTGGTTTTGAGCTCAACAGAAGAATTGTAGCTATGCTCCTTAGCTTTCCAGCGCATGCTTGCACGCCTCAATCGGATAACCACAGCCAATGTTATGACCTGGAGAGTAGATAGGGGTCAATATGCAATAAAAACAAGAATTAATCAAGAAATTGTTATATTGCTCAATTAAGACCCAAAGTCTAGAAACGTGCTAAGACTTAAATATTAGGCACAAAGCACAATTAAAATCACCAAGTGAAAAGCTATAAAAAGTGCATTAAAATACACTGATCAAATTCCCCCACACTTAAGCTTTTGCACTCCGGGCAAAACACACAAAACAAGACACGAAAACAATGCATGAGTTTCCAATGAACCCAAAGAATGCAAAGTCATAAGGGAAATTCTTTTCCTAGGCTTCAAGGAGAATGACAATCAAAGATAGCACTTAATTACAATCAAGGCAAACAAGAGGATAGAGCACTAGAGAGTGAATCACAAGTGATTAGTCCTCACAGGATATGTATTAGTAATGCTCTCAATCACTCAAGTGTCTAGGCTTGTGTTTACTCTCATATACATAATAAGCACATCAATGAAAGTTAGCACTACCATATTCTTGACAAGCTTCTAACATCCACACTTAAGAACACATGCACATAAGATCAAAAGGTCTTTATAAGGGTTGTAATGGGGCCAAGGTCAAGGTGAGATAATCCTAAGGGGGAACTAGACTAGAAAGAATCAAAGAGGATAAAGAAGCAATGAAAATCAATTGTAAAGTGAGCATGAGAGGATCCAAATTCAACAAGGTATGATGAATTTCTCTATTTTGATATACTTCTCCACATAACTCTCTCTACACACTTTCATTCTTCTTGAAACAAAAAATAAAAGAAATGCACACTTTTTTTTTCTTTTTCTCTTTTTTTCATTTTTTTTCTTCTTTTTCTCTTTTTTTTTTCTTTTGGGGAGAACTAACCCAAGTGAGAACCACAATTGCAATAATCTGGACACCCCCACACTTATGGATTTGACAATTTTCAATTCAAAGCTCCTTCACCCTCTAAGATTGGGTAATATTATTGTTTTTCACTTTTAGGCTTGTAATGAGCTATAAAACATAGAACGGGAAAAAAAGGCTCAAAGGGGCTTACACAAAGGGATAAATTTAGGGTAGGCTTATTTGGCTAGTAGCTAGAATAACATAATTGCCTAGATCATTTCAAACATGCATGTGAATAAGTATTTCAACAAGAATCAAGTCAAGTTCTAGAGTAACTAACAAACATGAGTGAGTCACACACAAGAAAGGAGAAAAGGACAAAATACAGTCCATCCAATAAAAGACTTAATTCTCACCGGGGACAATGACTATCACAGATAATGCAGTATTTAGTGCTCATATCCAACTTATTATACCAAGAGCAACAAGAAATCAATCAAATCATGTCAAAACACCAATGGTCCTAGAATAGTAAAATCACTCACAACTTGTACAAACCAAGAACTCATGGAAAACATGCTAAAATAACAAATTTTTTTCTTTTTTTATAGTTAAAAATTAAAAACATAAAAACAAAAAGACACACCCTCACACTTAAATTACACAATGTCCTCAATGTAACCAACAAGTACATCTTAAGAATAAGGAAAGAAAACTCCCTCTTGAAGGTGGAGAACTTGAAGCTTGTGGGTGGTTGGTATTTGGCAAAAAAGGCTCTTTTATGGTTACCCCACACATGTTTGCTCACATTCTTCTTCCACACGTCCAGAATCAAGGGGCTGAGTTGTTGTTGTGTTTGACACATTTTCTTATTAGGAATGTCCGCCAAGGTCCATTCGATACCTCTCCTAAGTTCCTTTAGAGTTGGCGGCAACTTTTCCTGTTCAAATTCAAGGTTAGCTGAAATAATCAAAGATAAATTTCCACTTCCCTCAAAGTATGCATATTGTAAATTTTCAGGGAGTGGTTTGTCCTGTTTATCATCAACAGGTTCAGGTACTCTTGGAGTAACAATAGCTTTGTTACTTTTCACAGCAACCGTTTCAGGCACCCTTAAGGTTTCAACAAGAGGAATTTCATTTACATTGAGAGTATTTGGCTCATTTGGATTCATTAGTGTTTGGGTAGGCAGTTGGTTTGTTCTCTGGGCCTGTATCTGATTAACTGCAGTGGTTAACTGTCCAACTAATATCTCCAATTTCCTAAGTGTGGAATCCGTTGTTTGTTGAAATTGGAGATTTTGAATAGCCATCTGTTTAATGAGATCCTCTAGTGAAGGTTCATAAACAGCACCCATGTTATAGTCAATAAGATCAAGATTAGATAAAATAAAATAAAAAGTTATGCTAAAATTAAAGAAGAAAATTAAAAACGAATCAAACCTAATCTAAAAAAAATAAAAACTGTACTAAAAACCTAATAAAATCAAAAGAAGATTATGCAAATTTTTTTGGATTTTTTTTGACAATGCGAAAAATTTAAAAAAATAAAACGAAAATGTAAAAGAGGTAATTTCGGATTTTTCGGCCACAGCTCCCTTGTGGGAGTCCTACTCTATGATATTTTTCGGATTTACTGACCAATTTTCGGAGCAATCCGACAAGCTCACCCGAAAAATCGATTTTTTTTTCACATTTGAGCAAGAATTGAACGAAGCCGAAATCGACAGAACCTGCAAAGAAGCAAAACTAAAAAAACAATGGTTAGTAGTTAGTGGGGTTCTTGAAGTTGGAAATCCCTCATTAGAGATCCCCGGCAACGGCGCCAATTTGATCAGCGGTCGTACGCGGGTCAAAATAATTAAAAAGGGTAAATATAGTATCAAGGTAAGAGACCTTGGTCGTCTCTCGAGGATCTCTAAATAATGAAATTACCAAAATCAAGAATCAAAATAAACAATAAAAAGGGGTTTTGAAGAAAACAATTTGTGTTTAAGGGAGTTCAACAATTTAGAGAGACAATCAATCCATTGGTTTCGGGTGCGTTTCTTGGATTTATCATCGGTTCTAAAATAAAGATTCGTGCATAGTTTGATAATTCTTGATTGATCATAAACTAACTAAACAAGCGTTAATCAGTTCATACGAATTCGCACCGTTTTAAAGCAAGCGTCAAAACAATGTGTTCAATCAATCGTGATAGCGAACAAGTGCCAGTATCACAATTAACATCATAACTGAATTCTATCAATCCTATAAACAAGCGCCATAGACTCTATCAATTCCTATCCAAACTAAATTAAACAAGCGATAAAATAGTTTGTATAATGAAAGTTGCAAAACAGAATCATGATTAAGTGATTAAGCAAAACCGAATCATAAAACGAATCACATAAGCAAATCATAGAGTTTGAGTAATTAAGCAAAACACAAATCGAATTTGCAGCAAGAATTACAGAGATGAAATTGATAGAGAAAGAATTAAAACCATAAAAACGAAATAAATATTAAGCACCAAACCTCAAAATCCTTACAGCAACACCCTTCACCAATAGATTGATCTAGGGCTTTAAGCTTCCATGGAGGTTATAGCACCAAATCCTCAAAATTGTATAATAATGCGTAAGAGAGTCAAGACGGCTCTGAAAAGTGTATTTAACCAGAACAAAACGAAAATACCTAATCCCTAACTGGGTTAATGGATAAAAGCCCGTTAACAAACTAATATTTGGCCCAAAACCCGTTTTACACAGTACTGCTTCGGTAATTCGCAGTTTTCGCCTTTAAGACGTCCGAATTTGGTTTTGAGCTCAACAGAAGAATTGTAGCTATGCTCCTTAGCTTTCCAGCGCATGCTTGCACGCCTCAATCGGATAATCACAGCCAATGTTATGACCTGGAGAGTAGATAGGGGTCAATATGCAATAAAAACAAGAATTAATCAAGAAATTGTTATATTGCTCAATTAAGACCCAAAGTCTAGAAACGTGCTAAGACTTAAATATTAGGCACAAAGCACAATTAAAATCACCAAGTGAAAAGCTATAAAAAGTGCATTAAAATACACTGATCAGTGGGTGATAAGCTGTAGCAATCTTGTGCTTCACTCCGTACTTAGCCAATAGGTTCTCAATCAGCTTGTTACAGAAGTGAGAGCCTTCATCACTGATTATAGCTCTTGGAGTACCAAATCTTGTGAAGATGTTTTGCTTAAGGAATTTGCTGACTGATTTGGCTTCATTATTGGGCAATGCAATGGCTTCCACCCATTTTGACACATAATCCACAGCTACCAAAATGTATAAGTTTCCATGAGACATAGGAAATGGCCCCATGAAGTCCATTCCCCACACATCAAACAGCTCCACTTCAAGGATATTTGTCAATGGCATTTCTTGCTTGTTGGAGATGTTTCCAGTTCTTTGGCATTTATCACAGCTTTTCACTAATTCATGAGCATCTTTGAAGAGTGTTGGCCAATAGTATCCTGACTGTAGCACCTTTGCTGCAGTTCTGGTTCCTCCAAAATGTCCTCCATAAGGTGATGCATGACATTGTTGTAACACATGAAGTTGTTCTTTTTTAGCAAGACATCTCCTAAGCAACTGATCTTGACACATCTTATACAGATAGGGCTCATCCCAAAAATAGTGCTTCACGGTGTGGAAGAACTTTTTTCTTTGCTGATGGTTGAAATCTACAGGCACAATCTTGCTGACTAGGAAGTTAACTATATCAGCATACCAGGGAGCAGTAGCATCAGACGTTATAACGTTTAAAGAAATTGTCATAGACGTGGTAACGTCTTCAGCTACTGTGGCTACTGTCAGCAGTTTCTCATCAGGGAAATTTTCTTTTATCTCTTCTGCACCTGTATCTGCATCAACATTCTCAAGTCTAGAAAGATGATCAGCAACTTGGTTCTCCACCCCCTTTTTATCATGAATTTCCAAGTCAAATTCTTGGAGGAGGAGAACCCATCTGATGAGTCGTGGCTTTGCATCTTTTTTAGAAATCAAATATTTGATGGCTGAGTGATCAGTAAAAACAATAACTTTTGCACCCACCAAGTATGATCGAAATTTGTCAAAAGCAAATACAACAGCCAGTAACTCTTTCTCAGTTACAGTATAATTTAATTGGGCATCATCTAAGGTTTTACTAGCATAATAGATAGAGTGAAAAATTTTGCCATACCTTTGACCCAATACAGCCCCTACAGCGTAGTCACTCGCATCACACATTAATTCAAATGGTTTGGACCAGTCAGGAGTGACTATCACAGGAGCTGTTACAAGGGCAGTCTTCAATTTCTGGAAGGCTTCATGACAATGCTCATCAAAGTTGAAGACGTTATCACGTTGCAGCAGCAGACACAAAGGTTTGGAAATTTTTGAGAAATCCTTGATAAACCTTCTGTAAAAACCAGCATGCCCTAAGAAACTTCTAATACCTTTGACAGTGGTAGGTGGAGGTAATTTGTCAATAACATCAATTTTTGCTTTATCCACCTCCAACCCTTTCTTTGAAATTTTATGCCCCAAAACAATTCCCTCTTGAACCATAAAGTGGCATTTCTCCCAGTTGAGTACTAGGTTGGTTTCTTCACATCTTATTAAAACTCCTTCTAAGTTATCCAAGCATGCCTTGTATGAGTCTCCATAGACTGAAAAGTCATCCATGAAAACTTCCATGGATTTTTCAATAAAATCTGAGAATAAAGCCATCATACACCTCTGGAATGTTGCAGGTGCATTACACAACCCGAATGGCATCCTTCTGAAGGCAAAGGTACCATAAGGACAAGTGAATGTGGTCTTCTCTTGGTCCTCAGGCACAATAGCTATCTGGTTATATCCTGAGTAACCATCAAGGAAACAATAGAATTCTTTGCCTGCAAGTCTATACAACATCTGGTCAATAAATGGCAGAGGAAAATGGTCCTTCTTGGTTGCTTTGTTTAGCTTCCTGTAGTCCATACATATCCTCCATCCAGTCACTGTTCTTGTTGGAATCAGCTCATTTTTGTCATTGGTCACCACAGTAACTCCACCCTTCTTTGGTACACATTGAACTGGGCTCACCCATGAGCTGTCACAGATTGGGTAGATGATTCCTGCGTCTAACCATTTGATGATTTCCTTCTTGACCACCTCTTTCATTATCGGGTTCAATCGCCTTTGTCCTTTAATGCCGTTCTTTGCATTCTCTTCTAAGACAATTCTGTGCATACAGATTGTGGGACTGATACCCTTGATATCTGCCATTTGCCAACCAATGGCTTTCTTGTGCCTTTTCAAGGTGCTAATGAGATCACTTTCCTGCTCTTGTGAGAGATTAGAAGAAATGATTACAGGTAAAGAATCATTCTCCCCCAAAAAGGCATACTTCAGGTGATCAGGCAACACCTTCAGCTCCAGAGTGGGTGGTTCTTCAATGGAGGGTACTATCTTCTTGAGATTGGAGTCTTCTTGCCCCAAAGATTCATACTTCTTTGTCCACGCCCTGGGTACATGGGAGTCAGACGTGACAACGTCTGTGGTTGACGTTGTAACGTTTAACGGGCCAACTTCTTCTGATAACAACTCTTGAATCTCATCTTTGCCCAGAATCTTCTCCAAGTGGTCATTATCTTTATTGAATTGCTTTTGAACCACATGGTCAAGGGCAACCACAAAGGAACATTCCTCTGTGTTAGGTTCTGGATACTTGAGTGCGTTGAGGACGTTGAACTTGACTTCTTGGTCATTGACCCTCATGATTAGTTCTCCTTTCTACACATCAATGAGTGTCCTTCCAGTGGCCAGAAATGGTCGCCCCAAGATGATAGGAACTTCCTTATCTGCATCAAAATCTAAAATAACAAAGTCCACTGGAAAAACAAATTTGTCAACTTTAATCAAAACATCTTCTAATATGCCCTCAGGATAAACTCTACTTTTATCAGCTAAGGTAAGACTTAAAGAAGTAGGTCTGGCAGTTCCTATACCAAGTTTTTCATAAATGGACTTGGGCATCAAGTTAATACTTGCCCCCAAGTCACATAAAGCTTTGCCAAGGTAAAAATCTCCAATGGAGCATGGTATAGTAAAACTGCCAGGATCCTTCAGTTTTCTAGGGAGTTTATTCTGCATGATTAAGCTACATTCTTCAGTTAAAGCAATAGTTTCAAACTCCCCTAGCCTTCTTCTTTTGGTGATGATATCCTTTAGGAACTTGGCATAGTTTGGCATCTGCTGTAGAGCTTCAACTAAGGGAAGGTTTATGTGTAGCTGTTTTAGCATCTCCATGAACTTGCTGAATTGCTTGTCTTCATGAGCTTTCTTTAGTCTTTGAGGGTAGGGTGGAGGAGGATATTCAGGTACAAGCTTAGGAACAGTCTTGATTCCTGGTTCAGAACTAGACGTTGTAACGTCTGGCTTAGACATCACAATATCTGGAATATTCTTCTCTTTTTCTCCACCTTTGTTTTTCTCTTTTTCCTTGTCTGGCACCTCAGATTCCTTAGGCATAGATGGTTCTGGATACTCAGTGCCACTTCTTAATGAGATAGCATTTACCTGTGCATTCACCACATCTTTACCATTTGACTTTGATGAAGATGGTGTTTCAGTTGTGGATGGAAGAGATCCATTCTGTCTTTGAGTAAGAGCTGAGGCTATCTGCCCAATTTGGTTTTCCAAAGTTTTGATTGAAGACTCATGGGTCTGTAAGGTTGCCCTACAATCACTTATGAAAGTTTTCATCAAGGCTTCCAAATTGCTGTTGTTGTTGTTCTGCGTATACTGCTTTTGTTGTTGAGGGGGAAATCCTGGGGGTATTGCAGGAGCAGCATCGCTAGCATTCAAAGAATTGTTGTTCTTCCAACTAAAATTTGGGTGATTTCTCCAATTTGAATTGTAAAAGTTGGAGAAGGGACTGTTACCTTTGTTATGTGATACAAAGTTTACAGACTGAGGGTTATGGGGACACTCTTCGTAGACATGCCCTCCTTCACAATAGACACACACTACTCCCCCAGATGGTGTTGGTTCAACAGCTGCAGCAGTCTGTTTTTCAGACGTTGCCACGTTTGGGGTACTCAAGTTTTTAATCATGTTGGTCAAAGAAGCAACCTGAGCAGAAAGGGCAGTTACTTCACTTATCTCATGGACACCAGCCTTCTTTCCGGGAGTGAATCTATCAGAAGGCCAATGGGCATTGTGAGTAGCTATGTCTTCAATAAGCCTGCATGCCTCAGAGAAAGACATGTTCAATATGACACCACCGGATGAAGCATCAAGTATAAGCCTGGTAGGCTGATCTAAACCATTATAGAAAGTCTCCATTTGAATAACCACGGGTATACCATGGTGTGGGCACATTCTTAGTAATTCTTTCCATCTTTCCCAAGCCTCAAATAATGATTCCCCTTCCCTTTGTTTGAAGGAAGTGATGTCATTTCTTAACTTGGCATTTTTGTTGGGAGGGAAGTATTTTCCAAGAAATTTCTCAGCTAGCTCATCCCAAGTGTGAATTGAATTTGGCTCTAAAGAGTTCAACCAATTCTTGGCCTTATCCTTAAGAGAATATGGAAATAGCTTTAATCGGAAGGCATCTTCTGAGACTCCACGGATGACAAAGTTGCTACACACATCCAAAAATTGCCTTAGATGTGCATAAGGATCTTCTTGAGGAAAACCCCTAAATTGCCCTGCAGTCTGCAGCATTTGGAACATCATTGGCTTGAATTCAAAGTGACCAGTATGAATAGGTGGTCTTGCAATGCCTGTTTGTAAATGGGCAGGATTGAGCACGGCATAATCACGCATAGGCCTGTCTCTATCATTGACCATGTCTTGTGGCCCTGCATTGATGAGTTGCTGTCTCTGCCAGTGTTCATCATCAACATAGGTTTCTGTATGAGTTTGTGGTCCACGACCACGTTCTCTGCCTCCAGCATCAGAGTGCCTTCCCCCTCTTGGAGTGCGTCCACCTCTAGAGCTTCTACCACCAGTACCATGTTCAGACATGATTGGTGGCTGAATTTGCTGGTGTTGTTGCTGCCTTCTTAACCTTTGTTGTCTCCTTAGTAGCCTGAAGGTTCTTTCAGGTTCTGGATAGAATTCAGGCTCAGATCCACTCCCTGGTTCTGTTGAACTAGAGCTTGAACTGGAACTAAGCATACGCTGTAACGTTTACCTGTTCACTCACAAAAGCAACAAACAACACAGCAGAATTCTTTCACCTAGTGTTTTAATACTTATTGAGCAATAAAAGTTAAATTCAATCTCCGGCAACGGCGCCAAAAACTTGTTTGCGCTCGTGTGTGTTATAATCGCAATATCAGTGCAAGTATACACGTCGTACAAGTAATAAAGTGGATAAAAAGTAAGAGATCGTTCCCACGAGGATTGTTTTACTTCCAAAGCTCAAGTCTTTAAAACACAAGTGAAGCAAGTAACAAATCGGCACTAAAAGTTGGTATTAAGACAAATAAAGCAAGTAAATGAGAAGTGGTTGTGAATATGGAAGAGTATGAGTTGGATTGCTGCATGCAAGTAAATCTCCTCTAGTCAGACGTTATAACGTTTACACGTTAACACGTGCAAATGCTATGTTGTATAGACGTTATAACGTTTGAACGCTGTTGCAAAAGAGCTGTGCTTTTCAGTCACAAAACGTCAGAGCTTCAAGTACTAGAATTCCTATGTCTAGGTTCTAAGTAGGCCTACTCCTGTATTTTAAGTACCCACAGCAATGTCCTATGAACTATTATCCATTCTATGTCTAGACTTAAATAAAAATGCCTAAATGTCTTTAGTGCACCTTTTCATTCATATAAATCTTTGAGTTCTTTTCATAGACCATGTCTGTACCTATGAATCTACTTATTTTAAGTGGCCAGTTCAAAACAAGTTTGGAAATATTAACATGCAAAGATTTAAAACGCATAAACATCAATACTTCATAACATTAAACTAGAGGTTCATTACATGCAAAACAACAACCCAACTACCAATGTTTAGCTCATGCTGAGCATCCTTACAGAAATAAGAGGAGTTAAAATCCAAATACCGTACATAGAGAAAAGGAGACTAAACGCAAAAGATACGCCTAAGTGGCCTTCCTTCATGCACGCTGTAAAGACGTTACAACGTCTGAGCTTTACAGTAATGGTTGCGAATGAAGATGGAAATTGGGGCTTGAGAAAATTTAAAAATGAAGAAGTCTGTGTCCAGAACTTCTTTTTAGAAAAACTATCTCTGAAAAATGGAGGAAGGTGGATGATGAATGGAGTCGTGTGTCATCCGCATGGTGCACCCTTGCCTTTTTGTAGAGAGAGAATAGCCATGGTCAAAAGAGGGTCACATGCTTGCTGATGTCATTCCCCACCTTCCAAGCTTGCTTGCGAGTTGACTCTGCCCTGAAGTGACACCGCACTGCTACAGTGCGTCAGCCGCGTCAGCGCTGAGGAGAGAGAAGATCTTCTTCATTTCCAGATCTTTGACCATCATTACATGCGCGCCAAAATGAGATATTACTTTCTTGCTCTGCTGCCCTTCTTCAGACGTGATGAGAGACGTTGCCACGTTCAGATTACTGCACAAACACAAGAAGCATCAAAACGCTCACAAAGGCGCCAATTGGCACCAAAATGCCTAGAACTTGTAATTTAGCCCCTTTCTAACTAAAAAGCAATAAACTAACAGAAACTTAATAGAAACAACCTACTATTGCCAGAGAACTTGCATGATTTATCTTTGAATAAGTATAAATAACTCATATAAATATGAGTTATCACACACCGAACGGCATCACTGAATATTCATAATGCCCATACCTTGTCCTGAACGCTGTCTTCTGAACATCTTCATCCTTTACTTTAATCTGATGATATCCGGACCTCAAATCAATTTTGCTGAAAACACGGGCACCCACTAACTGATCCATCAAATCGTCGATCCTCGGAAGCGGATACTTATCCTTGATAGTTACCTTATTCGACTGACGATAGTCCACACATAATCTCCTACAACAACCAGCAGCATCCCAACAACAGCAGCAGCCCAACTACGGAAGCAGCCCAATTACAGCAGCAGCGGCCCAACTACAACAGTAGCATCGATCCTCCCAGCCCTCTCAGTTCACTTGCTACAAACAAACAACAATTAGATATAACTGACAACTCACCGTTGTCAGTTGACACTACGACTGGACAACTTGGCCGGACAGACCGAACTGCTCTGATACCACTAATGTAACACCCCTTTTCTACCCGTTAATTTAATTGGAAAATATCAGAGTTTTCAAAATTTCTTTTCATCGCAAAGGATGTTACACATACTTCAATAAAAACCACACTTTTCAATAAAACAGCTCAAAACATATTATCCAGGTATTACGTAGCACATCACAAAAAGGCGAATCTCAAAACCACAGTTATCATCGCAATAATACTCAACGTCAATAAAAATCATCTAAGCAGCGGAATAATAAAATAAAACAGAACGGTCAATAAAACTTAACAACCAAAAACATTCATGATATAAGTTCGCCCCACCCCCTGAGTGCTACGTATCAGAGCGTGACGACTCGACTCGAATTAGTGAAGGTACCTAGTCCTTCACTCGCAATCACCTGCACGTTACCGCATGGGGGTAACATTCAAACAGAAGGGTGAGTCCAATTCAATTCATATAATAAGTCATATGATAAATAATATGTCAGTTCACAGCTCAAAATGAATCACATCACAATCATCGATCATATCACCACAATAATTCATCACTATGTCATGTAGGCATGTGAAATGCAACCCACTCGCGGGCATATGCATGAGGTACCTTTTCACAAACGTCGCTTAGTGTTGCACCCCGAAAAATCCCGGCTTGGGTTTCTCGATGTACAACGTGGAAAATTTTTGGAGCCGCCACCAATATTTTAATTTTAAGACCAAAACATTGAAAAAAGGTCTTTTGGACAAGGCGGATGGTCTTTGAAAACTAGAGATATAGGTTCGGGGGTCGATTACGCGCGAGGAAGGTGTTAGCACTGCGCACGTCCTTTCTACCGAAAGGGAACCTCTAATTAAATGTGTGGTTTTAACGTTTGATTTGAAAAATAACTAGATTTGCCTATTTATTTCTTATTTGGAGATGAATGGGAAATCTTTAATGAAAATTTTATTTTAGGTGAGAAGGGGGGAAAAAAGGGTTTTTAGAAAAAAGTGCTTGACGGGACATGGCCCGCTCCTACGTATCTCCCGGTGCGATGGAGAATTCAAAGCTACGTAGTTCTTGGTTCTTTTTGAAAAGTTTTTGTTTTTTTATCTTTTTTAGTGAGTTTTTTGAAATAGGACGAGCATTAGCAAATGATTAAACTAGCAGAGGCTATGATGAATCACTGCTAAATGCTCAAAAAGAGTTGTACCGCTAGTCAAACGAACAAAGGTTCTGATGGACTATTGATAACAACTTGTTTTTATTATGTTTTTGAAAATGATTTTCGAAAGAGATTGATTCGCACGATGATCAAACTAACAAAAGTTATGATGGATCGTCGTTTATTATTTTTAGGAGAAAAGGACATTGTCACTAATAGCTAAACGAACAGAGGCTCTGATGAGCTACTAGCAACAATGGGTTTGAAAAATGATTTTTGTTTGTTTTATGAAAATGATTGGTTTAGGGGGATGAAAAGAATTTTTATTTGTTGCGCTTGACGAGAACGTGGCTCGCTCCTACGTATCCCAAACGGGAATCAAAGCGACGTAGTTCTAATGGTGTTTTTGAAAGGGTTTGAAAGGGGCAAGCTGAATCACCCGAGACCATCTTCACCACTTAGAACATGATGCACTAGGCATAAGTGGGAATCATATGGTTCGTCATCAGCGATGGACGATAATATACAAGAACGAGTAGATAAACGCTATAGCTAAGGTAAATCACATGGATCACAATAACTAAATATTAACAAATGAAAAGACTGAAATACCTCTGATGAAGACAGATATTACAGATCTGAAGAACGCAAACCCCGACTAACCCTTGCAGGAGATCAGCTCAGACGGACCAACGGCGCGAGTAGAGCAAAAATGAAGCGGAGGACTGGAAAATGAGATTTGCGAGAGTTGTCTTCCCAGATCTCGTGAAAATGTCTCTGGAGCAATTCTTCTCAGATCTCGTGAAATCTCCTCCCCCCCCCCCCAAAATGTGATTTGAGGCTGCCTATTTATAGGCGTAGAATTTTTTAAAAATATTTATTGCAATGATGAATCGATTGTTTGATGAAGGCAAAATATAGTATAATCGATTCTTTGCTTTTAGAAAACATAGGAATCGATTCCTTGGGCTTTAGAAATTAGTGGGAATCGATTTTCAGGACCTTTTGCATAGGTGAAAATCGATTCCTTACTTAGTTAACACAATGAGGAATCGATTCTTGAGCCTTTGGAAATAGTGGGAATCGATTTTCAGGACCTTTTGCATAGGTGAAAATCGATTCCTTACTTAGTTAACACAATGAGGAATCGATTCTTGAGCCTTTGGAAATAGTGGGAATCGATTTTCAGGACCTTTTGCATAGGTGAAAATCGATTCCTTACTTAGTTAACACAATGAGGAATCGATTCTTGAGCCTTTGGAAATAGTGGGAATCGATTTTCAGGACCTTTTGCATAGGTGAAAATCGATTCCTTACTTAGTTAACACAATGAGGAATCGATTCTTGAGCCTTTGGAACAGAATAGAAATCAATCCTTGCTTTCCACAAAAGTGTTTTTTAGGTCCTTGCCATGCATGCATAAAATATTTTCCAAAGCTTGCCATGCATGCATAACATATTTTTCCAAAACTTGCCATGCATACATAACACATTTTCAAAAAAAACCCTAATTTGATGCATGAGGCTTATTGCAAAAATCATTTTCATAGACCCTTTTGTGAGAAATGACCAAAAATGCCCTTTTTGACCCTAACTTCCTAAAACGTGCATTCTAACCCTAAAAATGATTTCAAAAACTCTGGGATGGTTTCTAGGGTCCAAAATGCAATACATTTTATTATTATTATTATTTTTTTGTGGGGAAAATTTAGGGTTTGGACCTAAGCCGGACAAAATTGGGGTATGACAGCTGCCCCTCTTTATCTGAATTTTAACGAGGAATATGAATTGGCCGAAACATATTCCAAGGCAAAATGAAGATAAAGAATTCAGAAATTATACCGATTTTGTCCACTTGGGGAAACCCGAATTTTCCTCTTTTTTATTTTTCTATTTTTGAATAGATGGGTTTTGAGAACAAACGGGGAACGGTTAACACTTGGCGCATTAACTGAGAGAGAAAATGACGGATCACTCGGGATCTGAAGGAGCACTAAGGCTCTGAAGGACCACTCAGGGTCTGAAGGAGCACTAAGGCTCTGAAGGACCACTCAGGGTCTGGAAGGCTGCCTAGGCCTTAATTGAAGGACCATCGTGGTCTGAAGGAGCGCTACTAGCTATGGTACTAGTAAAACGGTCTGAGGGGGCCTTTCGAGCGGCCATGATGGGTCAAGATCAGCTCCGGAACTGATATGTTGACCATGAAGGACGTCCGTTGTGTCTTAGGCTGACACCACTAGTCTGAAGGACCACTCGGGGTCTGAAGGACTTACCCGCAGCTCGAATACGAGGTGAAGTCTGCTTTTGAAGGGACACTTGGGTCCTGAAGGGATTCACGAATCCTGCAAATGAACACTGACGTGCGGACTGAAAGGTAAAATGGGCACTTGGCGTGCAAACAGAAAAGTAAATGGGCACTTGGCGTGCAAACAGAAAAGTAAATGGGCACTTGGCGTGCAGAAGCAGGAAATAAAGCGGTGAAGAACGCGGTAAAGAAAGCAGTAAGGAAGGAGCACTGAGGGCTCAGGATGAGCACTGAGGGCTCAGGATGAGCACGGAGGGCTCAGGATGAGCGCGGAGGGCTCAGGATGAGCGCGGAGGGCTCAGGATGAGCACGGAGGGCTCAGGATGAGCGCAGAGGGCTCAGGAGGAGCACAGAGGGCTCAGGAGGAGCACAGAGGGCTCAGGGGGAGCACAGAGGGCTCAGGGGGAGCGCAGAGGGCTCAGGAGGAGCACATAGGGCTCAGGGGGAGCACAGAGGGCTCAGGGGGAGCACAGAGGGCTCAGGGGGAGCACAGAGGGCTCAGGATGAGCGCAGAGGGCTCAGGATGAGCGCAGAGGGCTCAGGATGAGCGCAGAGGGCTCAGGGAGATGAGCACAGAGGGCTCAGGAGGAGCACAGAGGGCTCAGGATGAGCACAGAGGGCTCAGGATGAGCACAGAGGGCTCAAGGGGGAGCGCAGAGGGCTCAGGATGAGCACAGAGGGCTCAGGAGGGAGCGCAGAGGGCTCACAAATTCAGTTGATTGGTCGATTTGAAATGACCGATGCTGCTGTATTGGATTGAGGTGCCTGCATACGTTAGTTGATGCAAGGAATGGTGCATGGAGTATGAGTGCAGGTTATGAGTGCATGTTATGCATGTGCATGCAATGCTATGATTTTGGTGTAATGATGAATGTGATGAATGCACAAGATGCGGTCATGCCAATGTAATGCAGATGTATGCTATATAGATGCATGTGACGCTGATGCATACAATGCTGGATGCTTTTGATATTTATGAAATGCGGGCATGCAAATGCAATGCTTGAGAGTTGTGAAATGCCTTGGTTTATTTGATGGAATGCTAAATTATGGACTTGACATTAGTCTGATTTAAGGATCACAACGAGTCTAGTTTATGGGCCGACAAGCCTGGTTTATGGAGCAATATGTGTCTGCATATTGGTCTGGTTTATGGACCCTAAAGGTCTGGTTTGACCGCATGGAATGCCAGTGTATGCAATGGAAGGCTTCGTTTTGTTTTTTTCTATGAGATGCATGATGCAAATGCCATGATTGCTATTTTCTTTTTCTTTCTCTTATGATGAATGCAAATGCCTGAATTTCTCTTTTTCTTTACTTTATTATCATTATTTTTATGTCTGATAAATGCATGATTTTATGTAATGCATGACTGTGTTTGTTTATTGCCCCCTTTTTTTTTGCTTATTTTTTATTTTTGCTGGTTCAGCCAACCCGCGACACTCATGACACGAGACTGAGGAACCTGTTGGACTTGCGGGGCTCATGGGCCGAGTGCATGTTGGTCTTGACTTTGCTGGTTTGAAGCAATCGTGGATGTAGTTGCTTTCTCTTGCATGATTGACTGATTTTGAGGGTGTGCTTTCTCTCAGGACTCTTAAGAATCTCGTAATGATTTGCAATGCTCTATGATGTATGCACATGTTTTACAATTCAGGACCATCATCATCATAAAATGTTTATTTTGAGCAGAAAAAGCAGAAAATAAAAGAGTGAACAGATACGAGAAATTTGAACTTTATTAATGTGGAAACCGGTCGCACAAGAAGTTACGCCGATTATTTATTACACTTGAAAGTTTAAACTGTAAAAAGACACGAAAAAGGAGAGAAGCTGAATTCTGACTGTCTGTCTCTGTGGAACAGTGCCAAACATCTATGTCCTTGACCTTGATCACTCCCTCATCCAAGCTTGTAGGAGAGTTGTATGCCTTTCTTTACTTTTCATGCCTAAGTTTTCAGACCCTAATTTTTGCCTGGATCGCCCTTTGCGGGTTTTCAATCCACCGGGTCGCTCTGATTTTGCCTAGGTCGCCCTTTGCGGGTTTTCAACCTAGCGAGCTAATTCTTACTTGGCTTGTCTTTCTCTTTTTTCATCTATATTTCTTTCAGGCATAATACTTCTTCACTTAATCTGAATTGACTGGATTCCCGAGATCTTCGCCGTCTATATTTATGTGTATCGGCGCTCCTCTGGAAAAAGCTTTCTTGACTTCATATGGACCGTCATAAGTGGGTATCAACTTCCCACGGAGTCAGTCTGGATAGGTAGGATCTTTTTGAGTACAAGATCCCCTTCGCCGAATTCTCGAAGACGGACTTTCCTGCCGAAAGCTGCCTTCATCTTTTGTTGGTACAACTGGCCATGGCGCAGGGCAGCAATTCTTTTCTCTTTAATGAGATTCAGTTGATCTAGACGAGCTTGGACTCATTTGCTTCTTCTAACTTGACCTCCATGACTACTCGTAGAGAGGGTATCTCAACCTTGATGAGAAGAACTGCTTCTGACCCATACACTAGAGAAAAAAAGGTTTGCCCCTGTATGATTTCATGAATGTGAGTGCGACAAGGGATGAGATAGGGGTAGGGTCAATTTCCCCAGTTGTAGGAGGGGTGAAGAGCGACAGAATTGCCCCACTTGGCATATTGTAAACAAATGAATTTACTTGTCCTTGAACTAAAACTTTGAGAAAACAACAGCAATCAATCATTGATCGGGATGGACCTTTCGGGATTGTGGTGTTTTGTGGAGGAGAGATGAGTAAGCTTAATGAGGTATTTGGGGCTAATGGCAGGATGGTTTTTATTCAGTGTTGGCTGTTGATCGATGATTTATGATGGTTAACTGGCTTGATGAGGTATTAGGAGGTTTTATTCCTGGCTAAGGGTCTGTGGAGGACGAGCTGTCGAGGTCAAAGGAGAGTGTTTGCGGTTTATGAGAGGAGGGGTGCATGGAAATGAGAAAGTGTTTGAAGGTTTATTGAGACGAGGACCTCTTGGGTTTTGTGGTAACATGTATCAACTCACTATTTGCATCTCTTTTGTATTTTTCTTTTGGTTTTGGGATTTTCCTTTTGAATAATTTTGACTTCTTCTTTTTCTTGAGCTTGGGTGAACTGATAAAGAACGATGCACTGTTTTTTCTGAGGCGGTCCTTGTCTAAGGTGACTTTTGGATTTTTGGCTTTTTATTGGCTTAAGATGGGTCGGAAAGGATTATGTTTTTCTCTTTGGGATTTTCTTGGCTTACGGTGGGTAGGAGGGATTTTGTTCTTGGATATGGAATGGTGGTCCAATCTTCATTTCAAATCATGATTGCTTATTTCCTCAAAAATTAACTCTGGGACAATAATTCACTTATTTTCATGCACTTGCCCTTCTTCTTTATTTCCTTTTTGCGCTCTAATTTTCCTTTATTGAAGTACCCATCTTGACTTCTTTCTTGTTCTCAGCGATCCCCAAGTTGATCACTTCAGTGGATTCCCCGTGATGCTGAATAACCCTTTTTCCTTGCTTCATTAACCTTCTGGAGGATTTTTCCGGTCTTTCTCAACGTCCCACTCTGCTTGATTGATAAGGTGATCAAAGTCAAAATATGGACTGTTGGCACTGTTATTTTGAGAGACAATTACTGTGGATTTGCTTTTTGCCGAGGCGAAAAAGCAGAATGGACGGTGAGACAAGCAAGCAAAAATAATAAAGAAAAGAGACATGAAATGAAAAGGAATTGATTTTTATTGATTGGAATTCAAAAACAACGTTTTTATTGATGATGATGATTTAGAAAATAAAAACATGTGCGCCCCTAACAACTGGTCCTGTGGCCTTGGGCAGAGCCACAGGGTTGCATTACAAATGACTACTTTAAATCAAAGGTCCCAGGAAGATCAACAGTCTTTCAATTCTTTAATTCTTTCACCAGCACTGCAGCGACCAACCAGGTTTGCACCACCCTCATCCTTGATGACAGCAATTTGATCGTGTTGTTCCTCTTCCTCATCCCATCCTGTGGGCTGGATGTCTTCTATTCGGATTTGAGCACTCTCGGGAGCATCATATCTGACCAAGTAGTCTAACTTTCCACTGGACTCCCCTAGGGTATCCCAACATCCCTCTTTCACAGGCACCGTTGTTACTTCCTCAATGATTTCTTCTTCATCTTCAATATCATGGGTCCCTATCTGAACCACGCACCGATCTATCAGGTCTTGCAGGATCACCTTAAAGCTTTCGCAATTCCCCACGCATGCGGAATCAGCACATCCTTCTTCATGGCAACACCCCTTTTTAACCACTCCAGCATGACATAACTCAGAGTAGATAACATCCAACGGGGTCTTAACCTTCTTCACGTCCTTTACCAATTGCCCGACAGAACCTTCTAAAGCGTTGATAGCTGGCCTTTGATGATCTGGCACTGGATCAGTCGTTGTGCTTGGGCTGTCCTGTTTGAACGAGATCCACCTAGCATCTACTAGGTCTTGCACTACATGCTTGAAGGCTTTACAGTTCTCCACGACATGCCCCACCGCTCCCTCATGGAAGGCACAAGTATTGTTAGGGTTGTATCCTCTGAAATATGGTGGTCGGACGAGTTTCATTGGTCTTGTGGTAATGAACTTGCTTGTGATGAGGCAGTTAAAGAGATCTGTGTATGGCATGGGGATGGAGTCAAACTGACGCGACTTTCTTCGTTCCCCTATAGCATTGTTGGCGCCAATAGGATTGCAGGGGACTCTTCCTTTTTTTATCTCGACTTCGAGTCTTGCCCCTACTCTGATCACATCTGAGAAGCTTGAAGGTCCTCTTCCGATCAGACGTTTGTAGAAAACAGCTGGGAGGGTATCCATGAACATAGACACTATTTCCTTCTCAGTCAACAGGGGCTTCACTTGTGCAGCTACACTTCTCCACCGTTGGGCGTATTCCTCAAAAGACTCACGATCTTTCTTGCTCATAAACTGTAACTGAGACCGGTCTGGAGCTGGGTCCAAGTTATGCTGGTAGTACTTCAGAAATGCTTTAAAGAGATTCTTCCAACTATGAACATCGGAGGATGGCAGCTGCATATACCAGTCTAGAGACGCTCCAGTCAGACTGTTTTGAAAGAAATGGATCAGCACTTTATCATCATGGGCATAAGCTGCCATCTTCCTAACATACATCTTCAGATGATTAGATGGACACCCAGTGCCGTGATATTGACCAAAGTCAGGTACTTTGAATTTAGGAGGAATGAAAGTAACAACTCCTCCAGGATTTTCAACAGCGATAGCCCCAACAGCGGCCTCACCCCTCTGCAGCATACTCATTTCTTCGGTTATCTGTGCTTCTTCAGCTTTAGTCTTCGGAGCTTGACTCTCCCAATCCATCTGTTCAGGATTAAGAACCTCTGCAACTAACTCCTCCTGGCTCCGGCGGCCCTTATTCTTAAGATTCCGATTACTAGCCATAAACCTTGATTGCAGACGGGTGGAGTATCGGTGTTGGTGAACCAGCTTGCCTTTGTTTTTCTCTCTGATGATAGAACATTTTTTATGAGTACAAGTATGAATGCGTAAATGAATGCAATGCATATGGTTTTATGTTATTTTTGTATTTAGATGCATGAGGAATGCTGTATGAATTTTTCAGAATTTTGCTTATGTAGTGCATGCTGTTATGATGTAAAATGCGGATGATGAGGATGCTTGTTATAAAGACAGATATTTACAGGTGGGGTTTTGAAAAAATTAGGGCGGTATACCCTATATGCCACCCCATATAGGTATTTATGAAAGAGAAGGAAAAACTTATATTTTTTTTTGATTTCGTTGTTTTTTCAAAAAAAACGTTGGCGGAAATGAACTAAACTAGATGCAATAATGCACACACAATTTTGGAAAAGCCCTTGTGACCTAAAAAGAGGTAAGACCTATGATCTAGGGCAATTAAAAGGGTAATCCTTCCATGTAGCTCTATTCACTCCCTCACAAGGCCACCAGAGCTACAGTCCCTTTCACAAAATTCCCCACAAATGCAGCAAACTGCTAGGTGTGAGGCATCATGAAAGAGCACAACTCTGGTTGAAACTTTCGCAAGTAGCCAAACGGACAAAGGTCCTGATGGGCTCTCACTACTCGAATCCACTCTCCTAACTTTTTGCAGACCTGGGTTATGGTCCCACTCAAAACACATAGTCACAGGGTATAAGTGTAGTGTGTGTCAAGGGCATTTTCCCTAGTACTACCCCCACCTGAAATGAAAACCAGAGCAGTCCAGACAAAAGCAAGCGATAACAAGTTATCTACCCTAGGGTTCCATACCTAGAATATCTATAAACAAGGATATTGCTCACCTTAGGAAAAGGAGCCAAGAAGAGGGGATCATGGGGATTGAAAAAAAATGCATGGGCATAAGCGATAAAAGAAAGGGAATAAAAGATAAGAAAGAAAGGCAAACAGGGTTTTAATCAAATCAACAATACATTAAACCACACATTTAAATTAGTTAGGCTTGACCCTCGTCTTAAAAAAAAAGTTTCCCCAGTGGAGTCGCCAGCTGTTGCACCCCGAAAAATCCCGGCTTGGGTTTCTCGATGTACAACGTGGAAAATTTTTGGAGCCGCCACCAATATTTTAATTTTAAGACCAAAACATTGAAAAAAGGTCTTTTGGACAAGGCGGATGGTCTTTGAAAACTAGAGATATAGGTTCGGGGGTCGATTACGCGCGAGGAAGGTGTTAGCACCGCGCACGTCCTTTCTACCGAAAGGGAACCTCTAATTAAATGTGTGGTTTTAACGTTTGATTTGAAAAATAACTAGATTTGCCTATTTATTTCTTATTTGGAGATGAATGGGAAATCTTTAATGAAAATTTTATTTTAGGTGAGAAGGGGGGAAAAAAGGGTTTTTAGAAAAAAGTGCTTGACGGGACATGGCCCGCTCCTACGTATCTCCCGGTGCGATGGAGAATTCAAAGCTACGTAGTTCTTGGTTCTTTTTGAAAAGTTTTTGTTTTTTTATCTTTTTTAGTGAGTTTTTTGAAATAGGACGAGCATTAGCAAATGATTAAACTAGCAGAGGCTATGATGAATCACTGCTAAATGCTCAAAAAGAGTTGTACCGCTAGTCAAACGAACAAAGGTTCTGATGGACTATTGATAACAACTTGTTTTTATTATGTTTTTGATAATGATTTTCGAAAGAGATTGATTCGCACGATGATCAAACTAACAAAAGTTATGATGGATCGTCGTTTATTATTTTTAGGAGAAAAGGACATTGTCACTAATAGCTAAACGAACAGAGGCTCTGATGAGCTACTAGCAACAATGGGTTTGAAAAATGATTTTTGTTTGTTTTATGAAAATTATTGGTTTAGGGGGATGAAAAGAATTTTTATTTGTTGCGCTTGACGAGAACGTGGCTCGCTCCTACGTATCCCAAACGGGAATCAAAGCGACGTAGTTCTAATGGTGTTTTTGAAAGGGTTTGAAAGGGGCAAGCTGAATCACCCGAGACCATCTTCACCACTTAGAACATGATGCACTAGGCATAAGTGGGAATCATATGGTTCGTCATCAGCGATGGACGATAATATACAAGAACGAGTAGATAAACGCTATAGCTAAGGTAAATCACATGGATCACAATAACTAAATATTAACAAATGAAAAGACTGAAATACCTCTGATGAAGACAGATATTACAGATCTGAAGAACGCAAACCCCGACTAACCCTTGCAGGAGATCAGCTCAGACGGACCAACGGCGCGAGTAGAGCAAAAATGAAGCGGAGGACTGGAAAATGAGATTTGCGAGAGTTGTCTTCCCAGATCTCGTGAAAATGTCTCTGGAGCAATTCTTCTCAGATCTCGTGAAATCTCCTCCCCCCCCCCCCCCCCCCAAAATGTGATTTGAGGCTGCCTATTTATAGGCGTAGAATTTTTTAAAAATATTTATTGCAATGATGAATCGATTGTTTGATGAAGGCAAAATATAGTATAATCGATTCTTTGCTTTTAGAAAACATAGGAATCGATTCCTTGGGCTTTAGAAATTAGTGGGAATCGATTTTCAGGACCTTTTGCATAGGTGAAAATCGATTCCTTACTTAGTTAACACAATGAGGAATCGATTCTTGAGCCTTTGGAAATAGTGGGACTCGATTTTCAGGACCTTTTGCATAGGTGAAAATCGATTCCTTAGTTAGTTAACACAATGAGGAATCGATTCTTGAGCCTTTGGAAATAGTGGGAATCGATTTTCAGGACCTTTTGCATAGGTGAAAATCGATTCCTTACTTAGTTAACACAATGAGGAATCGATTCTTGAGCCTTTGGAAATAGTGGGAATCGATTTTCAGGACCTTTTGCATAGGTGAAAATCGATTCCTTACTTAGTTAACACAATGAGGAATCGATTCTTGAGCCTTTGGAACAGAATAGAAATCAATCCTTGCTTTCCACAAAAGTGTTTTTTAGGTCCTTGCCATGCATGCATAAAATATTTTCCAAAGCTTGCCATGCATGCATAACATATTTTTCCAAAACTTGCCATGCATACATAACACATTTTCAAAAAAAACCCTAATTTGATGCATGAGGCTTATTGCAAAAATCATTTTCATAGACCCTTTTGTGAGAAATGACCAAAAATGCCCTTTTTGACCCTAACTTCCTAAAACGTGCATTCTAACCCTAAAAATGATTTCAAAAACTCTGGGATGGTTTCTAGGGTCCAAAATGCAATACATTTTATTATTATTATTTTTTTGTGGGGAAAATTTAGGGTTTGGACCTAAGCCGGACAAAATTGGGGTATGACACTTAGCCCTTAAGGCCTCATCGTCACTTAGCCACATGGGCCTCAAAAACGTCACTGGGTTTATGCATATGGGCATGAGACACTATGACATGCACCACTCACAAACACACAAATACACAAATACCCAAATCATAGTCAACTATGTGACCCGTCACTTGCCGGTTTGCTCACAAGAAGCACAGCACCTGTCAAATTCACAATCAACACACAACGTCACTTGGCCCTTTAGACCTTAACATCACTAAGCCTTTCGGGCCTCAAACGTCACTGGGTTTTCATCATCACTTATACATAAATATCATCAGCTCAAACAATAGCCACTGAGGGCAAAAACGTCATTTACTAGCCACCAAGGGCATCATCGTCATATACGCGTCATTATAAATAATAATAGCCACTAAGAGCAAAACAGTCATTTAACTAGCCACTAGGGGCATCATCGTCAAAATCATCATATTTGACATTACTTCGTTAAAAACCACTGGTCGTACGCAAAAGAGAATTTTTAGAGGCACCAAACGCGTTTTCAATATCACAGCAACAACCACAGGGGACAGCCACTTGGGCGCCCAGCAAGCTTCTGAAATTATAAGTTTTTATTCTTAAAAATGGAACACACAGATAGACAACTTAAAATGCTTCACAACGCTTTTTGAATCGTTCAAAACGGATATTCGAGTCAAAAGATATAGCGAAAACATTTTTCGAAAATATTTTGGAACATCCTGAAAACTGGCGCCATGGGCGCCCAGCGCCCAGGCACCTGGCGCCCAGCGCCTAGCAAGAAGCAACACACGCACGCACACACCCGGGCGCTCAGCGCCCAGCGCCTGGCGCCTTGGGGCAACACACAACACACGCACACGGGCGCTCAGCGCCCAGCGCTGGCACCCAGCGCCCAGCGCTACGCACACACACACGCGCACGGGCGCTCAGCGCCCAGCGCTGGCACCCAGCGCCCAGCGCCCCAGCCACACACGCACAGCAACACGCACTGGCACCCTTGGCGCCCAGCACAGGGCGCTTGGCGCCCAGAACAGTCCCAGCACCAGATTTTAACCCAATTTCAGCACAAAACATCATTTTTCTCAAAATTTTTCACATGACCAACACAACCCATATTACAATCTTTCATAATCACGTATGAATTCATCCAACACCACCTATCAAACATCGAATTTCACACATCCCAAGCACCACATAGCATCACGCATATATCTAAGGTCACAAACATGAATTCGCAAGCATCAACATATAATCACGCATATGGCAACAATCAAGACATGAATTTCGTAAACATCATACAGTCGAAATTAACATCTAGGCTATCACTACTTAGGATCCATCATAGGAGTCATTATAGGAATTGAAAAAAAGACATCCCCTTACCTCGAATTCGAAGAGTAGGATCTCTAGAGATGATCACGAACGGAACCACGGCAACCGGATCACGCCTCCTCTTTTCTCCTTGAAGCTTGCGACTCTTCTCTTCTCCCTCTCCCTCTCTACGGCGCGCCTCTTCTTCTTTTCTCTCTTGTCTCAAATTTTCGCAAAAATGGTCACAACAAACCCTAACCCCTAAGCACTTGTCCACTTCGCATATGCCTAGAGTCATGGGCTTGGGCTTCTCACTTAAGCCCAAGTCCATTTAGTTTGGCACCTCCACCTTCTAATACTTCCTACACATATTAATATAATTCTAATTAACTAAATTATACCCAGTAAATTAAATAAATGCCTAAATACTTAATTAAATAAATTAATTAAATATTTAGGGTGTTACAAAATTTAAGTTACAAATCCTTTAAAGTAGATAATCAAAATAGAAAACCCTAAACCCTAAAATCAGATAATCAAAATCCTTAAAATCAGAGAGAATCAAAATCAGATAATCAATGGATGTGAAACCCTAAAATCAGAGAAGGGAACCTGGAAACAGCGGTGTTGCGGCGACGACGTGGTGGTTACAGCGGCGTCTCGTGGTGGGGCTCCGAGTGACGAAGTTGCAGCGGTGGCGTCGTGGTGAGCTCGCTGTGATGCATTCTGGAGCGAGAGGAATGAAGACGTTCTGGAGTGAGAAGAATGAAGAGGAGGCTCACGCACGGAGGAAAGAAGAGAGGAGACGGCGTCGAATACAACAACAGCGTCGAGGAGGCTTTGCGCGAGGAGGAGAACAGATGGCGGAGGAGGGTGGTGGAGGGCTGAGAAGGGCGGAGGAGAATGAGGGAGAGAACGAGGGAGAGTTTCGCGAAGGAGAGGGTTCGAGGAGGCTTTGCTTTTTTTTTTGATAAGCCTTTGCTGAATGAGAGGGTTCGAAGGGAGGGGTTCTATTTTAATTGGGTATTTTCGTTTCCGACGGATTTTAAGCATTTTCCGACGAAAATATCCGTCGGAAATTTGCGACGGAAAACAACTTCGTCGCAAACGTAAGCGGGAATTTTAGCGCCTCTTTTGCTGAACATTTGCGACGACTTTTTCGTCGGAAATCCGTCGGAAATTGCGACGGACTAGAGTTCGTCGGAAAGTTTCGCAGGAAATGAGGCTTATTCTTGTAGTGTGTAGCTTGGGGGAGGATAATCCCCATGTGCTATTTGATACTCCTCACGATAGTGTTAAGCAATATGTTGTTGATGATGTTATTGGAGTCTCTACTCCTCGTTTATTTCCTGTGTAATCGTTTTTGGGCTCATTACCCCATTTTACATATATATATATATATATATATATATATATATATATATATATATATATATATAAAGAAATATGAGTTTTCCCAATTGTGTCGGCATCATGGATTCAAGTACCCGAGAGCTTACACTGGTAACCGCATCCTAAGTAGGTAGCTCAGTTGGCGAGCTAAGAGATACCGAAGGAGAGCACCAAATGAGTGCAAGAAGGAGGTCCCGGGTTCAACTCCCGATAACTAACATTTCCCCACCCTCAATAACATTGCTTATCAAAAAAACACTGGTAACCGCACACAGCGTACCCACTAAGTGGACAAAGTGATACTATGCTTGTTCTATAAATTATTAATTTTAATATTAAAAGCGATATCTTTATTATATGATCAATGAAGTTTAATAGCGAATAAAATGTGAATATACTGTAGACATTGGATTCTCTTTTAAGGGATACTAGGGGAATGCGGAAAGCCAGAGCATTGCTCAGGTTGTTATAATATTTTAAATTTTATTTTATTAAGTTTTTGTATAAAAATATTAAATAAAATTATAAATCATGTATAGTTAAAATATATTATAATATCAATATGTTTTAATTTTTTTATATCAAATATAAATTTTAGACGTATTCTTATATAGTGTATGTGTTTTATGATATAAATAATTGTTAATAATTATTATGAGATTAATATTTTGAAATATTATTTTATTAAAGTGAGACGACTATAAGAGTTCATCCAATACTCCAAGGTTTAAAAAAATTTAGCCACAAAATCACTACGCCAGATGTTGAGAAAAATGACGCCCTATTGGGCAGCGCTCTTGATGTAAGCGCTACATTTGCTTAAAACGCGCAGGGAATGGGCAGCGCTCTTGCTGTAAGCGCTGCTTTTGGTTAAAATGCGTTGGGGAAATGGGTAGCGCCTTTAAGGAAACACTGCCTATAGGAGAACGCGTTGGGGTGATGGGCAACGCCTTTTAGGAAACGCTGCGTATGGGGGAAAGCGCTGGGGCATTGGCTAGCGCTTATAGGAAAACGCTGCCTATTACTAATATTTTATTTGTTCATTGCCTCGCAGTTCCTCACATTTCCTCACATTCCCTCGCGTTCAGTCTCCGACGACACTCTCTTAGTTCAGCTCTCCGGCCAACGACTCTCTCTCAGTTCGCCTCCCTCGCGTTCCTCACATTCCCTAAAACCCGTGAACCTAGAAAAACCCATAAACCCATAAAACCCGTAAACCCAGTAAAACGCAATCTAGGTGCGTTCCTCACTCTTGTTCCTCGCGTTCTTTTAGTCCTTTGGTCAGTGTGGTTCTGCATTGATAGCAGCAACCCATTTGTGTATGTTGGAGGTCAAAGTTTTGCATTTGGTAAGTTCAATAGTTTTTATTTGATATTTTTATTGATTTTTGTTTTTTTGTATTTTATTCAACTAATAGAAGCTCATCTTGTGGATTTGGGTACCCTAAAGTTTCGATTTGTCGAGGAAGTGAAGAGTAGCTTGTTGGTGATTCACTAGTTTCTCTTAGAGGTGAGTTCTTTACTCTTTCGTTCCTTTTAGCTTGACTGTTAGATTAATGGATATTGCGCTCTAGAAATTTGGATGCATGTGAATGTTGTAAATGAATGACTTAGTTATTTGATATGGAAATTAGTTATTTGATATGGAAATTTGTAACGTCCTCAAAAATAATTAATCGAAATATTTGGATGTTGACCCAAATTAATTATTTTTAGTACTTGATTGGTGTATTTGTCGAGTGCTAAAGTTAATTAATTGGATGTCTCAGGAACGATAAACTGATAAAACGGAATAAGGGTGATTTGGGGAAGAAATAAGAGATTAAGGGTAATATGGTCATTTAACCATATTACCACTTAATAGAAGAAAGAAAGAAGAGAAGTCAAAGAAAGAAAAGAAAGAAAGAATCGAAGGAAAGAAGAGAAGAGAAGAAAGGAGAAGAAGAAAAGAAGAAGAGGAAGGAAGAGGAGAAAGGAAGAAGAACGAGTGAAGCCCAAGCCCCCAAAGTTCATCATCAACATCATCATCTCACCTCCATTGTTGTCCTCCAAGAACTAGGTAAGCTTTCAACCATTTTCCCCCCTTTGTGAGGAATCCGAATTTCATAGGGTTTTGAGAGGGATTTTGAATTTAGTGTTGATTCGATTGATTAATCTTGATTAGGAGCGAGCTAGAAGCGGATTGAACGCGGGTGGAAGCTCAATTTGAAGTTTGAAGCGGATTGGTGATATAGGGTTTCCTTTGGAGATTTTGAGGTTTCGGTGATTTCGGCCCGGTATCAGCTCTCGCTTCAAGGGTGAGTTTTACTCACGTTTAGGAAGTGTTCGTGTTGAAATAATTTTTACGTTGATTGTTGTCGAGAGATTTTGAGTCAAAACCGTTATTTGGAAAATATGTCGTTTTTGATAAAATTCGTTTCGATTGAATTTGTTATTGATATGATTGATTGTGTGGTATTGGTTGGGTCCGTTTTGTTGGTTGTTAAATCTGTTTTCAATCGGAACGGGAATCGGAATTGAGCGGAATAGCGAATTTTGCGAAAAACCGAAAAACCTGCAGAATTCTGCAGATGGTCGCCTCGCGACCCGAGCCATCGCCTCGCGACCAGATCCAATTTTGCAACAAAAAATGCCACTGTCCCTTCTCGCGTCGCGACGGTTTGCAGATTTTCAGCATCGATACACTGATTTTGTTTTCGCAATAACTTTTGATCCGGGAACCCGATTGAGGTGTTCTAAGATGCGTTGGAAAGCTTGTTCAGAGACCTAGCTGAATATTCTATTTTTAAGGTAAAGGGAACCGTTTTTGGATTCGTAAATTGTGTTGAAAAGTGATGAATTAGTATGCGAGAGTGAATCTGGATTTAATTTGTAATGTTCAATTATTTGTCTGAGGTAAATGAACTATGAGTTCATATGATGGTAGATATGTATACTATATCGAGTTGGGAGATGACCCATGATGTTAACATACTAGGCGGGGCAGTCATGATCTCCTACCCTAGACTCCGTGCCATTAGGAAAAATGCTATTGGTAAGGGGGTTCACTGGGAATATAGCAGTGGATTGCAATCGGTGTTATGTTAAAAGTTGTTGTGCGATACACCGGGATTATAGCAGTGGATTGCAGTCGGTGCCGTACTTTGTTTGTTGTGTGATAAACAGGTTCACCGGGCATGTAGCGGTAACGCAGTCGGTGATCTGTTAAAAGTTAAATAATGCGGCTCACCGGGTTTGTAGCAGTAATGCAGTCGGTGCCGTGTTAAGTTAAAAAGGAACTCATAATTGAACGGATAGTGTTAGTAGGGGTCTCGGTAGAACTCACTGAGATTGTATCTCATTGTTTATATGTTGTTGTTTTACCGAGAAACAGGGAAAGAAAGGACCACAGAGGCACGAGTAGGTTGAGCTCGGACTGGTTGCTGATAACTTAGCATTATGCTTAAGTTTACATTTCCTTTTTGTTGTCTATGTATCGCAACACTATAACCTTGGTGTAATGTCATTTTATTTCGGCTTCCTTGCATGATACTGAGCACAATAGTTCGCTGAATGTTATGGTCTGAGAACCTTTTATGGTCTTATGTGTATTAAGACTGCTTGGTTGTTGTCCAGTGGACAATATTTTGCAGTGTTCAGTATTTATGCAGGAATTTTATATCTCTGATGTGTTACTAATGTGCACTTGGGTATTTTTAGTCAATAAAAATACCGGGGTGTTACAGTTGGTATCAGAGCGGTTCGACCTAGTCGGACTTAGCTATTAGAGTCTTTTACTTCTTTCAGTCGTGATTTTCTTAGTATGCTATTAGACATTGAGCTTGATCAACTTAATACTTTGTGCATATTTCGCAGAATCATGGCCCGAAGAGGTAGAGGAGTTCCTCCACCTCCTGATCCACATTTTGACTGGATGCAAAATGTGATCGAGAACCAACAGAAGATGATGCAAGACATGATGCTTATGCATCAGCAGCAACAGATCCAACAGCAAAATGCTCAGCAGCAGCAAGTACAAGAGCCACAAGTGAACCCAAGGAGAATATTCACAGAATTCCTGAAAATGAAACCCTCCGAGTTCAGAGGTGGGCCTGATGTCATGAAAGCACAACACTGGCTGGATGACATTGAAAAGATTTTCCTCACAATGTAAGTTACAGACGAAGATAAGCTGAGATTGGCATCCCATATGCTGAAGGGAGAGGCCAATAACTGGTGGACAAATGCTAGGGCCATGATGGAGACAATGGAAACTCCCCAGACTTGGGAGAATTTCCGGACATCATTTCTGGAACAATTCTTTCCCACTGCAATGAAATAATCAGAGATATATTTCCTGTTTAAATACCGAAGTTTACCATCATAAAATAATCAGAGATATATTTCCTGTTTAAATACTGAACACCACTATAAAATTTTCACTGAATAACAACAGGACAGTCTTAAACATAAATAAGACCACAAACCATCAGTGAAATACAGTGTTCAATATCGTACAAGAAAGCGGAAATAAATACATAACGCTAAAGACAAAATGTCTTGATACACAGATAACAAGGAAAGATATACACTTAAGCATAAAGCTAAGTCTTCAGCAACCATCCGAGTACCACCTACTCGTGCCTCTTGGATCTCCACTTTCCCTGTTTATCTGTAAAACAACAACATATAAACAATGAGATACAATCTCAGTGAGTTCTACCGAGACCCCTACTAGCGCTCTCGGTCCAGTTTTAAAACATTGATAACTCAACACGGCATCGACTGCGCGAACGCTAACTCCCGATGAACCGCATTATTTTACACATAGCATTCCACCGACTGCCCCAAGACTAATCCCGGCGAATCTGCTATAACTCAGTGCGTCACCGACTGCCCCGAGGCTAATCCCGGCGAACCACACTACAAAACCATAGTAACGTACCACCGACTGCCCCGAGGCTAATCCCGGCGAACCCCTTACCAATAACAGTTCCGCTATTGGCTTCAGAGCCTAGGGTAGGGGATCATGACTGCCCCTCCTAGTATGTCAACATGGGTCGTCACCCAAACCCGATATATATTAAATATATCTACACTCGATGACCTGTTAGTTCACCTATACTCAATGAATAGTTAGTCCGTCTACATTTAACCGTTAATCGAACATGACACCCTATTGGGTCGTTTCCTGTAGTCGATAATATATATATATATATATATATATATATATATATATATATATATATATATATATATATATATATATATATCGTGAATCGTATACCATACCACGTAGGACTCGTAGTCCGTTTTATTATTAATAAAACACATCCGCACACGTGTATATTATTCGGCTTTTCGAGACAATTTCAACTTCAAAAGTATTTTATAAAATCCTTTTGAAACATACCCAAAATCATGACATTATAAGCCTAATATCATTGGAAAAGGGTTAGGAAACGATTAGAAGAGGATTGGAATCGATCGGGATCGTTTCGGGCAAGTTTGGAAAATTTGGACAGAACACAGCGCACGGTTCGTGCGCCCATACGCACGGGTCGTGCGCCCTGTAATGCATCTTTTTAAAACACAAACCGAAAGGGGCGCACGGTCCGTGCGCCTGGGACACACGGGTCGTGCGCTTTTGACAACACTGAATTTTATCCCGTTTTTGCAATTTTTGTCGTTCCGATCAATTCCGATACCTGTTCCAGTCCAGTCTCAACATAAAAACAGTCCAAAAACATATTCAAACAACAATAATCATCAATCAAACAATCCAAAAACCGATTGGACCTAAAACGTGGTTTTTCGTACAAAATACGTTTTCGACTCAAATCAAAACCGAAACACATTTCACAATTTAAGTTTATTAATTTAAAAACCTAAACGTGAGTAAAACTCACCCTTGAAGCGTGAGCCACGAGCGAGCCGAAATCACCGAGTAACCACACGAACGCTCCCCGCTCCGGTGACACCCAATCCGCTTCCAAAGCTTTCCATTCGATCACGAAACCTCTTTTTGACCGAAATACCGAATTCCTCGAAATCTTCCCTGAACACTATTCATCTTCTTCTTCCTCAAGCCACTATTCACACATAAACCCAATTTTTGAACCCTAACCTTTAATTCTTCAAAAACTCCAAATCGGATTTCAATATTCGCGCAATCCACCTTGAGCTCGCTCCTAAACATCATCCTGAGCTTTCCCTTGAGCTACAACCATCAAAACTCCAATTTTTCCTCTCAAATTCGAAAATGGCAAAGTGAGAGAGAGTGAGTTGATGATGAAGATCTTGGTACCAAATCGAAGAGGAAGTAACGCTGAGCATTTTTCGTGTTGGAAGGAAGTCGTTTTGATGAGCCGAATCCCCACCTTTTTCCTCTTCTTCCTCCTCACCATTCTTTCTTTTCTTCCTTCTTTTCTCTCCTTTCCCTCTCTGTTTCTCTTCTCTCGCTGCTTTCTTTCTTTTCTTTCTTTCCTTTATTTATTTAATTCTTTCTCTCTTATACACACACATTCACGCACACCATATATTTATTTAATATATAATTGGTAACGTGGTCCAATTACCATATTGATCTAAATCTCTTATTTCGATTCCAAAACTTCCTTGACCCGTATTATCCGGTTAACGATCCGATGACAACCAATAATTAATTTTAGCACTCAATAAATTTACCAGTCAAGTGCTAAATTAATTTAATTGGGTTAACACCCAAATAATTCTACTAATTATTTTGAGGATGTTACATTAGCTCTCACACAAGGAGGTTTGACCGTGGGCCAATACACGGCTAAATTTGAAGAGTTGTGTCAATTCTTCGGTTTAGCTGGATATGCTCCCAACGACTGATGGAAAACTGACAGGTACAAGTATGGACTGAGAGAGGATATTGCACAAAGCCTAAGTTCTTTTCCGAGGAGCAACTATGCAGCCATGGTACAACAAGCCTATATTGCCGAAAGTGATTTGGCAAGATTGTATGCAAGAAGAAAGGCATTCCACCAGAATAAGAGGAACACTGGGCCATCTAGCTCTCAAATGGGTCCCAGGCACGACACAAGAAAGGGAAGAAATGATAAAGGGAAACAGGTGCAAACAGCCGATCAAACGAAGTTTAGGAATTGTATGAAGTGCGGAAGGTATCACCGCGGCGATTGTGTCCACAAATCTAATAGGTGCTATGTCTGTAATGAAGAGGGCCACTATGCCAATGAGTGCCCGACAAAGAAGAATTTCCAAAGAGCACCAAATGCTCCTAGTCAGGGGCGAATCAACACTTTGGATGCTCGGACCATCACGCCTACTGATAATCTTCTGAGGGGTACGGGATCTCTTTTTAATAACTCAGTCAATATTTTATATGATTCCGGTGCAACTCACTGCTTTATATCACAAGCGTGTGTGGATCGGTTGGGACTAGCATTGTCTGAGCTATCCGAACCGATAACTATTTTAACTGCTGCCAAGGGTCGGGTCCAGACCCAATCATTTGTGAAAATTGCCTACTTGTCATAGGGGACATACATTTTGTTGTGAAATTTATTTGCTTGCCTATGAGAAGTATGGACATTGTGCTGGGTATGGATTGAATGGCTGCAAATCATGTAAAAATCAACTGTGCCGATCGAACCATCAGCTTCGCCTCCGAATCTGTGGGATTGACACAGGCAAATTCTAAAGCAGTTATCTCTTTCACCTCAGCGAGCCAATCATTATTCCAAGGTGCGGAAGCTTATATTATTATGTTGTCTGCGTCTACTAAAACGGGTTTAGATTTATCTTCTGTTCAAGTGGTAAATGAATTTCTAGATGTCTTTCCAGATGAAGTTTCATCCTTACCTCCTGACCGAGAGGTAGAGTTTCCTATAGAGTTGATCCCTGGCACAGGATCAATATCTATTTCTCCTTACAGAATGTCTCCTTTAGAATTGAAGGAATTGAAATCTCAACTTGAAGAATTAATATCGAAGAGGTTCATCCGACCGAGTGCTTCTCCATGGGGTGCTCCGGTGTTGTTAGTTAAGAAGAAGGACGGAAGCATGAGATTGTGTATTGACTACCGTCAACTCAACAAGGTGACAATTAAGAACAAATATCCATTGCCAAGGATAGATGATCTGCTTGATCAACTTAGAGGTGCAGTTGTGTTTTCAAAGATTGATCTAAGGTCGGGGTATCACCAAATCAAAGTTAGAGCCTTAGATATTCCGAAGACAACCTTCCGTACGAGGTATGGACATTACGAGTTCATAGTAATGCCCTTCGGTTTGACTAATGCTCCGGCGGTATTCATGGACTGCATGTACCGATTTTTTCACACTTACCTCGATCAGTTTGTAGTAGTTTTTATTGATGATATCTTGGTGTACTCTAAGACCATTGAGGATCATGTTCAACACCTCCGCATTGTTCTGAATGTACTCCGAGAGAAGAAATTGTATGCAAAGCCGTCGAAGTGTGACTTCTGGATGCATGAAGTGAAGTTTTTGGGACATGTGATTTCCCAAACGGGGGTTGCGGTAGATCCCAGTAAGGTGGAAGCGGTGTTGAACTGGGAACGACCGACATCAGTCACTGAAATAAGAAGTTTCTTGGGTCTGGCTGGTTACTACAGGAGGTTTATTCAAGGATTTTCACAATTGGTTCTTCCACTTACTCGGTTAACTCGTAAGGCCCAACCGTTTATATGGGATACCGATTGTGAGGAATGTTTTCAAGAGTTGAAGGTTAGGTTGACTTCTGCTCCAATCCTAATTCTTCCAGATCCGTCTTTGGAATTCCAAATTTACAGCGATGCTTCTGGAAAGGGTTTGGGATGTGTTCTCATGCAGAACCAACAAGTTGTGGCTTATGCCTCCAGACAGTTGAAGACTCATGAAGAGAATTATCCGACTCATGATTTGGAGTTAGCAGCTATTGTGTACGCACTGAAGATTTGGAGACATTACCTGTATGGGTCTCGTTTCGAAGTCTTTAGTGATCATAAAAGTTTGAAATATCTGTTTGATTAGAAGGAGTTGAATAACAGGCAGAGAAGGTGGGTGGAATTTCTGAAGATTATGACTTCGAATTGAAGTATCATTCGGGAAAGGCTAATGTTGTAGCCGACGCACTAAGTAGGAAATCCATTCACATGGCAGGGTTAATGATGCACGAAATGGAATTGTTGGAGTCTTTTAGAGACTTAAATCTGAATGAAAAGCCAAGGAGGAACCGGTTAGTGTTGAGCCATATGAGGATCTCTAGTTCCTTAAGAGAATCTATTCGAGTAGCACAGGAAGTTGATGTGAAGCTACAATCACAAAAAGTGTTGCCAGATTTTACCGAGGATAGTGATCGAGTTATTGGTTTCAACGGTAGGATCTGTGTGCCCGACGATGAAAGTATTAAAAAGCAAGTGCTATAGGAAGCACACCGAAGTCTATTTTCTGTATATCATGGGTCCACCAAGATGTATAGAGATTTAAAACAGATGTACTGGTGGCCGGGAATGAAGTTGGAAATTTCTGAATTCGTATCGCAATGCTTAACTTGTCAAAGAGTTAAGATAGAGCATCAGAAGTCGGCTGGTCTGTTACGGCCACTAGATGTGCCAGTGTGGAAATGGGAAGACATTTCCATGGATTTTGTTATGGCGTTGCCAAGGTCTCAAGCCGGTAACGACTCCATTTGGGTAGTTGTGGATCAGTTAACTAAATCAGCTCATTTTATTCCAGTTCGTTCAACCAGTAAAGTATCGGAGTTGGCCGAGGAATATTTGAGGAGCATAGTGACGTTACATGGGGTTCCTACCAGTATTGTGTCGGATCGAGATTCGAAGTTTACTTCTCGATTTTGGAAAGCTTTGATTGAAGCCTTAGGAACCAAGTTATTTACTAGTACCGCTTATCACCCGCAGACAGATGGTCAGACTGAGAGAACTATCCAAACTTTAGAAGATATGCTTCGGGCTTCTGTGCTCGATAACGGAAAGAAGTGGGAGGATCATCTTCCATTGGTGGAATTTGCTTACAACAACAGTTATCACTCCAGCATAGGTATGGCACCTTTTGAAGCTTTGTATGGGAGGAAATGCAGGACTCCATTGTGTTGGTGGGAAGTCGTTGAGAACCGATTATTAGGACCTAGGATGATTCATGAAACTACTGAAAAGATCCGCCAGATCAGGGAAAGAATGAAAGCCGCTCAAAGTAGACAAAAGAGTTATGCCGACAAAAGGAGAAGGCCGTTTGAATTTGAGTCGGGCGATCATGTGTTTTTGAGATTGTCACCGACAATTGGTATGGGTAGGGCATTACGGGTGAAGAAACTCAGTCCTCGGTATATTGGACCTTTCCAAATTATCGAGCGGGTTGGGCCACTGGCATACCGTATTGCTTTGCCTCCACCATTGTCAAATATACATGATGTATTCCATGTGTCTCAGTTACAGAAGTACATTCCCGATCCAAGTCAACTGTTAGACTTTGAGACGATTGACCTTCGACCGGACTTGTCTTTCCAAGCTCATCCAAATTACATCATGGAACGTGGCGAGAGGACACTGCGGACGAAGTCAATTCCCATAGTCAAGGTGGTTTGGGATGGTTTTTCCGCTGAGGAAGCTACGTGGGAGTTGGAGGATGATATGCAGACTCGCTATCCGTATTTGTTTTCACGAGGTACGTTGTGTTATATTTTGAGGACAAAATTCTTTCAAGTTGGGGAGAATGTAACATCCTCAAAAATAATTAATCGAATTATTTGGATGTTGACCCAAATTAATTATTTTTAGTACTTGATTGGTGTATTTGTCGAGTGCTAAAGTTAATTAATTGGATGTCTCAGGAACGATAAACTGATAAAACGGAATAAGGGTGATTTGGGGAAGAAATAAGAGATTAAGGGTAATATGGTCATTTAACCATATTACCACTTAATAGAAGAAAGAAAGAAGAGAAGTCAAAGAACCCAAATAATTCTACTAACCGAGAATCGACATTCTCAGAAAGGTCTTAAGTTGCTGGAACACAATCCTTAGTTAACGAAATAAGTGTAGAAAATCTTCCCAAGTTGGCACATCAATCTCCAAGTATGATCCACTACTACCTTGATACGAACTCTCTTGTTACGAATCTACACGAAAAACTCATCATTCGCCTACATAGGCTCGGCACCGCGTTTGAAAACACTCCCGAAGCTTCATTCCAATTATCCTCGTTTACTCCCCAACTTTGATTAATCTAAATCAAAGGGTTTAATACAAGACACTTGATAGACATATCGGTTGAAAATGAGATCCACAAATTGGTACTCCACGGTAGAGATAAGTACAAACATGATTTTCTCGAAGGGTGTAAACACGCTATCAACAATTTTTCTAAAAATTACATAACAATTCTCGTACACATTGACAATGTGACCGAAAAGTCATCTGTGAAACTTCTTGACTCGTCCCCATGATTTCGAGATAAGACTTTTCAAAAAGATGGAATGAGGGTTTTACTAAAAACTTTGACCTTAAACGTAGAAGTAAACCGTGGGAACATCAATTAATTTCGAAGGCAATAAAAATCACCTCAGTTGTTCTCAAAACAACTATCAAACAAAACTCAGAACCCCTTTTTTTTTCTCTATTGCAACTTCATCACGAGGTTTTTACCAACGACGCACCCGATTCCTTTCCAAATTAGTCCATAGCGTTGAGAACTTCCCCTCAACCAAAGTAATCCTCCTAGGATTTTCTTCCTCAATCAGACGTTATTAACCTCTTGATTCGTTCCCAAAATTAACTTTAGCATGCGGGTTTTCACAAAAATGATTTTTCAAAACTACCGTACCGCACGCCAAGCTTCATTTCGGAAATTTCAGTCACTTGCAAGCAGATCCATCAATTAATCCTTTGGTGGTTAATCGCAATGTGAAAAACAGTCAACAGTCACCTCACTTTCATATTCGTATTCACGTTTGACTTGTCAAACAGCATCCCATAATACAATCTCATTGTTAACCTTCACAAAGAAGAGATTAACAAACTAATACCTCGCCACTAATACATCTGCTTTATATTATGTACACCCTGGAACAGAATATAAACTTCGGTGTGCTTCCTCTAACACTTGCTTTTTAATATCTTCATTATCGGTCACACAGATCCCACCGTTGAAACAACTGACTCCATCACTATCTATGGTAAAATCTGGAAATACCTTTTGTGATTGTAGCATCACATCAACTTCCTGTGCTAAGCGTATAGAATCCCTTAGGGAACTGGAGATCCTCATATGGCTCAACACTAACCGGTTCCTCCTTGATCTTGAATTCAGATTTAAGTCTCTAAAAGACTCTGATAATTCCATTTCTTGCGTCATTAACTATGCCATGTGAATGGATTTCCTACTCAGCGCATCTGCTACAACATTGGCATTTCTTGGATGATACTTCAACTCGAAGTCATAATCCTTCAGAAATTCTACCCATCTTCTTCGCCTGCTATTCAGTTCTTTCTGATCAAACAAATACCTTAAACTCTTGTGACCACTAAAGACTTCGAAACGAGACCCATACAGGTAATGTCTTCGAACCTTCAGTGCATACACAATAGCTATTAACTCCAATTCATGAGTTGGATAATTCTCCTTATGAGCCTTCAATTGCCTGAATGCTCTTGTTGATTCTGCACAAGAACACCTCCTAAACCCTTCCCAGAAACATCGCCGTAAATTTGGAATTTCAACGACGGATCCGGAAGAATCGGGATTGGTGCAGAAGTCAACCTAACCTTCAATTCTTGAAAACATTCTTCACGATTAGCATCCCACGTAAACGGTTGACCCTTTCGAGTTAGTCGAGTGAGGGGAATAACTAACTGTGAGAACCCCCGAATAAATCTCCTATAGTAATCGGCTAAACTCAGAAACTTTTGATCCCGGCGACTGATGCCGGTCACTCCCATTCAACATCGTTTCCTTCTTACTGGGATCTACAGAAACTCCCAACTTGGGAAATCACATGTCCCAAAGACTTTACCTCTGACACCCTAAAACCACACTTCGAAGGTTTCAAGTACAACTTATTTTCTCGAAGTACATTTAGAACAATGCGGAGATGTTGAGCATGCTCCTCAATGGTCTTCGAGTACACCAAGATATCATCGATGAAAACGACTACAAACTGATCCAGATACGTATGAAAAACTCGGTTCATGTAATCCATGAATACCGCCGGAGCATTAGTCAAACCGAAGGGCATCACTACGAACTCGTAATGTCCATACCTAGTACGGAAAGTTATCTTCGGAATATCTAAGGCTCTAACTTTTATTTGATGATATCCTGACCTCAGATCAATTTTTTGAAAACACTGCAGCACCTTAAACTGCTCAAGCAAATCGTCTATCCTTGGTAAGGGATATTTATTCTTGATCGTCACTTTGTTGAGTTGTCGATAATCAATGCACAATCTCATGCTACCATTTTTCCTTTCGACTAACCACACCAGAGCACTCCTTAGAGAAGCACTCGGTCGAATGAATTTCTTTAACATCGACTCTTCAAGTTGAGACTCCTTTCCCTTTAATTCGAAAGGAACATTCAATAAGAAACAATAGACATTGATCCTGTGCCAGGAACCAATTCTACAGTAAACTCTTCCTCTCGCTCTGGAGGTTCAGAAGAAACTTCATCGTGAAAACATCCAGAAAGTCATTCACAACCTGAATGTTCGCCAAATCTAAGCTAGTTTCAGTGGATGCAGATAACATACTAACACGTGCTTCCGCACCTTGGAATGAAGATTGACCGTCTAAGGTGAACTAGGTAACCGCTTCAGAATCTGTCCTAGACAATTCAACTGATTCTGAAGCGAAGCTGATAGTTGATTAATACAGTCGATTGCAACATGATTTGCAGTCATCAATTCATACCCAAAATGGTGTCCACACTCCTCATAGGCAAACAATAAATTCTACAACGAAATTTCTGCCTCCTATGACAAGTAGACAATTCTATACAAAGATTAGGTCTGGACACGATCTTAGCAGCAGTTAAGACGGTTATCGGCTCGGATAGCGGAGATAAGGTTAATCCAAACCGATCTACACATGCTTGTGCTATAAAACAATGGGCTGCACCCGAATCGTATAATATACTGACGGAGTTATTGAAAAGTGATTCCATACCCCTCAGTAACTTGTCAGCAGTTGTAACTGTCCGAGCATCCAAAGTGTTGACGCATCCTTGCCTTGGAGCTGCTTGTAACTCCTTGGAACTCTTCGTTGCAGGACACCTATTTGTATAGTGACCTTCTTCATTACAATAACAGCACCGATTGATCTGTGCTGACGATCACCCTGGTGATGTCTTCCATAGTTAGAACATCTTCTGACCTTTGAAGAATCAGAAAATTGGATCTGCTTTTCCCCTTGATGACATTATCTTAGGACTTTGCATTCGGAGTTGATAATTCAACAACCTTCTTTCCTTTCCCATACTTCCTATGAGATCATCCTCGGCGACATAGGCTGATTGCACTAAGGCAACATAATTGGTAATAGTATAAGAACTGAGACCCTAAGTCATAAAAGCACTAAGGCCCTTCTTATACATCTACATTCTCCATTCGTCATCCGGAGCTTACTTTACAACTTGGTAAAACTGAGACAACTTCTCAAACTTAGCGGTGCATTCTTCCACCGTCATGCCACCTTTCCTGAGGATGCACCGGTTGGAGACTCCGGTCTTGGCCGAGGATTGCGTCTTGGTCATCCTGGTATAATTCCGCTTATGATGCACTAAGTATTAAGTTGATCAGGCTCAATGTCTCTTAGCATCACAAGTATAATTACAACAAGGACTAACAAGGAATCGACTCAACCCTAAACTAAGTCCGACTAGGTCGAACTGCTCTGATACCAACTGTAACACCCCGGTATTTCTATCGAGTAAAAATACCGAAGTTTACCATCATAAAATAATCAGAGATATATTTCCTGTTTAAATACTGAACACCACTATAAAATTTTCACTGAATAACAACAGGACAGTCTTAAACATAAATAAGACCACAAACCATCAGTGAAATACAGTGTTCAATATCGTACAAGAAAGCGGAAATAAATACATAATGCTAAAGACAAAATGTCTTGATACACAGATAATAAGGAAAGATATACACTTAACCATAAAGCTAAGTCTTCAGCAACCATCCGAGTACCACCTACTCGTGCCTCTTGGATCTCCACTTTCCCTGTTTATCTGTAAAACAACAACATATAAACAATGAGATACAATCTCAGTGAGTTCTACCGAGACCCCTACTAGCGCTCTCGGTCCAGTTTTAAAACATTGATAACTCAACACGGCATCGACTGCGCAAACGCTAACTCCCGATGAACCGCATTATTTTACACATAGCATTCCACCGACTGCCCCAAGACTAATCCCGGCGAATCTGCTATAACTCAGTGTGTCACCGACGGCCCCGAGGCTAATCCCGGCGAACCACACTACAAAACCATAGTAACGTACCACCGACTGCCCCGAGGCTAATCCCGGTGAACGTTACTCAATACTCTTCGACACACCACCGACTGCCCCGAGGCTAATCCCGGCGAACCCCTTACCAATAACAGTTCCGCTATTGGCTTCAGAGCCTAGGGTAGGGGATCATGACTGCCCCTCCTAGTATGTCAACATGGGTCGTCACCCAAACCCGATATATATTAAATATATCTACACTCGATGACCTGTTAGTTCATCTATACTCAATGAATAGTTAGTCCGTCTACATTTGACCGTTAATCGAACATGACACCCTATTGGGTCGTTTCCTGTAGTCGATATAATATATATATATATCGTGAATCGTATACCATACCACGTAGGACTCGTAGTCCGTTTTATTATTAATAAAACACATCCGCACACGTGTACTATTATTCGGCTTTTCGAGACAATTTCAACTTCAAAAGTATTTTATAAAATCCTTTTGAAACATACCCAAAATCATGACATTATAAGCCTAATATCATTGAAAAGGGTTAGGAAACGATTAGAAGAGGATTGGAATCGATCGGGATCGTTTCGGGCAAGTTTGGAAAATTTGGACAGAACACAGCGCACGGTTCGTGCGCCCATACGCACGGGTCGTGCGCCCTGTAATGCATCTTTTTAAAACACAAACCGAAAGGGGCGCACGGTTCGTGCGCCTGGGACGCACGGGTCGTGCACTTTTGACAACACTGAATTTTATCCCGTTTTCGCAATTTTTGTCGTTCCGATCAATTCCGATACCTGTTCCAGTTCAGTCCCAACATAAAAACAGTCCAAAAACATATTCAAACAACAATAATCATCAATCAAACAATCCAAAAACCGATTGGACCTAAAACGTGGTTTTTCGTACAAAATACGTTTTCGACTCAAATCAAAACCGAAACACATTTCACAATATAAGTTTATTAATTTAAAAACCTAAACGTGAGTAAAACTCACCCTTGAAGCGTGAGCCACGAGCGAGCCGAAATCACCGAGTAACCACACGAACGCTCCCCGCTCCGGTGACAACCAATCCGCTTCCAAAGCTTTCCACTCGATCACGAAACCTCTTTTTGACCGAAATACCGAATTCCTCGAAATCTTCCCTGAACACTATTCATCTTCTTCTTCCTCAAGCCACTATTCACACATAAACCCAATTTTTGAACCCTAACCTTTAATTCTTCGAAAACTCCAAATCGGATTTCAATATTCGCGCAATCCACCTTGAGCTCGCTCCTAAACATCATCCTGAGCTTTCCCTTGAGCTACAACCATCAAAACTCCAATTTTTCCTCTCAAATTCGAAAATGGCAAAGTGAGAGAGAGTGAGTTGATGATGAAGATCTTGGTACCAAATCGAAGAGGAAGTAACGCTGAGCATTTTTCGTGTTGGAAGGAAGTCGTTTTGATGAGCCGAATCCCCACCTTTTTCCTCTTCTTCCTCCTCACCATTCTTTCTTTTCTTCCTTCTTTTCTCTCCTTTCCCTCTCTGTTTCTCTTCTCTCGCTGCTTTCTTTCTTTTCTTTCTTTCCTTTATTTATTTATTTAATTCTTTCTCTCTTATACACACACATTCACGCACACCCATATATTTATTTAATATATAATTGGTAACGTGGTCCAATTACCATATTGATCTAAATCTCTTATTTCGATTCCAAAACTTCCTTGACCCGTATTATCCGGTTAACGATCCGATGACAACCAATAATTAATTTTAGCACTCAATAAATTTACCAGTCAAGTGCTAAATTAATTTAATTGGGTTAACACCCAAATAATTCTACTAATTATTTTGAGGATGTTACATTAGCTCTCACACAAGGAGGTTTGACCGTGGGCCAATACACGGCTAAATTTGAAGAGTTGTGTCAATTCTTCGGTTTAGCTGGATATGCTCCCAACGACCGATGGAAAACTGACAGGTACAAGTAGGGACTGAGAGAGGATATTGCACAAAGCCTAAGTTCTTTTCCGAGGAGCAACTATGCAGCCATGGTACAACAAGCCTATATTGCCGAAAGTGATTTGGCAAGATTGTATGCAAGCAGAAAGGCATTCCACCAGAATAAGAGGAACACTGGGCCATCTAGCTCTCAAATGGGTCCCAGGCACGACACAAGAAAGGGAAGAAATGATAAAGGGAAACAGGTGCAAACAGCCGATCAAACGAAGTTTAGGAATTGTTTGAAGTGCGGAAGGTATCACCACGGCGATTGTGTCCACAAATCTAATAGGTTCTATGTCTGTAATGAAGAGGGCCACTATGCCAATGAGTGCCCGACAAAGAAGAATTTCCAAAGAGCACCAAATGCTCCTAGTCAGGGGCGAATCAACACTTTGGATGCTCGGACCATCACGCCTACTGATAATCTTCTGAGGGGTACGGGATCTCTTTTTAATAACTCAGTCAATATTTTATATGATTCCGGTGCAACTCACTGCTTTATATCACAAGCGTGTGTGGATCGGTTGGGACTAGCATTGTCTGAGCTATCCGAACCGATAACTATTTTAACTGCTGCCAAGGGTCGGGTCCAGACCCAATCATTGTGTGAAAATTGCCTACTTGTCATAGGGGACATACATTTTGTTGTGAAATTTATTTGCTTGCCTATGAGAAGTATGGACATTGTGCTGGGTATGGATTGAATGGCTGCAAATCATGTAACAATCAACTGTGCCGATCGAACCATCAGCTTCGCCTCCGAATCTGTGGGATTGACACATGCAAATTCTAAAGCAGTTATCTCTTTCACCTCAGCGAGCCAATCATTATTCCAAGGTGCGGAAGCTTATATTATTATGTTGTCTGCGTCTACTAAAACGGGTTTAGATTTATCTTCTGTTCAAGTGGTAAATGAATTTCTAGATGTCTTTCCAGATGAAGTTTCATCCTTACCTCCTGACCGAGAGGTAGAGTTTCCTATAGAGTTGATCCCTGGCACAGGATCAATATCTATTTCTCCTTACAGAATGTCTCCTTTAGAATTGAAGGAATTGAAATCTCAACTTGAAGAATTAATATCGAAGAGGTTCATCCGACCGAGTGCTTCTCCATGGGGTGCTCCGGTGTTGTTAGTTAAGAAGAAGGACGGAAGCATGAGATTGTGTATTGACTACCGTCAACTCAACAAGGTGACAATTAAGAACAAATATCCATTGCCAAGGATAGATGATCTGTTTGATCAACTTAGAGGTGCAGTTGTGTTTTCAAAGATTGATCTAAGGTCGGGGTATCACCAAATCAAAGTTAGAGCCTTAGATATTCCGAAGACAACCTTCCGTACGAGGTATGGACATTACGAGTTCATAGTAATGCCCTTCGGTTTGACTAATGCTCCGGCGGTATTCATGGACTACATGAACCGATTTTTTCACACTTACCTCGATCAGTTTGTAGTAGTTTTTATTGATGATATCTTGGTGTACTCTAAGACCATTGAGGATCATGTTCAACACCTCCGCATTGTTCTGAATGTACTCCGAGAGAAGAAATTGTATGCAAAGCCGTCGAAGTGTGACTTCTGGATGCCTGAAGTGAAGTTTTTGGGACATGTGATTTCCCAAAGGGGGTTGCGGTAGATCCCAGTAAGGTGGAAGCGGTGTTGAACTGGGAACGACCGACATCAGTCACTGAAATAAGAAGTTTCTTGGGTCTGGCTGGTTACTACATGAGGTTTATTCAAGGATTTTCACAATTGGTTCTTCCACTTACTTGGTTAACTCGTAAGGCCCAACCGTTTATATGGGATACCGATTGTGAGGAATGTTTTCAAGAGTTGAAGGTTAGGTTGACTTCTGCTCCAATCCTAATTCTTCCAGATCCGTCTTTGGAATTCCAAATTTACAGCGATGCTTCTGGAAAGGGTTTGGGATGTGTTCTCATGCAGAACCAACAAGTTGTGGCTTATGCCTCCAGACAGTTGAAGACTCATGAAGAGAATTATCAGACTCATGATTTGGAGTTAGCAGCTATTGTGTACGCACTGAAGATTTGGAGACATTACCTGTATGGGTCTCGTTTCGAAGTCTTTAGTGATCATAAAAGTTTGAAATATCTGTTTGATTAGAAGGAGTTGAATAACAGGCAGAGAAGGTGGGTGGAATTTCGGAAGATTATGACTTCGAATTGAAGTATCATTCGGGAAAGGCTAATGTTGTAGCCGACGCACTAAGTAGGAAATCCATTCACATGGCAGGGTTAATGATGCACGAAATGGAATTGTTGGAGTCTTTTAGAGACTTAAATCTGAATGAAAAGCCAAGGAGGAACCGGTTAGTGTTGAGCCATATGAGGATCTCTAGTTCCTTAAGAGAATCTATTCGAGTAGCACAGGAAGTTGATGTGAAGCTACAATCACAAAAAGTGTTGCCAGATTTTACCGAGGATAGTGATGGAGTTATTGGTTTCAACGGTAGGATCTGTGTGCCCGACGATGAAAGTATTAAAAAGCAAGTGCTAGAGGAAGCACACCGAAGTCTATTTTCTGTACATCCTGGGTCCACCAAGATGTATAGAGATTTAAAACAGATGTATTTGTGGCCGGGAATGAAGTTGGAAATTGCTGAATTCGTATCGCAATGCTTAACTTGTCAAAGAGTTAAGATAGAGCATCAGAAGCCGGCTGGTCTGTTACGGCCACTAGATGTGCCAGTGTGGAAATGGGAAGACATTTCCATGGATTTTGTTATGGCGTTGCCAAGGTCTCAAGCCGGTAACGACTCCATTTGGGTAGTTGTGGATCAGTTAACTAAATCAGCTCATTTTATTCCAGTTCGTTCAACCAGTAAAGTATCGAAGTTGGCCGACGAATATTTGAGGAGCATAGTGACGTTACATGGGGTTCCTACCAGTATTGTGTCGGATCGAGATCCGAAGTTTACTTCTCGATTTTGGAAAGCTTTGAATGAAGCCTTAGGAACCAATTTATTTACTAGTACCGCTTATCACCCGCAGACAGATGGTCAGACTGAGAGAGCTATCCAAACTTTAGAAGATATGCTTCGGGCTTCTGTGCTCGATAACGGAAAGAAGTGGGAGGATCATCTTCCATTGGTGGAATTTGCTTACAACAACAGTTATCACTCCAGCATAGGTATGGCACCTTTTGAAGCTTTGTATGGGAGGAAATGCAGGACTCCATTGTGTTGGTGGGAAGTCGGTGAGAACCGATTATTAGAACCTGGGATGATTCATGAAACTACTGAAAAGATCCGCCAGATCAGGGAAAGAATGAAAGCCGCTCAAAGTAGACAAAAGAGTTATGCCGACAAAAGGAGAAGGCCGTTTGAATTTGAGTCGGGCGATCATGTGTTTTTGAGATTGTCACCGACAATTGGTATGGGTAGGGCATTACGGGTGAAGAAACTCAGTCCTCGGTATATTGGACCTTTCCAAATTATCGAGCGGGTTGGGCCACTGGCATACCGTATTGCTTTGCCTCCACCATTGTCAAATATACATGATGTATTCCATGTGTCTCAGTTACAGAAGTACATTCCCGATCCAAGTCAACCGTTAGACTTTGAGACGATTGACCTTCGACCGGACTTGTCTTTCCAACCTCATCCAAATTACATCATGGAACGTGGCGAGAGGACACTGCAGACGAAGTCAATTCCCATAGTCAAGGTGGTTTGGGATGGTTTTTCCCTGAGGAAGCTACGTGGGAGTTGGAGGATGATATGCGGACTCGCTATCCGTATTTGTTTTCATGAGGTACGTTGTGTTATAGTTTGAGGACAAAATTCTTTCAAGTTGGGGAGAATGTAACATCCTCAAAAATAATTAATCGAATTATTTGTATGTTGACCCAAATTAATTATTTTTAGTACTATCATATTCATAAAGCAAAAACATAAATGTACTCCTATGAATGTGGAAAAAATACTGAATGAGTATTAATTCTTAGTCGATTTGAATTGAAATTTTCTAATTATTGTATAGTATATCTGAATAAAGATTACTCCCCCCTTTTTTCTCATTCATCTCTAATCTAAAGTGAGTAGCTTAAATATAAGAAGTCGAGTAAGAGGATTGGTCCGATTGGAAAAGAAAAAAAAAAAATTGAATTAACGATAGGTGTCAAGTGGAAGTGCAGTAATGTATGCAGCTGAGGCTCCAAGCACGTTGAAAATTCGTCCTAGAGTTGCGCCGCCGACTGGAACACTATTTCAGTTCCATGGTTTCGTCCCTTTGACTCAAAATGAAAAATAAAAAAGATAAAGTAAAAAAAGACTCATAAGTAGTTGTTAATGGAGTTGAAGTCACCAAATTCTGAGGAGTTGGTATCAATTTATATCGAATTGCGCCACATATAGTTCCTCTAATTATATTTTCTAAACGAACCAGAGCCAATCCAAATTGATCTTGTAAGAGATTGGTGTATTTGTCGAGTGCTAAAGTTAATTAATTGGATGTCTCAGGAACGATAAACTGATAAAACGGAATAAGGGTGATTTGGGGAAGAAATAAGAGATTAAGGGTAATATGGTCATTTAACCATATTACCACTTAATAGAAGAAAGAAAGAAGAGAAGTCAAAGAAAGAAAAGAAAGAAAAAATCGAAGGAAAGAAGAGAAGAGAAGAAAGGAGAAGAAGAAAAGAAGAAGAGGAAGGAAGAGGAGAAAGGAAGAAGAAGGAGTGAAGCTCAAGCCCCCAAAGTTCATCGACATCATCATCTCACCTCCATTGTTGTCCTCCAAAAACTAGGTAAGCTCTCAACCATTTTTCCCCCCTTTGTGAGGAATCCGATTTTCATAGGATTTTGAGAGGGATTTCGAATTTAGTGTTGATTCGATTGATTAATCTTGATTAGGAGCGAGCTAGAAGCGGATTGAACGCGGGTGGAAGCTCAATTTGAAGTTTAAAGCGGATTGGTGATATAGAGTTTCGTTTGGAGATTTTGAGGTTTCGGTGATTTCGGCCCGGTATCGGCTCTCGCTTCAAGGGTGAGTTTTACTCACGTTTAGGATGTGTTCGTGTTGAAATAATTTTTACGTTGATTGTTGTCGAGAGATTTTGAGTCAAAGCCGTTATTTGGAAAACATGTCGTTTTTGATCAAATTCGTTTTGATTGAATTTGTTATTGATTTGATTGATTGTGTAGTATTGGTTGGGTCTGTTTTGTTGGTTGTTAAATCTGTTTTCAATCGGAACGGGAATCGGAATTGAGCGGAATAGCGAATTTCGCGAAAAACCGAAAACCTGCAGATGGTCGCCTCGCGACCCGACTCATCGCCTTGCGACCAGATCCAATTTTGCAACGAAAAATGCCACTGTCCCTTCTCGCGTCGCGGCGGTTTGCAGTTCGCGTTGGAAAGCTTATTCAGAGACCTAACTGAATATTCTATTTTTAAGGTAAAGGGGACCGTTTTTGGATTCGTAAATTGTGTTGAAAAGTGATGAATTAGTATGCGAGAGTGGATGTGGATTTAATTTGTAATGTTCAATTAGTTGTCTGAGGTAAATGAACTATGAGTTCATATGATGGTAGATATATATACTATATCGAGTTGGGTGACGACCCATGATGTTAACATACTAGGCGGGGTAGTCATGATCCCCTACCCTAGACTCCGTGCCATTAGGAAAAATGCTATTGGTAAGGGGGTTCACCGGGAATATAGTAGTGGATTGCAGTCGGTGTTATGTTAAAAGTTGTTGTGCGATACACCGGGATTATAGCAGTGGATTACAGTCGGTGCTGTACTTTGTTTGTTGTGTGATAAACAGGTTCACCGGGTATGTAGCGGTAATGCAGTCGGTGATCTGTTAAAAGTTAGATAATGCGGCTCACCGGGTTTGTAGCAGTAATGCAGTCGGTGCCATGTTAAGTTAAAAAGGAACTCATAATTGAACGGAGAGTGTTAGTAGGGGTCTCGGTAGAACTCACTGAGATTGTATCTCATTGTTTATAATGTCATTTTATTTCCGCTTCCTTGCATGATACTGAGCACAATAGTTCGTTGAATGTTATGGTCTGAGAACCTTTTATGGTCTTATGTGTATTAAGACTGCTTGGTTGTTGTCCAGTGGAAAATATTTTGCAGTGTTCAGTATTTATGCAGGAATTTTATATCTCTGATGTGTTACTAATGTGCACTTGGGTATTTTTAGTCAATAAAAATACCGGGGTGTTACAAAATTAGTTATTCAAAATACCACTTGGTGTTCATAATTTCAATAATCATGTGAATGTTGTAAATAAATGATTGAAATTAGTTATTTGATATGGATGCATGTTGAGTTTCAAGTTTATGTTGTGTTTGAACATGTTAAATTGTATATGTGTGGTGAATGAAACTAGCAAAGTAAAATCGAATATGCCTAAATCGATTATGTGAATTGTTTGTTAGGTTTTGCGAGTTTGTTTTGCCGGAGCTTCGCGTTCATTGTTCGAGTTCGTCCTAGTTCGAGTGTTCGTTCTAGTTTGTTCGAGTTCATTGTTGCTTCCACTTGTTCAGCTACTTTTGTTGTTTTTAGTTGTTTGAAAACATATTGGGGATTGGAACAATTAAGGACCAAATGGATACCAATAGATGTAAGTTTGTAATCAATGTTCTTATATATTTAATTACATTATTTTGTCATAAAAATGTATTAAATTAAATTTAACAATTAACTAATCTTTTGTTTTGTAGTGTCCAAAACAACCCAATAACAATGATTGTGGGTATTACGTAATGAAATTTATGAAGGAAATTATTACCCACAACCAAACGACTATTCCCAGACAGGTATCTACTTAGAATTCTTTTTGATTTTGATATAATAATAGTTAATTCCATTTAACCATTTCAATTCTAATTTTATTTATTTCTATAATATTGTATTTTGGTGTATTGTAATTTGTTGTTAGCTAGTTTATATATTTGTTGTTAAGTATACATAATGGATTGGATTGTATTGTATTGGCTGTATATGACTAGGAAAATTGCAAATGTAAAAAGGAAAATAAACAAAAACAGAAAAAATATTAAAAAAAAGTTATACACTGGGCAGCGCTTTTAGGACAAAGTGCTACTCATTCCCTTAGCGCTTTTTGGGAATGAGCAGCGCTTACGCTGAAAAGCGCTACCCGTGCCCAAAATGCGCTAACATGATGAGTAGCGCTTTTCGCAAGAACGCTACCCATGGCTATCAATGAGCAGCGCTTTTTAAGCGCTGCCCATTGTGGGAGTGCAATTACACTACAAGAAAATCGACGATTTCCGAAGGCATTTTTCGTCGCAAATGCAGCGATTTTCGTCGCAAATTGACGTTTCCGACGAACTTTCCGACGGACAAAAAGTCGTCGCAAAATCGCTCGTCGGAAATCGTTTCCGACGGATTTTTTCGTCGCAAATGACTCCGTCGCAAAGTCGTCGGAAATCCGTCGCAAACTACAATGTTCGTCGGAAATCCGTCACAAATGTTCGTCGCAAATTCGTCGCAAAAAACCATTTCCGACGAAAATTTCCGTCTGAAATCCGTCGGAAATTTTAAAAAAAAAATAAAAAAAATTAAATCTTCTGAAGGGTACACATTAAATTCAAATACATTAAATTATCATGAGAAAAGGGTACACAAACTACAATGTAAAATTCAAATATCATGAGAAGACATTAATTTTAAGAATTATACAGATTACAGAATGGCATTTGACAGAAGGGTACACAAACTGCAATGTGCACAACATTCAACAGCATAAATAACAATGCAACTGCTAAGCATTGACAGATAGGCATTTATGTGCATGTCAAGACAAAGGAACAAAATAATAAGGATTGGTAATTACAGTCTTCATGTAGATAAGCAATTCCTCGAGCTGCACCAGCTGCAATTTTAACACGGTTTGCCCATTCTAGCACATGTTGCCTTGATTAGTTCCTCATATGAAAACCAGTTCCTTGAATGACCCATTCCACCAGTATCAGATGGTGTATACACAACTTCACTGCCAGAGTTGCTTTTTATCAAAGGTGCAGAGGAAAGTTTGTTCAAAAAGGATGAATCTAGACAAAGTTGCAAACATTCATTTACTTATCGGTAATAAATAGGAAATACAAACATTTTATATAAAAATGCTTTTCACATGTTTAGATCTTCTAGAGTAAAAATGATTCTAACAAGCTAACATTTGAAGCTGCTTACAAAAGTGATTTTTACTATACTTCAATTTACTGCTTCGTGAATTTGTGCAAAAATAAATCACTATTGGTCAAAATCAATTTTAGAAATTCAATTAAGTTGAGGAGGTTATATAAGTGTTTAAAAGTTTACCTGATTCAGTTGAGGATGGAAGAGTGAATGGCATGACATAACCATCATTAGGAGGGTTCCTTCTTTTATGCCTCTTCAAGCACCATAGAGCAACTCCAATGAAGCCAAGCAACAAATTCCACCACACACAGCAATAGCAACTACAAAATTTGCTTAGCGACTAAAATTTGCTCAGCGACTAAAATTTTATGTGCACATTGTTTATGCTAGTTTTCTTCTGAATAAATAAATAAAATTTGAAGTTGGAGAAAGAGAGAGGAATGATTGTGGAAAATCAGCTTCCAGGAACAATATTCCACCTCACTATTCTAGCAGATAAAGACAATGATAATTGCCTTATCTTCCCCCCACTTATTTATTGAATGAGAATATAGTTTTTGAAATTCTAGTTTTCTTATCTGGTATATGGCTGTGCTAATTTCCAAAACTCTTATTCTTATTGCAAGAAGATGAAGAGGTTGTGACAGCTAAGCAGGATGCTATTAAAAATAGTCCAGATCAATCTGATGATTGTGATAATGACTTACAAAGATGGTCTATGCCCTATAATGTACCAGTTTCTGGGGCAGCCCAGTTGACTGCGGAGACAGCTGGAATAGGTGCTGGAGCAGCATCAGTCCAAGGTTGGTCAATTGCAGAAGGCCAAATACAAGGGAAATCCAAAGCAAATAAATCTAAAGTTACTGAATACAAGAGAAATCCAAAGTAAATAAATCTAAAGTTACTGAATACAAGGGAAATCCAAAGCAAATAAATCATTTATCCCTTTGCTTCCCATCTCTCTTGTCTACACCAATAACATGAACACAGCATAAGAAGTAAGCAGTAAACATAAACATCACCAGCAGTTCAAGAAAGTAGAACACCGATTAACAAATGGTTATCCAGTTCCTCAAGCTAATGAAGAAAATGCAGACAGAAGATAATTTGTATCAAAAGAGCACTTAAAAAAATAATCTGCCAGGTCAAGACAGAAAAACAAAACAAAAATAAAAATTATAAAGACATACTACCTTACCAAGTGAACATCTAAATCTAAACCTGATATGAACAACAGAAGCTCAGGCTGACTCCAACCTTACCTACCATTTTCCTTGAACAAAATTAGCATATCCAAAAAACATATACCAAAAGTGTCAGTAGCCAAACATATACCAGAAGTGTCAGTAGCCAAACATGGTGTTGATATGCACCAATCACAAACAACTTATGGCCTAATATTATTGTTTCTACTATTTTCTAGCAACTTACGGCGCCAAAGAGGCCGCTGAGTCCTTCTTATCCTTCAACCTCCTATGGCCGAACCACATCTGAAGCTGCCAATCTGTCAACCCCAATTTCTCCAACAGCTCCACCCTCACCGACTCCGGAGGATAATTATCCACTGATCAAACCAAAAACATTAGAAAATTAACCAAAACAAAGAAAAAAAAATTTTGAAATCAAAATTTACTACTTTCTTTTAAACAGAATCAAAACCAAACACACAGAAACATAAGAAAATTGACAATTGTGAAATTCAAAAGCAAAGGGGTTAGCATATTGCTCTCAGGTTCTCTCCTCTTCCCATCAGGACCAAAAGCAGGCTGAAGATTATAAATGGTTAGCACGTACTCAAATAGCATAAGCAAAAGCTATTAAAGAGTGAAACAATAAAACACCTGTGCTGCCCCCTCAATACGTCAAATGCAAGACCACTGTAACCAGTCTGTATAATCGCAATAAAGAGAGGAGAGATTGCACCAGAGAACGATTTGAAAATACGAGTGAATGGTCAAGCATTAGAAATTACAAGACAGCAAACTAACATAGATTCAAATTTCCATAAAAAATGTGGACCCATCTTTGATATATAATAAATGTGATAGGAAATTTTTCAGATAAACACGATGAATGCCAGAAAGAAATAGACTATAGAGGGAAACATACCATGGGCCTCCAGGTAGCCGTAAACCCTGGCGCTGACCAATAGTATAAAACCAGAAGCCCCGATGTTTGCCAAGGAAATCTCCGGTCTCAGCTTCCAGTAGGATACTTTCTTTCTCCCCAATTTGTTTTGCAACAAATTCACTGAATTTTATCTGACTCAAAAAGTGTACAAAGATAGGATTTTAGAAGAAAACCATCTTCAAGATTTGATTCAAAACAATAACACAACTGTGAACAAAATGATGGCATTAAAGTTTCAAACATTAAAAAAGAAAATTAGAGAATAGAATATTGGTTTATAGTAGACATTTCCATTAGCATCATTGTTATTTTTATCAGCCTCTTACAAAACTGTTAGGAAATCATGAGTATTTGTAATGAACCATATATTTCTCAACACATTGAAATAGATATGGAATAAAAGAGCTGTTCACCACTAATACCTTGCCCAAAAAGCATATTCCCTGGGAATCCTTTCTATCCTTATTTGGGAGATTAAATTTTGTGGCAAGCCTACGAACTTCATCCTGCAGATGATGTGGCAGTAGACAGAAATTAGAGAGAAAATTTCTTCATAACATCATGTAGTAGTGCTATAAAAAAGCTTGACTTCAGGAACATGCTACAAAATAATAAGTTCCTCATATCGAACAAGATAACTTTTTGGCCTTCATGCATGGTTACTTCAAAGCGGTTTGTTTAAATTCAAATATCCTATAGCGTTATAGTCGCTATTTGACAGCACTAATGGATAAATCGTGGATCACAGACAATAGCGGTTTGTTCAAATTCTGCTATGTTATAGCCGCTATTTGATAATTTGTATAGAGCAAAATAATTTGTTGGCCTTTACAAATGGTTATTGCAAAGCAGCATCCAATTCTCAATCCCAAATTGACCAAAAGAACTGAAAATTTTAACAAACATTTTCCAAATGCATGCTGCCCGCATTCTCATGTTAGACGTCATAAAATGACTAAACCACTGATGATAATAAAAGAAATTTCAGCATTGATATTGGTTCTGGTCACAACAAACCTTGGAAATACAACCAAGCGGAAAAAGAAGTCGCTTCAGCTGGGATTGTGATAGGTGTGAAAGGAAGTATGTTTGATCCTTTACCTAAAATTTAAAACAACATTAGAAACTAACAATGGTCAACAATACTTTCCCCACCACAGGCAACCAAATACATATGCAGAACATAATATTACTATAAGCAATTTAATATAGTTTAATCTGTGAAGATTCTTTAAAAAGAGCTGGAAGTAAAGAAATATAACCTATAAACCACAAATGGGTGGATAGTTCTAGAACAGAAGGCTCATTCATCTGATCCGCAAATGGGTGGATAACATTAGCATAATGGCCTGAGGCAACATAGTCAAAACCCATTCCACCAATTGCATCCAAAAATGCACCTAACAAAAAGAGTACTTGATTATTAAAACTGAAAAAAAAAACATGAAATAAACTACAGCATAATTAGATTGGATTCAGTGCATTTGACAAGATGCATACCAAACTTTATTCTTGTATTGCAGAGAACATCCGGGTTTGAAGTTCGGCCACATCGATACTCTTCAATGATGTAAGAAACCTATAAACAGGTGAGCAAGTCAAATAGGATGTAGAGCCGTAGTGGTCTATGCCCTATATTACTGACATTGCAATTTGCAACTATAATGTATTTATTAACTTCAAAGTCTAGTTAAATTGCAGGTAATGCTATTAGTCGTATTTAAAGTGCAAAGGAATAAAGATTTGACAAAAAGTAGTTGTAGGAGGTATATCATACCACATTTTTCCAGTATTCATCGGTCAAATGAACAACTTCTAATGGTACTTCAACCTTCAAATAAATACAAACACCGATTGAAATCACATTGGTAATAAATACAATGGTAAGCAATAAAAATGTTATATGTTATTTGAATAAGAAAGAGACCTGATTGCAAACAGCTTTGGCATACTTTAAATCCTCTTCCCAGGGGCATTCCGACCAGAAGTTCTCAAAGTCTACCTAAAAAAACCACGAATACCAATTACTGTAATTTGAAAACGAAAAAGTGTATGAGGAATTGTTGAATTCGCGTTTGGTGGGTGAAAGGAAGGGAGGCGTACTTGGAACCAGAGATTCAAAAGGTTAGGGTTTTTGATTCAGAAATCGTGGTGAGCGAGAGAGCGAATCAGAGATTCAAAAGATTCAACATTGGGGATTTAGGGTTTTGGGGGAAAATCAATTTCTCACCTAAAAGCAACAAAAAATGGCAAACTCGAAGGAGGGAGGCATGGAGAAGAAAGTAACGCTCACCAGAAGGTAGAGGCGTGGAGCCGAGACGGAGGATGGCGTGGGCAACAACGAACAACGTAGAGATGAAGAGGGAAGAGAACAGCGAACACTCGAAGGAGGCATGAAGAGGTTGGGTCGTAGAGATGAAGAGGGAGCGTGGAGCGTGGAGCAGAGACGGAGGTTGTTGGGTCGTTGCTGGAGTGAAGATGGAAGAGAACAGCGTTTAGTGAAAAGAAGAGGAAGAAGCGCATTCGAGTGAATGGAGAAGAATAGCTTTACTGAGCATCGCGTATGAGAAATCCATATTAAAATTTTAATTGAGATTTCCGACGGACTACCGACGAAACTAGCCGTCGCAAATTACCGACGGAACCAAATTTTCGTCGGAAACGAAGCGGGAAAAGCCTTAAAATATGTGCACATATTTACCGATGAACAACTCGTCGGAAATCCGTCGGAATTTTGCGACGAGAATGGGTCCGTCGGAATTTCTGGTGGGAAAACAAAGGTTTTCTTGTAGTGTTAGTAGCGCCAAGTTTAGCAGCACTCAAAGCACTTCCCATGGCTAAAAAAAACGCTGCCCATCCCCAAATCTGTATTAGTGAATGTAGGACAAACGAAAATCGTGAAATTACCTCATGTTGTTTTTACAAATAGGAAGAGTTGTAAATCTTCTTTGTTTATAATTCTTTGAAGTTCTTATTTCCACACTATAGATGGTGTATAAGACTTGTGTGTGTGGAGCTCATGGACCAACAACAAAAATGCATTCAGTAGCCATCTATCAACCAAATATTATATTTCGAGTGAATCAAATGATTTTTTAAGAATATCATTTTAAGTTAAATGAATAATTATAATTTTTCTTAATACTTTCGCTTTAAATATTAAAAAACTTAAAAAATTAACCACTACATAGCTAATAGGAAAAGTAAAAAGTTAGTAGTGAGTGAGTCTATCATTAATTTATAAACTAAAGAGTGTTGATAAATGGACGATTATAATTTAACATATTAATTACTAGAATTATAATATAAAAGAATGTAAAACTTAAGTGGTATATTTTAGTTGCTAATAAAAAATCTAAAAAAAGTTAATTAGAAATAAGTGAGTCTATTCTTAATTTATACACTTAAACTAAGTTAATTTGTTATTACAAATATAATAAACTAAAATTGGTACTACAAATTTTAAATGTTCGTCCTTTCACCTGTAAAAATCATATGAAGTGTCACTTCCAAGTGTGACTTTCCAAATATTAAAATATTGGTCTATTTTTGTAATGAGTCAAAATAGTCCAAAATTGTATTAGCTTTTATAATCTTGTTTTTAGCTTTTATATTAGCTTTTAACTGAAAACAAAATTATATTAGTTTTGTAGTGAGTAAAACTGTTTTAATAAACACTGTATCACTATTTTTTAATATAATCATTATTTTAGAAACATAAGAAAAACTTTGCAAAAGAAGCCTTTTTTTAATAAGTAGACCTATTTTACAAAACACTATATCACTACTTTTAGCATATTCATTATTTTAAAAATAAAAATAATAACTAGTAATATAACAAATAAATTATGAATATTTAGTGAATGTTCATCTCCCTTAGGATATGACGCTCTATAACTCCCATGTCATTACTCATTGTTATTGGTCTTAACTTAGGATGTTTATGAGACATTATGCTAGACCATCCATATGCTTGTAATGTCCTATAAATAGGACTCGTGTAACATTGTAAAGTACATTCAAGAGTAGAATGGGGGGGGGGGGGCTCCCTCCCCGGTTTCTTCCCCTCTCCTCTCAGTGCTCCTTCTCCTCTGATCTGCGCTTCTTTTGGATCTGTTGAATATGTTGTTAAGCGATTTGGATCTCTTCGCGATCTGGATCTGGAGAAGTTCTTGCGCCGTCGCCGTTTCGTGTTCGACTTCGGTTGTTCCGGTGGCTGTAAATTAATAAAAATGGGTTGGGCGCTGCTTGGGTTGGAACCGCCGTTGGGGGCTCCCTTTCATCGGATCTGATCTCCTTTGTGACGTCCACGGCCTCTCCCCCGAGGCGTTGCTGGTCGGATCTCCCTATTGGTGGATCTGCGCGCTTTTGGAGGTACTATGGAGTGCTTCTGTTCGCAGTGCTTTGTGGCTCTGTTCGCGCAGGGGTTGTTTCGGATGCGGTGTTTTTGCGGTGTTTCGTGGCGGTTCACGGTGGTTTGTCTGATGTTCGCAATGGTGGCTGTCGTTTCGGACTTTGGACCGCAGTCACGCCTCCTCTCCGTTTGTCGTGGGCACTTCTCCCTGTCGCTCGCGGTTTTGCTTGATTGTGCCACGGTGTTGGCCGGGGGCGCAAGGCCGCGGTGGTGGTTGGTGGCTCGGCTACCTCGATCAAGCTAGGTGTTGTCGCGGTGTTGGCCGGTAGCACGAATTTGCGATGGTGGTCGGAGTCACGGCACCGGATGTCTGGGGGTGTGCTGTCAGTGGGTGCTGATTCGATAGTTTGTACCTTGTCGGACGCCAGATTGCAGTTTGCAGATCGCCGGGCTCCTCCCCCTTTGCCTTCTGCTTCTTTGCCCCCTCTCAATCGTCTCCGGGCCTCCACCTCTAACCTCGATACTTTGTGATGTGCTTAATGTGAGGATAGCGAGGTGATGCAGGCTGTTGTGGTTTGGAGTGTGAGTTCAGGAGGTGGTGGGTGGAGGTTGTGTGGGGACTCTCAGGTATTGCCCTGCCTCCTTTCGGGTTTTCTGTTCGCCTTAGAATTTCTTCCATTAGAGTTCTATGGTTGTTTATTTTAGAGGCCTTGTTGGGCATTCTATTATTGTCCTTATTACCAAGGGTTTTGGTCTAGTCCCCCCTTGTGATTTTTATATCTCTCTTTATTTTATTAATAAATTCGGGCTGAAAAAAAAAAGAGTAGAATGCAAATGCTCTCTTCTTCTTCTTCTTCTATTTCTTCTTAATCTATAATCTTTTAGAATGGTTATATCTTACTCTTGTTTTAGTCAATTTCATAACACGTTATCAGCACGAACATCTACCAAAATGATGGCTTAACAAGCTTGGAGGCTATTTGCCAAAGATATATTTTCTTCTACTATCTTATAGTTAACTAACTCATGTTGTCATGTTGTGTTTTCTTATAGCTTTTATTTTATCATGTTAATATTTTATATTTATTGTATAGAAACTTTATTGAGAATTTTATTTGGCTACCACAGTTATCATGTTTTTTATTCTTGATAAATTCCCGAAGAATTTAACATTTGAGCATCCATGTTGGATTGCATAGAGACAACTACATCATGTTTGTCTATTCTTGATGAATTTCATAAAAATTCATCATTCAAGCATCCTATAAGGTTGCTCAAAGTGTGAAAGTTTGTGGTATAGTTCTTGAAGAACTGGAAAAAAAATGATCATGCATCTATGAAAGATTGCTCAAAGCATCGATATTTTTTTGTCATCGCTTAGATTTGAGATTTAGTTCCTGAAGTACAAATGAAATATGATTTTCCTTGATCATTGTTTATGATAGAGTTCTTGAAGAACCAAACCTTTAGACCATGATTATAATCTAAAAGATCTGATCTTAGTATAATTGAATCAAAGAAATATAAGAGAAATTTTATTTTAGTTGAATATGCTCCCGGAGTAGCATAAATGAGAAAATATTTTCAAGAATATTTTGAATCAAGATAATGTGATCACAACAGAATAATCACAAACCACTCAATGGATTGAACTTTATAGAAGATAATGAATTAAATTAAAAGTTTGGGTTACAACAAAAGTTGTGGTTATGATCGTTGGTAACTTAAAGGTTACCATCATCCTTTATAAAAGATTTCTTTGAATCTTTTTGACCACCAAGACAATTCACATAATAAAGGTTACCATCATCCTTTAAAGGATATAATTTGTGTTTATATTCTTTACTACTCCTAATAATGGTGTTGCAATTCTCTTTTCAAGAATATAATGATGTAGTAACATATTTTTTTTTAAATAAAGGTGTTGCAGTTTTCTTTTCACAAGTATGACTTTTGGTAATGAGCTTTGTTATTCCTAATAATGGTTTAGTATTTTGGGATTATTGAAAAATGTAACTTATTTTCTTTCTCGCACTTGGAATTCCATATAAACATATAAAAAGAAAATATGTGTATCGCTAATTCTTTATTCGTAAATAGTCCCTTCTGTTAATTATATGCATCAGTTAGAAGTTTTATATTTTGTTACTTAAGTGACCAGAGTTTTATACAATGTTTTTATTCATTCTCATCTTAAATATATGTGAGAGCCATTAAAATTATGCTATGGCAAACCAGAAGTTTGCTATGCACTTATAAAAGAAAATAAAATGTTGTTTTAAACCTGTAGTTTAATGGTCTACATAGTTTAATTATTTAGTTCATCTAAATTTTCCTAAAGTAACAAAGACGTTACATATTTCTGAAGGACCAGAAGATTTCTTCAATATAATGAGTTTTTATCTGTTATATGCTCTTGGTGTATATTAACTATAAGAGAAATATTCTTAAGTTTTTAAAGTATAACCAATATGACATATGTGCATTTTATACTAAATTGCGTGCACTATCTAGTTATGACCAGAGGTCATAAGGTGGCGTATGTTCTTATTATAAACTTGTAACCAAAAGTTTGCAAATGTAATTGAAGGCTCCAGAAGAGCTAATTGTACTATTACCTAGCTTGAAGAACAAAGTTTTTACACATTAATATCATATTATATTCTCTTAAGTCTCGTAGAAACTAATTGAGTCTCAAGGATATTCATCTAAGTGGGTACACCATATCGAAAGAAATCTCCAATGTCTGTATATCATGAGACTTACATTAAAAAAATGTGTATTAGAAAATGTACTTGTGTTTCTTTTGGCTTCTACTAAACGCAAATTAGTACAATACATGCTACCTTAAACCAGAAGTTTATGGATTATAATAAGTTTGTCGTTGGCAAGACCGGTTGGGCCATCCCAGGTCTTTATGATGTGAAACATGGTTAAGAAATTTTTTGAGAACTTGTATTGAAGAGCCCGTAGATTCTTCAATCCATTAAGTTTTGTGTATTACCAGTTGTTGCACCCCAAAAAATCCTCGGTTTGGGTTTCTCAATGTACAACGTGGAAAATTTTTGGAGCCGCCACCAATATTTTAAGTTTAAGACCAAAACATTGAAAAAAGGTCTTTTGGACAAGGCGGATGGTCTTTGAAAACTAGAGATATAGGTTCGGGGGTCGATTACGTGCGAGGAAGGTGTTAGCACCGCGCACGTCCTTTCTACCGAAAGGGAACCTCTAATTAAATGTGTGGTTTTAACACTTGATTTGAAAAATATCTAGGTTTGCCTATTTATTGGAAGGATGAATGGGAAAACTTAACAAAATTTTATTTTTGGGGGAAAAAGGTTTTTTAGAAAAAAGTGCTTGACGGGACATGGCCCGCTCCTACGTATCTCCCGGTGCGATGGAGAATTCAAAGCTACGTAGTTCTTGGGTAGAAAATGTTTGTGTGTTGGTGTTTTTTTAATATAGGGGTCTTAGGATTGTGTGATCTGTGTTGAAGGACCACTGGGGGTCTGAAGGGCCGCTGGGGGCTGAAGGAGCGCTGGGGCTCTGAAGGACCACAGTTCACTTATCCTAAAACGATGATTAACCCGGTCGTACGACCGACTTAATCCCCTACTTTGAAAATAAGATTTTTGATTTTTGTTTTATGAAAGAGATGTGTTTGTATTTTTTAATTTAGAAATTGTTTATTTTTGCGCTTGACAGGGGCATGGCCCTGCTCCTACGTATCTCCGGGTGGAGAATCAAAGGCGACGTAGTTCTAGGTTGTCTTTTTGAAAAGTTTTTGTTTTTTATCTTTTTTTTTGGTGAGTTTTTGAAATAGGACGAGAATTAGTGAATGATTAAACTAGCAGAGGCTATGATGAATCACTACTAAATACTCGAAAAATGAGAATTGTACCGCTAGTCAAACGAACAAAGGTTCTGATGGACTATTGATAACAACTCGTCTTTTATTATCTTTTTTGAAAGTTATTTTTGAAAGAGATTGATTTGTACGACGATCAAACTAACAAAGGTTATGATGGATCATCGTTTATTATCCTTATGGGAAAAGGACATTGCCACTAATAGCTAAACGAACAAAGGCTCTGATTAGCTACTAGCAACAATGGGTTTGAAAATGATTCCTTTTGTTTGTTTTGTGAAATTGATTTGTTTACGGTTGAAAAAGGATTTTTATTTGTTGCGCTTGACGAGAACGTGACTCGCTCCTACGTATCCCAAACGGGAATCAAAGCGACGTAGTTCTAATGAAAAAATGTTTTTGAAAGGGGAGGTTGAATCATCTGAGACCATCTTCACCACTTAGAAAATGATGCACTAGGCATGAGTGGGAATCATGTGGTTCATCATCAACAAGGACAAGTAAGTAAACACTAAAAGCTAAGTTGAATTACATTGAGCAGTTTTGGCACGGATCACAATAATTAAATATTAACAAATGTAAAGACAGAAATACCTCTAATGAAGGTAGATGTTACAACTTCGAAGAATGCAACTTCAACTAACTCTTGCAGAAGATCGGCTCAGACGGACCAACGGAACGAATAGAGCAAAAATAAAATGCGGAAGAGCTTTTTTCTAAAATGTGAGAGATTTCGAAAAAATGTGTGTTTTTTCTCTGATCTCGTGAAAATGTCTCCGTCTCAAATGTGACTTGAGACTGCCTATTTATAGGCTTAGGAAAGCGTAGGAATTTAAAAAAACATTTATTGCAAGGATGAATCGATTGTTTGATGAAGTGAAATATGAGAGAATCGATTCTTTACTTTTGAAAAATCACATGAATCGATTCCAAGCTTTAGTTAAATGAGAGAGGAATCGATTCTTGGCTCTTTGAAAACAAGCAGGAATCGATTTTCAGGACCTTTTGCATAGGTGAAAATCGATTCCTTACTTAGTTAACACAATGAGGAATCGATTCTTGAGCCTTTGGAAATAGTGGGAATCGATTTTCAGGACCTTTTGCATAGGTGAAAATCGATTCCTTACTTAGTTAACACAATGATGAATCGATTCTTGAGCCTTTGGAAATAGTGGGAATCGATTTTCAGGACCTTTTGCATAGGTGAAAATCGATTCCTTACTTAGTTAACACAATGAGGAATCGATTCTTGAGCCTTTGGAAATGGTGGGAATCGATTTTCAGGACCTTTTGCATAGGTGAAAATTGATTCCTTACTTAGTTAACACAATGAGGAATCGATTCTTGAGCCTTTGGAAATAGAATAGAAATCAATTCTTGCTTTCCACAAAAGTGTTTTTAGGTCTTTGCCATGCATGCATAAAATATTTTCCAAAGCTTGCCATGCATAACATATTTTCAAAAAAACCTAATTTGATGCATGAGGCTTATTGCAAAAATCATTTTTATAGGCCCTTTTGTGAGAAATGACCAAAATGCCCTTTTTGACCCTAATTTCCCAAAACGTGCATTCTAACCCTAAAAATGATTTCAAAAACTTTGCATAATTTATTATATTTTTTGTGTGGATAATTAGGGTTTGGACCTAAGCCGGACAAAATTGGGGTATGACAGCTGCCCCTCTTTATCTGAATTTTAACGAGGAATATGAATTGGCCGAAACATATTCCAAGCCAAAATGAAGATAAAGAATTCAGAAATTATACCGATTTTGTCCACTTGGGGAAACCCAAATTTTCCTCTTTTCTTTTTCTATGTTTTTTTTTGAATAGATGGGCTTGAGAACAAACGGGGAACGGTTAACACTTGGCGCATTAACAGAGAGAGAAAATGACGGACCACTCGGGATCTGAAGGAGCACTAAGGCTCAGAAGGACCACTCAGGGTCTGAAGGAGCACTAAGGCTCTGAAGGACCACTCAGGGTCTGAAGGAGCACTAAGGCTCTGAAGGACCGCCCAGGGTCTGAAGGAGCACTAAGGCTCTGAAGGTCTAATTCGCAGTCGATGCTTGGCGCATTGATTGGAGTTAAACTGAAGGACCGACGAGGTCTGAAGGGCATGCCTAAGCCTGATGGACCAATGGGTCTGATGGAGCGCAAACTAGCAACGGTACTAGTAAAACGGTCAGCTTGGGGGGTGGCCTTTTCTGAGCGGCCATGATGGGTCAAGATCAGATCCGGAACTGATATGTTGACCATGTAGGACGTCCGCTGTGTCTTAGGCTGACACAACTAGTCTGAAGGACCACTTGGGGTCTGAAGGACTTACCCGCAGCTCGAATACGAGGTGAAGTCTGCTTTTGAAGGGACACCTGGGTCCTGAAGGGATTCACGAATCCTGTTGGTTGATTGATTGAAATGTTCAACTAAAGCAGACAGAAAAGTAAAATGGGCACTTGGCGTGCAAACAGAAAAGTAAAATGCGCACTTGGCGTGCAGACAGAAAAGTAAAATGGGCACTTGGCGTGCAAACAGAAAAGTAAAATGGGCACTTGGCGTGCAAACAGAAAAGTAAAATGGGCACTTGGCGTGCAGACAGAAACCTAAAATGGGCACTTGGCGTGCAGACAGAAAAGTAAATGGGCACTTGGCGTGCAAACAGAAAAGTAAATGGGCACTTGGCGTGCAAACAGAAAGGTAAAATGGGCACTTGGCGTGCAGAAGCAGGAAATAAAGCGGTAAAGAACGCGGTAAAGAAAGCAGTAAGGAAGGAGCACTGAGGGCTCAGGAGGAGCACAGAGGGCTTAGGATGAGCACCGAGGGCTCAGGATGAGCGCAGAGGGCTCAGGAGGAGCACAGAGGGCTCAGGAGGAGCACAGAGGGCTCAGGGGGAGCACAGACGGCTCAGGGGGAGCACAGACGGCTCAGGATGAGCGCAGAGGGCTCAGGATGAGCGCAGAGGGCTCAGGAGGAGCACAGAGGGCTCAGGAGGAGCACAGAGGGCTCAGGATGAGCGCAGAGGGCTCAGGATGAGCGCAGAGGGCTCAGGAGGAGCACAGAGGGCTCAGGATGAGCGCAGAGGGCTCAGGGGAGCACAGAGGGCTCAGGATGAGCACAGAGGGCTCAGGGGGAGCACAGAGGGCTCAGGATGAGCGCAGAGGGCTCAGGGGGAGCACAGAGGGCTCAGGATGAGCGCAGAGGGCTCAGGGGGAGCACAGAGGGCTCAGGAGGAGCACAGAGGGCTCAGGATGAGCGCAGAGGGCTCAGGAGGAGCACAGAGGGCTCAGGATGAGCACAGATGGCTCAGGATGAGCGCAGAGGGCTCAGGGGGAGCACAGAGGGCTCAAGGGGAGCACAGAGGGCTCAGGAATTCTGTTGATTGGTCGATTTGAAATGACCGATGCTGCTGTATTGGGTTGAGGTACCTGCATACGTTGGTTGATGCAAGGAAGGGTGCATGGAGTATGGGTGCATGTTATGCAAAGGCATTTTATGCAGGAGCATGTCATGCCATGATTTTGGTGTGATGATGCATGTGGTGGAACATTCTTGAGTTTTTCCTTTTGATTTGTTTTTTCTTGATCAGCTTTCTTTTCTGATCATCTGTTTTTTTTTCTTTTGCTATGTGAGGATGCAAATGCAATACTTTGATTCCTGATATGAAATGGTTGATTGGGAAACATAGGCATATGGGATGAATGCATGAAATGCGAATGCAAATGAAATGTTTGGATGCTAATGTTATGATGCATAGTGTAATGATATGAATTGGTTGATTGGGAAACATAGGCATTTTGGATGACATGCGATGAATGCATGAAATGCGAATGTGAATATGATGTGAATGAAATGCTTGGATGCAAATGTTATGACACGGGATGACGTGTTTTTGCTTTTATGATGCAATGCTTTGATGCTTGATGGAATGAGATGGAAGATTTTTTTTTTTGCTTTTATCCGTTGCTTCTTTTTTGTTGCCTTTCATGAAATGATGATGTTGGCACGATGCAAACTATGATAAACAAAATGGAACGCCTAAATGCATGAGGCGAAAAATAGGATATGAATGATTAAACATTTTTGTGATGATGAGATGCAAGATTTTGAATGCAAGGAATTGAGATGATTATTGACCATTTTGTCGAGAAAAAATGGAATTTGATTCAAACTCCGGTGTTCTCAAGATTTTATTTACAAACAAGCTCACTTGTTTTCTCTTCCTTCCAATGACGACTGAATCTTAAATATCGCATGACTAACTTGTGTTCTCTCTCTTTGAAGCATTATCTAGTAAGCATGCATAGGGGTGCAAATGTGAATGAGTGAGTCCGTTAACTTGGGGTTGGTTTATGGCATGGACATGATTATTGCCGACGCTCATGAGGGACAAAGGGATGCAAGACTGCCCCGGTTCGGGCTTTTGATGAGTGAATAAGCTTGCCTCTGCCTGGTGGTGATAATGACTAGGGGTGTAGAAGATGATGAATTGGGAACGCTTCGGCTCTTGGGATGAAAGCTGGAATGAAAGGGGTTTTGCTTCAACCCACAGAATTTGATGTTGCCCCAGTCATAACAAGGACAAAGCTGCCCCAATCAGAATGACAAGGTCTTGTTTAGGATAGTGAGTTGAGAGATTGCCCCGGTGAGGTTTTTATGGGAATGAATGAGGTGAAGGAATGGGAATGCACTTGCCCCACTTTGGAATGACATTGACAACTGGAGTGACATGGGATGGGCATTGAACAAACTTTCCCAAGACTAGGGTGTGTGGGTGGTGAAGAGAATGCCCCAACTTTTGGGTCTGAGTGGGTATTCTCAGTGCAAATCTTTGGTTCTCTACTGATGTCTTGACTTTTGGTGCGAAAGAATCCTTACCTGGTGATCACTAAACCTTGTTTTAATGCATCTTGAATGTGTTTTGGAGTGCAAGTCCCTCCCTTTTTATTTTGTCAGCTTTCTTTTTTCTGACTGTTTGTTTTTGTTTCCTCAGTTCTCTTTTTTCTGAGGGTTCATTCTTTCTTGATCAGCTTTCTTTTTTCTGATCGTTTGTTTTTCTTTTGAGCAAACACATTGTACATAGATAAGCTTGTTCGTCCTAAGATTTGAGTGAACAAAAGCAACCGGTCATTGATCGGAATGGACTTTTCGGGATTGTGGTGTTTTGTGGAGGAAGGAGGGTTAGGCTTAATGAAGTGTTTGAGGCTAATGGGAGGATGAGTTTTGTTCGGCGTTGATTGACGGTTAATGGTCTATGAGGAAGATGGTTGTTGGGCTTGTTTGGGCTCTGTTAAAGCAAATTCGTGTCTCATGGTAGAATGACTAAGGGGTTTGATGTTGAGGCCAAAGGAAGTGTTTGAAGGTTTATGGAACCAGGTGTTGGAATGATGAAGTGTTTGAAGGTTTATTTAGACAAGGATCTCATGTATTTTGTGGTAACATGTACCAGCTCACCACTTACATTTCTTTTGTTTTGGGATTTTCATTTTTGAATCCCCCTTTTTTTGATTTTCTCTTTTTCCCCCTTTTTTTTTTTGACTCGGGTGAGCTGATAAAAAGCGATGCACTGTTTTTTTATTTGGGGTGATCCTTGTCTAGGGTGATTTTTGGATTTTGGTTTTTCTTGGCTCAAGGTGGGTAGGAAAGGGACTTTCTGGGATTTTGGGGTTTTTGAGGAGATGGCCAAACTTCATTTCAAATCCCGATTGCTTATTTCTTAACTTTAGAACAATAGTTTATCTATCTTTATGTGTTTGCTCTTTTTCCTTTTTTGTGCCCTAATTTTTGCCTGGACCGCTCTTTGCAAGTTTTCAGTCCACCGGGCGCTCCTTTTTGCCTAGGCCGCCCTTTGCGGGTTTTCAACCTAGCGAGCTTGTTTTCTTGTTTATTATATTATTATTATTATTATTTTTTTGAGAGACTTGCACTGAAGGAATATGATATTAATCAAGGGGATTTAATGATCACAGACTTTCCCCAGCATGGAGGACTTGAACCAAAAGTCAAATACGTACTGATGGGGCGAATATGCACTTTATGGGTGGACGGGGTGGGACTAGACTTGGACGGGAAACTGTGGTAAGGGAGGAAAACCAACGGACTCAAACAAGAGAATGTACTCATAGCATGCACGCTCATTAGAAGAATGCTTCATAGAGAGTTAACATCAGTTAAAAATTTGTTTTTTTTTTGACACACTATTTCAGTCTTTTGTCATAGAATGGATGGGATGCAGTGCTTTTGAAAGAAATGCAAATGAGCTATTGATTTGAAAAAACTGAGTGCCTTGGAACACCTTGATTAACTTTTTCAAAAAGGATGATTGTTTCGCAAGAACGTCTCGCTTCTCATCACAACTCTTATTTTATGCAATGAATGAATGAACAAATTATGATATGCAAGTATGATGCAAATGCGTGGAGAATGACCACTCGAAAAATTGGAGAAAAGGTTTTAGAAAAATGTGCTTGACGGGGTATGACCCGCTCCTACGTATCCCCATTGTAATGAGGAATCAAAGCTTGCGTAGTTCTACTGTGTCTTTTTTGAAATAATGTTTATGCATGGATGTCTCATCTTGGATGAACTTGACGAGGATTTTTTTTTGCATGATTATAAATGAAATGCTTATGCTGTGCAGATGATAATTGTTTTTGTTTTATCTTTATGTGATGAAAGGGAATGCAAGATGAATGGTTTTTTTCAAAATTGGAATTTTATGCAATGCAAACGATGCAATGATGTAGTGATGCAATGATGCGATGATGCAAGGATGCCCTTTTTTTTGTGTTTTTGCATGGAGTGGTATTTTGAATTTGCAACCTATATGCCACCTCACATAGGCATTTATTGAAAAGGGAAAAGCATAATTTTTTTTTGAAGATTTTGAGGGAAAAAATTTGACTAAACTGAATGCGACAATGCAGCACACAATTTGGAATGCCCTTGTGACTTAAAAGGGAAGAAACCTATGATCTAAGGAATTTTAGGGGTGATCTTTCCATGTAGCTCTATTCGCACCCTCACAAAGGTCATCAGAGCCACAGTCTCTTTCACGAAATTCCTCATAAATGCAGCAAACTGCTAGGTACAAGGCATCATGAAAGAGCACAACTCTGATTGAAACTTTCGCAAGTAGCCAAACGGACAAAGGTCCTGATGGGCTCCCACTACTCGAATCCACTCATCCTATGGTATCCTAACAGACCTGGGTTATGGTCCCTTCTCTAATCATGTAGCCTCAATGTACAAGTGGTGTGTGCGAAGGGCATTTCCTTAAAACTACCCCACCTGCAAATGAAAATCCAGACAGTCCAGACAATAGCATGTCGTCTACCCTAGGGTTAAATATCATTCAAATAAAACTAGCCTAGGGTACCAACAACAAACACATTACTTACTTCAGAAAGGGAGTTGAGAAGAAGGGACGTGATAGAATTGGGGAGAAATGCATGAGCTTACCTTGAAGAAAAGGAGCAAAGAAAGAAGGGAACATGGGGGTTGGAAGAATGCATGAGCATAAACATATAAAAGGAAAAGGATTAAAAGAAGAGATAGGGAACAACCAAAAAGACAAATGCATATGCCTACAATCAATGATAAGAAAGAAAGGCAAACAAGGTATTAATCAAATCGACAATACATTAAACCACACATTTAAATTAGTTAGGCTTGACCCTCTTCTTTTAAAAAGTGTCCCCAGTGGAGTCGCCAGCTGTTGCACCCCGAAAAATCCCCGGTTTGGGATTCTCAATGTACAACGTGGAAAAATTTTGGAGCCGCCACCAATATTTTAATTTTAAGACCAAAACATTGAAAAAGGGTCTTTTGGACAAGGCGGATGGTCTTTGAAAACTAGAGATATAGGTTCGGGGGTCGATTACGTGCGAGGAAGGTGTTAGCACCGCGCACGTCCTTTCTACCGAAAGGGAACCTCTAATTAAATGTGTGGTTTTAACACTTGATTTGAAAAATATCTAGGTTTGCCTATTTATTGGAAGGATGAATGGGAAAACTTAACAAAATTTTATTTTTGGGGGAAAAAGGTTTTTTAGAAAAAAGTGCTTGACGGGACATGGCCCGCTCCTACGTATCTCCCGGTGCGATGGAGAATTCAAAGCTACGTAGTTCTTGGGTAGAAAATGTTTGTGTGTTGGTGTTTTTTTAATATAGGGGTCTTAGGATTGTGTGATCTGTGTTGAAGGACCACTGGGGGTCTGAAGGGCCGCTGGGGGCTGAAGGAGCGCTGGGGCTCTGAAGGACCACAGTTCACTTATCCTAAAACGATGATTAACCCGGTCGTACGACCGACTTAATCCCCTACTTTGAAAATAAGATTTTTGATTTTTGTTTTATGAAAGAGATGTGTTTGTATTTTTTAATTTAGAAATTGTTTATTTTTGCGCTTGACAGTGGCGTGGCCCTGCTCCTACGTATCTCCGGGTGGAGAATCAAAGGCGACGTAGTTCTAGGTTGTCTTTTTGAAAAGTTTTTGTTTTTTATCTTTTTTTTTGGTGAGTTTTTGAAATAGGACGAGAATTAGTGAATGATTAAACTAGCAGAGGCTATGATGAATCACTACTAAATACTCGAAAAATGAGAATTGTACCGCTAGTCAAACGAACAAAGGTTCTGATGGACTATTGATAACAACTCGTCTTTTATTATCTTTTTTGAAAGTGATTTTTGAAAGAGATTGATTTGTACGACGATCAAACTAACAAAGGTTATGATGGATCATCGTTTATTATCCTTATGGGAAAAGGACATTGCCACTAATAGCTAAACGAACAAAGGCTCTGATTAGCTACTAGCAACAATGGGTTTGAAAATGATTCCTTTTGTTTGTTTTGTGAAAATGATTTGTTTACAGTTGAAAAAGGATTTTTATTTGTTGCGCTTGACGAGAACGTGACTCGCTCCTACGTATCCCAAACGGGAATCAAAGCGACGTAGTTCTAATGAAAAAATGTTTTTGAAAGGGTTTGAAAGGGGAGGTTGAATCATCTGAGACCATCTTCACCACTTAGAAAATGATGCACTAGGCATGAGTGGGAATCATGTGGTTCATCATCAACAAGGACAAGTAAGTAAACACTAAAAGCTAAGTTGAATTACATTGAGCAGTTTTGGCACGGATCACAATAATTAAATATTAACAAATGTAAAGACAGAAATACCTCTAATGAAGGTAGATGTTACAACTTCGAAGAATGCAACTTCAACTAACTCTTGCAGAAGATCGGCTCAGACGGACCAACGGAACGAATAGAGCAAAAATAAAATGCGGAAGAGTTTTTTTCTAAAATGTGAGAGATTTCGTAAAAATGTGTGTTTTTTCTCTGATCTCGTGAAAATGTCTCTGTCTCAAATGTGACTTGAGACTGCCTATTTATAGGCTTAGGAAAGCGTAGGAATTTAAAAAAACATTTATTGCAAGGATGAATCGATTGTTTGATGAAGTGAAATATGAGAGAATCGATTCTTTACTTTTGAAAAATCACATGAATCGATTCCAAGCTTTAGTTAAATGAGAGAGGAATCGATTCTTGGCTCTTTGAAAACAAGTAGGAATCGATTTTCAGGACCTTTTGCATAGGTGAAAATCGATTCCTTACTTAGTTAACACAATGAGGAATCGATTCTTGAGCCTTTGGAAATAGTGGGAATCGATTTTCAGGACCTTTTGCATAGGTGAAAATCGATTCCTTACTTAGTTAACACAATGAGGAATCGATTCTTGAGCCTTTGGAAATAGTGGGAATCGATTTTCAGGACCTTTTGCATAGGTGAAAATCGATTCCTTACTTAGTTAACACAATGAGGAATCGATTCTTGAGCCTTTGGAAATGGTGGGAATCGATTTTCAGGACCTTTTGCATAGGTGAAAATTGATTCCTTACTTAGTTAACACAATGAGGAATCGATTCTTGAGCCTTTGGAAATAGAATAGAAATCAATTCTTGCTTTCCACAAAAGTGTTTTTAGGTCTTTGCCATGCATGCATAAAATATTTTCCAAAGCTTGCCATGCATAACATATTTTCAAAGAAACCTAATTTGATGCATGAGGCTTATTGCAAAAATCATTTTTATAGGCCCTTTTGTGAGAAATGACCAAAATGCCCTTTTTGACCCTAATTTCCCAAAACGTGCATTCTAACCCTAAAAATGATTTCAAAAACTTTGCATAATTTATTATATTTTTTGTGTGGATAATTAGGGTTTGGACCTAAGCCGGACAAAATTGGGGTATGACACCAGTTCCCAAAGGAAGTAGAGAATTTGAGGGAATAAGTCTCTCACATTTCTACAAGGTGCTTAAGGTGATGTTTATATACAGATACACGGATCACATGGACACTTTAGATATTTTGTTATTTTAATTGATGCATCAACGAAATGGCTACATAAATATAATTGTCATCAACTTACAACCAGAAGTTTTGTGACATTCTTTTCTCAACTAATTCGAGTAAGAGCTCATTATGTGAATTATCTTGAAAGCATCTGATAAGTATTTTATGACTATTAGAATTTGTATTGAACATCACATAGCATATGTTCATTCATAAAATGGTCCTAAAGAACCATTGATTAGACATCTAAAGTTAATTATATGACCAATACTTATGAGATGAAACTTCAATTTTCTACTTGGGAACATGCAGTCTTGCATACTGAGACACGATACGCATCAAGCCAATAAGTTAACATATATCTGTAAGTCCTCCCCTTCAAATTTTATTTTTAGTCAGTGACCTAATATTCTCCATCTAATATATTTTTGATGTAATAAGATGGATCCTTAAAGAATGTTGGGAATATATGAGTATATGAATCTTCATCCATCATAAAGTATGTTGAGCCAACAACCAGAGATGTTTTTATAGCTTAGTCAGCTAATTATCATTTTGATGAATTAGTTTTCCCAACATTATGGAGAGAGATAAGCAGTTGGAAATTAGTATTATTTGAAATAAATTATTATTTTCTTATCTTGTTCCTCTTATAAACCAATGTGAACCAGAAGTTCAAAGAATAATTCATTTGCAAAATTTTGTAAATTATTCACCAGCAAATGAATCTTAACCACGCATGATCAGGTACCTGAAATTTGCAGAAATGAGATCTCATTAACTTATGTCAAAGATGAAATGAGATGGAACCGAAACAAGGTCAACGTTGACAATTTTGTGTGTATATAATATAGCGCTAAATGTGATAAGTGATGAAGAGGATAATGAACCAAAGTCTAATAAAAATTTAGACAAAACAATGATTGACCAAAATAGAAAAACGCAATTGAAGCAAAATTAAGCTTGCTTTGCAAGGCAAAAAGTTTTTCGACTTGTAGTCTGTACACCTGAAGATGTAAAGCTAGTTAGGCTTGTTGTTCAAGAGTATTCGCACAAACCTAAAACTGATTTGAAGATAGATTCACATGTAGTGAATGAAACTAATCTTTAATACTTATTTAGTCTAGTAACACATAATGGCTCAATTTACATATGATGGATGCGTTACTATTTATTTGTATGACTCACTTGATGGTGACAATTATATGAAGATCCCTGATGGATTTAATTTTCCGAGAAATATTGTTTGGACTCTCGAGATGACTACTCAAATTTAATTAGTCTCTCCATGAGATAATATAATTTGAACGCATGGGGTATAATAGTCTCAATGCATATTCTAAAAAAGTGATATAAAAATGACATCATTTGTCCATATAGTTTTTTGAAAAGATCTAGAAACGAATTTGATATTATTGGAACTCCTGAAGAGCTTTCAAAAATTATAGCTTGCTCAAAGAAAGAATTCTAGACGAATGACTTCAAATTATATCTGAAGAATTGAAAGGATGAACCTTAGATTGATCTCCACCTAGAAAATCCTAGAAGGATTAAAGATTTAGAGAAATATCTTAAATAAATATTTCTGCAAATCAAAGTTTTGTCTCGATCTCCGGATCGATCAATTAGCTAATTGAATCATGACAAATTATAGCTATATTGAGTACATGATGTGTGTCTCAATAAGATATCAAATATCTCGGTCTCGAAGACTTTAAATTAGTGCACGCATATTACTAAATATTATATGAATTGATATGATAACATTATTTGATACTTATTAGTGAGATAGAATTTATCACTAACCAACATTAGAAGAAAGTGAGATATATGTTTGTTTTCTATTTTCAAATAGAATTGAACCAATTATTTTATGAGTATATGTTCATCAAATTAACCATGCAGATACGAGATAATTTTATTATCCAGATCAAGTTAGTTCTGAAATATCTGATTATTTACATATGGCGGCATTGAGGCATCATCAAGATCTACGTAGCAATCTAGAGTCGTCACTTCCTCATATCATGCTCAAATGCCAACAATTCATGGAAGAAGTCCTGAAGACAATACTGATTGTGAAGCTCAATTGAAAGGAAGATATATCACAAAGTATGTTGCTTCATATGCATCAGGGGGAGAAAATTCAAATGTTGGAATTTATATTCTTAACAGATTCTTTGAACATGTAACACCCCATTTCTACCCGACAATTTAAATCATAAATATCAGAGTTTAACAATTATTTTTCGATTCATCCAAACGGGATGCTACATTCACTTCATTTAAACATCGACAATATAAGAACAAATTCTCTTATAAATCAGTATAATACGTAACACATGGCAAGTGGGATGGAATCCTCAAAAATACATTAATTCAGTTCTCATAACAGAAACTTCAACATCATGCAGCGGAATAGAATAAAATCTCATAAAACAAATTATAGTCTCAACAATAACATAATATCCTCAGTAAAAATTATTCAACAGCCAAATAAACAAAACGAATAAAATCTAGCGCCCATCCCCTGAGTGTTACGTATCAGAGCATAAGACCGACTCAGGAATGAAGGGAGACAAGCCTTCACTCACGGTTACCTGTAGTAATGAACAACAAAGGGGTGAGTCTAAACCGTATAATAAAGTTTATAATGAGCAGTATGCTAGAGCTCAGAACTATACCAATCACAGCTATACATACATATACATATACATCTATATATTTATATATAACAACTTTCACAATTTATATCTTTATATTTATAAATATACGCATGACAGCTTCAACAATTTATGTATATATATATATATATATATATATATATATATATATATATATATATTTATACATATAACAACTTCAACAATTTATATATATATATATATATATATATTTGCCACACAATCATATTACACACCAACCAAAATAATAATTACCAATGATGAGCATGAATGTATGAAGTGCAAGTATGCATGTGGTACCACCATCGTCACTTATTATTGCCAATTGGGCATATCGTCGAGACCGCAGCCTTAAATCGTCGAGACCGCAGCCTTATATCGTCGAGACCGCAACCTTATGTATGCATGTGACTTCATAAACAACCAACAATTATAATTTCCACATCATCTATAACATCATCGTCACTTTGGCATTAAGCCCATCATCAATAAGATCGTCACTTATTTTGGCCAAATAGACCCACCGTCACTTAACAACATCAATAATGTTTGGTCAATAGACCCATCATCATTAGCATCAACATGGCAACACAATATTGGTGTCCAGAAACTATTAGAAAAGTAATCATTTTCACCTTACAGTAGCATACACAGATAGAGGGCTGAACAAGCTTCGAAACGCATTTTGAAGCATTTAAAACGGACACCCGAGTCAAAAGATACGTCAAAAACAAATTAGGAACAAAACTGAGACACATGCTGATTATGGCGCCCAGGCACTGGGCGCCTAGCAGGGAACAACAGCACACAAAACTGGCGCAGGAAAATTGGCGCAGGAAAACTGGCGCAGGTTAGACAGAAACAGCAACACAGCAACACAAAAACTGACGCAACTTAGACACAACAGCAACACAGAAAACTGGCGCAGCTTAGACAGAAACAGCAACATAGCAACACAAAAACTGGCGCAACTTAGACACAACAGCAACACAGAAAACTGGCGCGGCTTAGACAGAAACAGCAACACAGCAACACAAAAACTGGCGCAACTTAGACACAACAGCAACACAGAAAACTGGCGCAGGAGCAACAGCGCCTAGACACAGCAACACAGAAACTGGCGCAGGAGCAACAACGCCTAGACACAGCAACACAGAAACTGGCGCAGGAGCAACAGCGCCTAGACACAGCAACACAGAAACTGGCGCAGGAGCAACATTGGCGCCAGCGCCAGACAGAATTTCTTACGCAACTTGCGACCAAGTTTTCTTTCTCATTTCTTAATGAAATTCGGTGAAACCAGTGCCTACCTTGTAGAGAATTCAGTCTATTTTCTAACTAAACGAGAATCATTCAAAACGGAGTTTAATTGAGAACACAAAACTTGCAAAAACCGAACCTACTCACAGATTATTTCCAGAAATTTGACCTAACTTTGGAGACTCATAACATGAGCTACACAAATCCAAATTTAACCAAACCAGTGCCAAAATGACCAAAATTAAGTCTATTTTCTAAAAAAATATGTCCCATAATTTTTGGACAAACGAAAGGTTCCCAGTTTTAAAAATACAGAACCTATGTCCAGAATGCTCCCAGATTATTACCCTAACTTGTGGAGCCTATAACTAGAGCTACACAACTCCAAATCGAACGAAACTGGCGCCAAAACGACCGGCGTGAAGTCTATTTTCAAGAACAATTAAACACGAAATTTTTGGACTGACCGAACAGTCCCAGTTTTAAGAAAACCGCAACCGTGTATATATTATAGCAACCACATCATCATATACACATTATATCGAGCACTTAGCTTGCATTTTCGATCCTCACGTACACTTAACCATTCGCATTCTACCTAACAATCATCTATTGAACAACAAATCTTCATCAACATATTCATACACGTCATACAACATTACAATCATACGGAGAACGATATAATTCCTAAACCCCTACATACAACCCATTATAAACCCTATTATAAAGCAAGACCCACCCTTAGCTTAGATTTTCCGAAGATGATGAGATCTCTACGAAAGCACCGAAGTAACCACAGCAACAGCTCCTTGCTCCTCTTCTCTCTTGGCCGATCGCACCTCTTTCTCTTTTCTCTCTATTCGCAATTTCTTTTCTTTTCTCCCACAAATGCGAAATGCTCCCCAACCCTAACTAACCCCTCATGCGCCTATGCCTTGGGCTTGGATCACGGGCTTTCTCCATCTTAAGCCCGATCACTAACGCCATCACCTAAAATTTATTTACACACCTCTTAATCAAGTGCTAATATATTTATACACTACAAAAAATGTTGCATTTAGCGACGGAATTAGAGAGGGACTTTATGTCCCTCGCAAAAACTGATATTAGCGACGGCATTAGCGAGGGCATAGAGCTGTCGAATTTTTTTAAGCCTTAGCAACGGAAATTTTAGCAATAGCGACGGCCAGGCCGTTGCTAATGGATTGGGCGGGAAAAATTAGCGACGGCTATAGTGTCCCTCGCAAAGGTTTTTTGACCGTTCAACGCGTGGCACCGCGTGGAAATGTTTGTAACGGTTAGCGACCGCCCATGCCGTCGCTAATGTCAAATTGATTTCCAAATCTGAATCTCAGAACAGAACCCCTCATTTCTCTCTTCTCATCTCTCTCTCCGCCTCTCTCTCTCCGCCTATCTCTCTCCGCCTCTCTCTCTCACCTACGACGGCCACCCCACCACCACCATCACCTACCTACGACCTCCTCTCTCCGTCACCTCCTCACTCCGGCTCTCTCTCTCTCTTCGCCTCCTCACCGTCTCTCTCTCCGCCTCTCTCTCTTCCTACGGCCACCCAAACGCCGCCAATGCCACCACCCTCACAACCACCACCACCATCCTCACCTACCTACGACAGCTCCTCTCCGCCATCTCGCCCTCTCTCTCTCCGCCTCTCTCTCTCTCACCTACGGCCAACAACCACCCACCACCACCGTCACAACCACCCACCACCACCAGCACCTACTTTCTGTCTGTCTCTCTCTCAGTCTCTCTCTCTCTCTCACCTACGAACCTGAACTGTGCACCGCCGCCGCCACCACCACCGCCGCCACGACCACCACGAATTTCTGCCCTCTCCCTTTTGTAGGTTTTGATATTTTTTTTAGGGTTAAAGGTATGTTTCGTCCCTGCAAATATCACAATAATCCAGTTTCGTCCCTGTAAAAAAAAGTTTTAAAACAGCCCTTGCAATTACCAAACGCTTCTAGTTTCGTCCCTGCTGTTAACTTTCCATCCAAAAAACTAACAGTTGCCACGTCATCAACCCTTGCCCAAAAAAAAGTTTCAAAACAACCCTTGCAATTACCAAACGCTTCTAGTTTCGTCCCTGCTATTAACTATTCATCATCTTCAACCTCTTGATTGTCTTCTTCAAACCCAAATCCCATCAAATCTCCTTATTTCCTTACACAAAATCTCATTCTCACCACAAACACCAAATAATCAAGAGATATATCTAGCGACATAAATATCCTAGTCCAAAATCTCTTGATTATTTGGTGTTTGTGGTGAGAATGAGATTTTGTGTAAGGAAATAAGGAGATTTGATGGGATTTGGGTTTGAAGAAGACAATCAAGAGGTTGAAGATGATGAATAGTTAATAGCAGGGACGAAACTAGAAGCGTTTGGTAATTGCAAGGGTTGTTTTAAAACATTTTTTTGGGCAAGGGTTGATAACGTGGCAACTGTTAGTTTTTTGGATGGAAAGTTAACAGCAGGGACGAAACTAGAAGCGTTTGGTAATTGCAAGGGCTGTTTTAAAACTTTTTTTTTTACAGGGACGAAACTGGATTATTGTGATATTTGCAGGGACGAAACATACCTTTAACCCTTTTTTTTATGATATTTTTTTGATATTGATTTTTTAAATTTGTTTTGATTTATGTTTTTTGATTGATTTAGGATTGACATCGTTGGTGTTTGGAGTTTAAGAACCGCACCAGAGTGCGCATCGTCACCGATCAACCGCACCAGACGTCAATCTCATAACGGTTAGTTTAATTGAAAAATATTTAATTATTGTTTTGATGAACCCTAGGTTAGATGACTGTGTGTTGTTGATGGAAAAGGGTGAGGGACATCCTAACCCCCATATTTTGCTCGAAATCATCTCCATTGAGATAATTGCGAGACGATACTAACAACGGTAAGGTTGGGAGTTATATGAAATAACTTCCTTCACTACTTGGATGGAAAAGGGTTTTGTGCTGAGATCATATTGATGCCACTAACTTGAAATATTATTGGGAATGTTATCTAACACGTTTTCTTAAATACGTGTAGATGAATTTGTATGAATTTAATCGTGATTGGGTGTATGATCGGTTATATCCGAGAAGAGCGGGTTTAAAGGAATCTTTTGTAATTGGGGTTGAACAGTTTCTTGTGGTAGCGTGGCGACATGAATTGGCTCAACAGGAAAAAGGGGTTAGATGTCCATGCTTAAAATGCGACAGTGAACCTATTATGACCGATGATGAAATCAGGGATCACTTGTATCATTGGGGGTTTAGGCCTAATTATTGGATTTGGGTAGACCATGGAGAACAACAATTTCAAAATTTTGAGATAGGGGCTTCAAGCAGTTCTGGTGTTGGTGTTCCACGTAATGAAATTTTTGAGTCGATGCAAAACATGATTTGCGATGGTCTCAGGGTGAATGTGCCATTTGATGAGCCTCAATATGATGATAATGATGAACTTCCAAATGAAGAAGCACAAATTTTTTATAATTTGTTAAGAGATTCAAACACACCGTTGTTTGAAGGCTCGCCACATTCAAAATTTTCTATGTGTGTGAAACTTTTAGCTCTCAAGTCCATGAGTAATATTTCTGAGGTGGGTTTAGACTATGTGACTGAAATGATGTTGGAAGCAACACCTAATAAGGATAATTTGCCAAAAAGTTATTATGAAGCAAAGATGTTAGTTTCGAAGCTGGGATTGAAATTTAAGAAGATTGATTGTTGTGAGAAAGGGCACATGTTGTTTTACAACAACGAATTTGGTAAAAATGATGGTGAGCTACTTGAATGCAAATTCTGTGGAAGCCCAAGGTATCATGATCGTAAAGGGGCAAAACGTAATTATAAACCTATCCCTGTAAAGTCGATGTTCTATTTGCCTATAGTTCCAAGGTTGCAAAGAATGTTTGCATCAGCCGAAATTGCGCAGAAAATGACTTGGCATTATGACAATAGGCGTACCTCGGACGACATTTTACGCCACCCATCCGACGGTGAAGCGTGGAAGCACTTTGATCAAGTGCATTCAGATTTTGCCTCAGACCCACGGAATGTTCGGCTTGGTTTGTGCTCTGATGGGTTTACTCCATATATCCAAGCATCGGCGTCTTCCTACTCTTGTTGGCCAGTCATTGTTACCCCTTCCAATCTTCCTCCTGAGATGTGCATGACTAAACCGTATATGTTTTTGACTTGTTTGATACCTGGTCCATCCAATCCAAAAGCTAACATTGATATCTTTTTGGAACCTCTGATTGATGATCTTAAGAGATTGTGGGGGGGTGTTTTGACATATGATGCAGCACGAAAGAAAAATTTTATGATGAGAGCTGCATTGATGTGGACAATTAACGACTTTCCTGCTTATGGTATGTTGTCTGGTTGGGGGACTCACGGTAAATATGCATGTCCGCACTGCATGGAACACACAAAGGCGTTTATGCTAAAGTACAGGGGCAAGAGTTCTTGGTTTGACTCGCATCGTAGATTCTTACCGCAAGATCATAAATTTAAAAAGAACAAGAAGGCCTTCATGAAAGGGGCAGTTGAAACAGATGGACCACCGCCTTTGTTGACATCAGGTGAAATCTGGAGCAGAGTTATGGATTTTCCAGAAGCCACAGATCAGGTAGGGGAGCTCACCCGGGTGGATGGTTATGGACGGTGGCACAATTGGACAAAAAAAAACATATTTTGGAATCTCCCATATTGGAAAGATAATTTGTTGAGGCACAATCTTGATGTTATCACATCGAGAAGAATTTCTTTGACAACATATTTTTCACTGTGATGAATGTGAAAGATAAAACCAAAGACAATAATAAGGCTAGATTGGATTCTGCTCTTTATTGTAGCAAACATCGATCTGATTTGAATTTGGTGGAAATGCCTAATGGGAAGATGTTAAAACCCAAAGCCAAATACTGTCTAACACCAGATGAAGCGAAAAATGTTTGTCGATGGTTGAAAGAATTGAGGATGCCAGATGGTTATTCTTCTAACCTTGCAAGATGTGCCGATGTGAACACCGGGAAGATGTATGCGATGAAAAGTCATGATTGTCATGTATTCATGGAGTGTTTGCTTCCAATTGCTTTTAATTCATTACCAAAGTGTGTTTTGGAACCACTTATTGAAGTGAGTCAATATTTTAAAAATATGTGCTCTTCAACATTGAGAAGGGATGATCTTATTAAGATGGAGCAGAATATTCCTTTCATTATTTGTAAGTTGGAGAGAATATTTCCTCCCGGTTTCTTTGATTCCATGGAGCATTTACCGGTTCACCTTGCGTATGAAGCAAGGCTTGGTGGACCAGTTCATTATAGGTGGATGTATCCATTTGAGAGGTAATTATCTATTTCAACATGTTTTAAAAATTATCTTAATTAGTATGATTATTAGTTTAATGAAGTATTTTTCTTTCAACAAATAGATTAATGGGTGATTATAAACGATCGGTGAAGAATAAAGCTAGAGTTGAAGGATCGATCTGCACAGCTTACCTACACCGTGAAACAATTTATTTTTGTTCACATTATTTCAACAACTTTATGTTGTCAGCAAATAATAGAAACGAAGTGGAGATTGAAGAAGAAAGACACCCGCTCACTTTATCTGTGTTTATCAAACCCGGTCGCCCTTCGGGTAAGAAGTCAACCAATTACTTATCAGATAAAGAGCATAAATCAGCACATGTTCATGTCTTGAGTAAGTATGCTCCAATTCAGTTAATCTATACTGTATGAAGTTAAATAATAATTTGATCAACTTTCAATCTAAAGAGTAATAATATTTCTTTTTCAGTGCATTCTTACGAATTGAGGGTATAGGCGTTGAAGAATCTTCTATTCGTATACATGAAAGTTTTCCATCCTGGTTTAAGGCTAGAGTAAGTAACCAAATCCCCAAGGCGCTGAATAATTCTTTAAAGTAAATATGAGACAACTTATTTTTTCCATATGTGGTTTACTTAGGTTTATGAAGCAGAACCAACTCCCCAAATCCGACACTTGAGGAACTTAGCCAATGGTCCTTTTCTTGAGGTGACCGAGTGGCACACGTACCTAGTTAATGGTTACAAATTTGACACCCAATCATGGAGTGAGGGAAAAAACAATTAATAGTGGGGTATATGTTAAAGGTGAAACAGGAGGAGGTGAAAATGACTTCTACGGTGTGATCGAACGCATATATGAACTTGAATACCCACGGTTAGACTATGAAAAGAGAATAGTTTTGTTTTTCTGTAGATGGTTTGATCCATCTGTTAGAGGAATGAAATTGAATCCAAAATGTAATACCGTGGACATTCGAATGAATGGAAGGTATAAACTTTATGATCCGTTTATCATGGCAGAAAATGTGAGGCAGGTGTATTATGTTCCATATCCATCAACTCAGAGAGGATGGTGTGTTGCAATTAAGACAAAACCACGGGGTCACATTGAAGGCACTGATGCGGAGGATGAGGTTCCTTATCAGGTGGATGAAATTTCGGGAGTAGATGAGGTGCTTGAATTTGAACCGATTGACTCCTTATGTGATGATCGACACCTAGTTGAAGAAGTTGATGAAGATGAAGAACAGAATGAAGATGAAGAACAGAATGAATATGAAGATGATGAAGAGAATGAAGATGAATAAGAGAAATATGAATTTGAACCGATTGACTCCTTATGTGATGATGACTCCTAGTTGTATATGATTAATCTTATATATGTTGTCTACTTATGTTGACTCCTTATGTTGTCTTTAAATTTATTAGAATCATTAATATATCAATATTGTTCTTTATGACTCATTATGTTGTCTTTAAATTAATATATCAATATTGTTCTTTATCACATTTCGTTTCTATTTTTTAATAGATATGGATCCAGGAGGAGGTTCTGACCCACCACCGAGACGTCCTAATAAAGGGAAGAAGACTATGACCGATGAACCTCCTAGGAGGAGGCGTAATCGTGAGGTGGAACTTAATATTGGGAATATGAGGAGCCATAATTCGTTTGTGGGCCCACCATCAACTGCCCCACAACCTTTGCCTCCATCTGGCCCTGGATGGTTTCATTTACCATCTCATGGGCATTATACGGGCCCAACAGCTGGGTATGGCGCAGCAGCTGGGTATGGCGCAGCAGCTGGGTTTGGCGCACCAGCTGGGTATGGCGCATCAGCTGGGTATGGCGCACCAGCTGGGTATGGCGCATCAGCTGGGTATGGCGCAGCAGCTGGGTTTGGCGCACCACCTGGGCATATAGGCTCATCATCTAGACATATAGGCCCATCAGCTGGGTTATCTATGCCTACACCAGATCCCCAGGATGATATTCAGCATGATGTACATGATGTTGGTGGGGGTAATGTTGATGTTGATTCATCCACTGATGACGAGAGAGTGGAGGTGATTGTTATTAATGGTATCAGACTCAAAGTCATTTATAGCAGTGGTAACGCGTAAGTATTATATTGTTTGTTTTTTTAAAGTTAATTATGCAACGAATTATATATATTTGATAATTGTTTGATATATCTTTCAATATGCAGGCTTCTTCCTGCAAAGGTAGCTTCATCAAACATCACTCATGTCATCCGCAAACGATATTTTCAAACGTTCCATAAAAAGTGGAGCAATGTCGAAGAAGATGAAAGAAATGATCTGCTAGACTTCTTTAGGGTAAGTGTTAATTATTTTGTCATTACTTATATTGTTTGTTTAAATTTTATGTTTAATAACGTTTAATATAATACAGACCAAGGTAACTTGGGACACAGAAGGCGATGACAATGTGCGGAGAATTTTTTTCAGAAGGATGGGCGCTCAAATTTCTGATTTGCTTTATAAGCTCCGCTGTAAAGATAAGAAGCCTTCCTACATGAGTGATGAGATTTGGAATGCCTTCAAGAGCCATTGGGCTTCAGAGGCTTTCAAGGAAACTGCTGCAAAAGCCAAAAATAATAGAAACTGGGAAAAGGGTGGCTCGCTTCACTGCGGTGGGTCCATCAACCAGGCTCAGCATGCTGCTAGAATGGTAAATTATTTTTCAAATCTATGTGTTTTTTATATTATTTAATTAGTTAGCAATTTTTAAAAATGTGTTTCATCTTACAGAGTAAGAAGGCAGGACGCCCTATCACTGCTCCTGAGCTGCATAGAGCCACCCATGTGAGGAAAGGCACTGGTGAGTATGTTGATGAGCGCTCCAAGATGACCCAGGTAAATATACATATTGATTTGTATTATATAATGTTCATTTGTCAAAATGGAGCGCTAATTTGTGGTTATTCAAAACAGGAGCAAATAAATGAGTTCATGACTCAGCTAACTCAGGGGAGCTGGAACCCTGATTCATTTGGCCAACTTACTCCTGAGATGAGAGATCTGGCAAACAAACATTGGGAGAAGACAGTAGGTTGGTCTAAGAGTCGCCTGTATGGTACGGGGCCCATGGCTCCATGTATGAGTCAGTTTGGGGCCGAGAGCAGCAGAAGACGGAGTCGACCAGCTTTTACTCCTGCGGAGACAGAGCATATTAGGCGGCTGGAGCAGGAGCTGCACGAGACTCGACAGGAGGTCAGGACCTCCTCTGAGGCGATGAGAAAGATGCAGCAAGATTATGAGAAGGGGACCCGTAGGCAGGAGCTGATGTTTAAGTATTTTAAGAATATGCAGCAAAATGAGCAGCAGCAAGATGAAGAGGAAGATGAGGAGGAAGCTGAGGAGTCTGATGGTGGCAGCTTTTAGTTTTGTTGATTAAATATTTTGTTATAACATTTCAGATTAAGTGTTGTTGATTCAAAATTTATGTTATTGGATAATTTTTATTTTAAACTATTTTATGTATTTTAGATTTTATTATTTATTAATAAAATAAACAGGTATAAAAGCAGATAAAATAAAAAAAAAATTTCATCAGGTTGAGCAGTAGCGTGGGAATTAGCGAGGGGCTTAGCGAGGGAACGTGGCCACGTGGTTGAGCAGTAGCGTGGGGGTTAGCGAGGGAACGTGGCCACGTAGCTGAGCAGTAGCGAGGGCATTAGCGAGGGGGTTAGCGAGGGAACGTGGCCACGTGGTTGAGCAGTAGCGTGGGAATTAGCGAGGGAACGTGGCCACGTGGCTGAGCAGTAGCGAGGAAATTAGCGAGGGAGCGTGGCCACGTGGCTGAGCAGTAGCGAAGGATCTAGCGAGGGACACTGCCCTCGCTAATTAGCGAGGGACCCAAATCCCTCGCTAATCGCATTTGCGAGGAGGGAATTAGCGAGGGAAGTTGTCCCTCGCTAATTCCCTCGCAAATGACATTTAGCGAGGGAATAAGGTGATTTAGCGAGGGACTTTGCTGTCGCAAATGACCTTTTTTTGTACTGATATCAACTAACATATTTTAAATAATTAATTAAATAAATAATTGGATACCTAAATATTTAATTAAACAATTTAATTAAATATTTTGGGCGTTACAACTCTCCCCCACTTAAAAGAATTTCGTCCTCGAAATTTAACCACCGACGCGGGCACTCTTCCACTAGCCAACTAACGTCACCTTGGCAACTAGTGCTATCTAGCATGCTGATCATTATTTCCTTGATTACCAGCGGTAAGTGATTGGGCGGCCGTCCCTCCTACTTATTCAGCCAGATAACTTCGAGAAATAACAATCAGACTCACTCTCTAACGGTTCTGCAAGGGTCCCCAATAGAGTTTTGGGCGTAATCATGTCGGTACCACATGATCACCTCCAAGCTCTATTAAAGCTCCTTCCTATTAGCATACCATGATTCTGCTGCGCTACTCTGATAAACCGACTTGTAGATCTAAGCATCACTTGCGTTCTACCTCACTCATCTATCTCTACGGTGCCTTATAGTTTCACTACCACGTCACGACAAGGTTCACAGAGTGCATGACAGTTGCAAAACAAGCCACATAATCAACAACACGACAACAACGGCAACAACATCAACAAACCACAACGATAACATCAACAACTAACTTTGCCACTCAGGCGACATCAACGACTAAATTTGCCACTCAGGCGACATTAACAACGACAAAACCACAACATCGGCCATAGGCCTATAGCACAAAATCCATCAAAACATTTCGGGCCATTCAGCGGTACCCTCAACAAAACAGCGTGGGCCATATCGGCGCTACCCACGACACAACAATGTGGGCCATATAGGCGCTACCACGACACAACAATGTGGGCCATATCGGCGGTACCCACAACAAAACAATTAACAACATCAACGACTGTTGGAGACAAACTCCGGGCCAACGCCCAAATCAACAACACAACATCAATAACAAAACAACAAGTCAACATCATCAACAAACAGCAACGACAAATCAACATCATTGATAAAACAACATCGGGCTAACAGTTCAACAACTTAACAAGTTTAACAGTAGTAAAAACAATTCATTTAGTACAACGGTACGAACATTCTCAATACACATTATTAGTATTAGACTCGAAACCACAATTTACAACTTCACCATTGCTCATACAATGGTTCTCACATAACACATAACACATAAACACAAATCGGGGTCACCGGGTACCCCAACGAGGGGTCACTCTCCGTAGTCAAGACGATGAAGCATTTTAACACAAGTAGCAAGATTAGTCCACAAGGCACTTAGCATACAACATAAATACGCAATCAAGAACATGTTACAGTAAAAATTCATATTATGCTTTATACTATGCTTTCGTTAATTCATAGAGTCAAGGTAATAACATTAAATTAACCACATAATAAATTCATGCGAGCTTCCAACTATTAAAACTAATTCAGCAAAAACTCACAAAACACGCAAAAATATCGTTCATAAAATCTAATGTCTTAGAAGAAAAAAAATTAGCATGTAGGCATCATGATCAACTTTCTTATTCTAACGAAGCAACTAGCATCTACTTTTAATTAATTACTAACCTGTTATTCACTAAGCCATGTGGAAAAAGAACTAGGACCTATAATGCTGCCAAGACAAATTATTTGCACACTATCAATTATAATCAAATTAAAACACCTGTGAGGATATTCCTAAGGTTTAAGTTTAGGAGTACATAAATCTGACTCTCAGTAAAACTACTACAACCTCTAGATTCGAACTGAAAGATAAGAGATAAATAATGCACCGTGTAACACCCCATTCTACCCGGCTATTATTTGTAAGAATCAGAGTTTCAAAATTTCGTTTCAATGGAATGCTACACATAACTCTAATCTAACAAATAACAAAATCAGCATAACCGTTCATTAACTCTTTATAATACGCAACACCTTTAAATGGGATGGAATACTCAATAATTCCTCAATAAAATCCACACACTAGGAAATGAATGTCTCGCAGCGGAAAATAACATAATCTCAAAAATGCCGAACAACAGCCTCATCAAAATCATTAAATCAATGCATATAAAAATTCAACAGCAAATGAATAACACTAGAAGCCTAAGCCCACCCCCTAGGTGTCACGTATCAGAGCAGACCGACTCGGGAATGAAGGGAGTAAGCCTTCACTCAGGGCTACCTGTGGTAAACAACAACAGAAGGGTGAGTCTCAACTACATAATAAAGACTATAATAAGAAGTATATTTCATCATAGCATCGCACTCATACAGTCACACAGTAGCATAGTTCATACAATCAACAACTCACATGCTTATCATGAGGATGTATGCAATACAGTTATGCATGTGGTACCATTTTCCCAGACCGCAGCCTTATCATCATAATATCAAACTCAGACCGCAGCCTTACCATTACATTATCAAACTCAGACCGCAGCCTTACCATCATAGTATAAACTCAGACCGCAGCCTTATGTATGCATGAGACCCCCATGACAAAATCACAATCACAATTCATAACGACACGATCCATATATCATATATCACCTCTTTATTAATCTTAGTTGTAGCCCCCATGGCCTCATCATCAATCAACTCAATTATTATTTCATCTCAATCACGTCTCTAGGACTAAGATAACACTTAGGAACCAATCTGTCACTTTCAGGACCAACACGAAACACACAGCACAGGCGCACTACTTGGCGCCCTGGGCGGCCACACTTTGGCGCCCAACACAACACGCACGCGCACAAACATAGTAGACCACCTGAATAATTAAAACCGCTCTAGCCAATACGTTCAAAATGGAATATGGTCAGGTGAATACAAGATTTGGCTCGGGAAAATCTGCCTAGAAATTGGTTTGCACACAAAGCCCCCTTTACACAAGCTAAAACGATGCTCAATAGGACCATTTCAAAACAACACGTGCAAAACAGAAACTTCTTTAGCCAAAGTACTCAAAATACAATTTGGTCAGGTGAATACAAAATTTGGCTAGGGAAAATATGCTCAGAAATTGATTTGCACACAAGGCCCCCTTTACACAAGCTAAAACGATGCTCAATAGGACCATTTCAAAACCACGCGTGCAAAACAGAAAATTCTTTAGCCACAGTGCTTAAAATACAATTTGGTCAGGTGAATACAAAGTTTGGCTCGGGAAAATATGCTCAGAAATTGATTTGCACACAAAGCCCCCTATACACAAGCCAAAACGATGCCCAATAGGACCATTTCAAAACAATGCGTGAAAAACTGGAAATTCTTTAGCCAAAGTGTTTTAAATACAATTTGGTCAGGTGAATACAAAATTTGGCTAGGGAAAATATGTTCAGAACTCACAGCTCACCCCTAGGCACCACAAACATAGTCAAAACAACGCCCTCTAGGACAATTTCAAAACGGTGCGTGAACAACTGAAAATTCTTTAGCCAAAATGTTTTAAATACAATTTGGTCAGGTGGATACAAAATTTGGCTAGGGAAAATATGTTCAGAACTCACAGCTCACCCCTAGGCACCACAAACATAGTCAAAACAACGCCCTCTAGGACAATTTCAAAACGGTGCGTGAACAACTGAAAATTCTTTAGCCAAAATGTTTTAAATACAATTTGGTCAGGTGGATACAAAATTTGGCTTGGGAAAATATGTTCAGAACTCACAGCTCACCCCTAGGCACCACAAACATAGTCAAAACAACGCCCTCTAGGACAATTTCAAAACGGTGCGTGAACAACTGAAAATTCTTTAGCCAAAATGTTTTAAATACAATTTGGTCAGGTGGATACAAAATTTGGCTAGGGAAAATATGTTCAGAAATTGATTTTTACCCAAAACCCCATTTGTGCGCCTTGTCTAGGCATAGGCAGCACCTTGGCGCCACCCCAGGCGCCACAGGGCAGCAGCATGGGCGCCCTGCACAGACCACACACGCACCCAGCAACCAGAACAGCGCCCAGTGCGCCATTTTCCCCCAGCAACTTGGCGCCCAGGCGCCCCAACACAATCCAAACATCAAATTCTCAATTTATTTTCCAAATCAAATCACACAATAATCACAAAACATATTATTCTCATACCAACAACTTTCAATCTCACATTTATACATTAAGAACACAACAAGGCATAAAATCAAAATATGAAATCTTAACCTTAGCATAGGGAATCGATTTAATCATACCATTCATCAATTTCAACCAATCTAAGCAATCAAACAATTAACAAATAATATCAAGTGGGATCCTATGGTCTACATACAACCTATTATACTCTCTATTATAGAGTGAGACTCCCCTAACCTTGATTATGCCGAAACTAGAGCTCTTTCCACCGAAGCACCGACAACCACCGCAACAACGAATCCTCTCCTTCTTCTTTCCTCTCTCACGATCGCGTCCTTTCTCTCTCTCCCTAGGATCATCACGAATGATCAACAATAGAAAGGGGTTAGGAATCGAAAACCTTAAACACTTGAAAGAGAAGGAAAATCGAATAAGAAGGGACTAGGAACTCTTACCTAGGATCAAGATGAACGGAACCCTAACTCTTAGCTTGAAGTCGCCTTTTCTTTCTCTTCTCCTCTCCTTCGACTTTCTTTCTCTTCTCCTCTCCTTCGACTTTCTTTCTCTCTTTGGCACACTTGGGGCGAAACCTAGACCCCCTAGCGCCTAAGGAGCGCTTAAGCCAATGGGCTTGGGCTTCTTGGGCCGTTACTTGTAATTCCGGTATTTCCAATGCCATCCCCTTCAATTAAATAAAATACTATATTATAATATAATCAAAATTAGTGCAACACTTTAAATAATTTAATCAATTACTTAATTAAATCATTTAGGGTGTTACACACCGCACCGATTATATTTAATTAAATAAATGACCTACGTTGTGAACATCCAAAAATAGTTTAATATTAGATTACGAGTAGACTCAATAAACATTCTAACTCACAAAATCACGTAATGCAATCCCACTACAAAGTCAAACTATAGAAGTGCAGCTTTTGTGGGCACAAAGTTTCAAAGGCAAGAAGGTAACAAAGTAAATGACAACATTACAGAGTTCACACAAGGAAGGCACAATAAACAACACAAACAGTCCGGTTAGGACCGAACAATCCAAAAGTTTACCTGATTCGAACAACCTGCAATGTAAACAACAGTTAGTACTAAAAGACAACAGTTGGTCGTTAGCCGACACAACAACTCGACGACTTGGCCGGACGGACCAACCATTGCTCTGATACCACTAATGTAACACCCCATTTCTACCCGGCAATTTAAATCATAAATATCAGAGTTTAACAATTATTTTTCGATTCATCCAAACGGGATGCTACATTCACTTCATTTAAACATCGACAATATAAGAACAAATTCTCTTATAAATCATTATAATACGTAACACATGGCAAGTGGGATGGAATCCTCAAAAATACATTAATTCAGTTCTCATAACAGAAACTTCAACATCATGCAGCGGAATAGAATAAAATTTCATAAAACAAATTATAGTCTCAACAATAACATAATATCCTCAGTAAAAATTATTCAACAGCCAAATAAACAAAACGAATAAAATCTAGCACCCATCCCCTGAGTGTTACGTATCAGAGCATAAGACCGACTCAGGAATGAAGGGAGACAAGCCTTCACTCACGGTTACCTGTAGTAATGAACAACAAAGGGGTGAGTCTAAACCGTATAATAAAGTTTATAATGAGCAGTATGCTAGAGCTTAGAACTATACCAATCACAGCTATACATACATATACATATACATCTATATATTTATATATAACAACTTTCACAATTTATATCTTTATATTTATAAATATACGCATGACAGCTTCAACATTTTATGTATATATATATATATATATATATATATATATATATATATATATATATATATATATATATATATTTATACATATAACAACTTCAACAATTTATATATATATATATATATATATATATATATATATATATTTGCCACACAATCATATTACACACCAACCAAAATAATAATTACCAATGATGAGCATGAATGTATGAAGTGCAAGTATGCATGTGGTACCATCATCGTCACTTATTATTGCCAATTGGGGATATCGTCGAGACCGCAGCCTTAAATCGTCGAGACCGCAGCCTTAAATCGTCGAGACCGCAGCCTTATATCGTCGAGACCGCAGCCTTATGTATGCATGTGACTTCATAAACAACCAACAATTATAATTTCCACATCATCAACATCATCTATAACATCATCGTCACTTTGGCATTAAGCCCATCATCAATAAGATCGTCACTTATTTTGGCCAAATAGACCCACCGTCACTTAACAACATCAATAATGTTTGGTCAATAGACCCATCATCATTAGCATCAACATGGCAACACAATATTGGTGTCCAGAAACTATTAGAAAAGTAATCATTTTCACCTTACAGTAGCATACACAGATAGAGGGATGAACAAGCTTCGAAACGCATTTTGAAGCATTTAAAACGGACACCCGAGTCAAAAGATACGTCAAAAACAAATTAGGAACAAAACTGAGACACATGCTGATTATGGCGCCCAGGCACTGGGCGCCTAGCAGGGAACAGCAACACACAAAACTGGCGCAGGAAAACTGGCGCAGGTTAGACAGAAACAGCAACACAGCAACACAAAAACTGGCGCAACTTAGACACAACAGCAACACAGAAAACCGGCGCAGCTTAGACAGAAACAGCAACACAGCAACACAAAAACTAGCGCAACTTAGACACAACAGCAACACAGAAAACTGGCGCAGTTTAGACAGAAACAGCAACACAAAAACTGGCGCAACTTAGACACAACAGTAACACAGAAAACTGGCGCGGCTTAGACAGAAACAACAACACAGCAACACAAAAATTGGCGCAACTTAGACACAACAGCAACACAAAACTGGCGCAGGAGCAACAGCGCCTAGACACAGCAACACAGAAACTGGCGTAGGAGCAACAGCGCCTAGACACAGCAACACAGAAACTGGCGCAGGAGCAACAGCGCCTAGACACAGCAACATAGAAACTGGCGCAGGAGCAAAATTGGCGCCAGCGCCAGACAGAATTTCTTACGCAACTTGCGACCAAGTTTTCTTTCTCATTTCTTAATGAAATTCGGTGAAACCAGTGCCTACCTTGTAGAGAATTCAGTCTATTTTCTAACTAAACGAGAATCATTCAAAACGGAGTTTAATTGAGAACACAAAATTTGCAAAAACCGAACCTACTCACAGATTATTTCCAGAAATTTGACCTAACTTTGGAGACTCATAACTTGAGCTACACAAATCCAAATTTAACCAAACCAGTGCCAAAATGACCAAAATTAAGTCTATTTTCTAACAAAATATGTCCCATAATTTTTGGACAAACGAAAGGTTCCCAGTTTTAAAAATACAGAACCTATGTCCAGAATGCTCCCAGATTATTACCCTCACTTGTGGAGCCTATAACTAGAGCTACACAACTCCAAATCGAACGAAACTGGCGTCAAAACGACCGGCGTGAAGTCTATTTTCAAGAAAAATTAAACACGGAATTTTTGGACTGACCGAACAGTCCCAGTTTCAAGAAAACCGCAACAGTGTATATATTATAGCAACCACATCATCATATACACATTATATCGAGCACTTAGCTTGCATTTTCGATCCTCACATACACTTAGCCATTCGCATTCTACCTAACAACCATCTATTGAACAACAAATCTTCATCAACATATTCATACACGTCACACAACATTACAATCATACGGAGAACGATATAATTCCTAAACCCCTACATACAACCCATTATAAACCCTATTATAAAGCAAGACCCACCATTACCTTAGATTTTCCGAAGATGATGAGATCTCTACGAAAGCACCGAAGTAACCACAGCAACAGCTCATTGCTCCTCTTCTCTCTTGGCCGATCGCACCTCTTCTCTCTTCTCACTCTCTTCGCAAACTTTCTTTCTCTCTTCTCTCTTCTCTCTATTCGCAATTTCTTTTCTTTTCTCCCACAAATGCGAAATGCTCCCCAACCTTAACTAACCCCTCATGCGCCTATGCCTTGGGCTTGGATCACGGACTTTCTCCAGCTTAAGCCCGATCACTAACGCCATCACCTAAAATTTATTTACACACCTCTTAATCAAGTGCTAATATATTTATATCAACTAACATATTTTAAATAATTAATTAAATAAATAATTGGATACCTAAATATTTAATTAAACAATTTAATTAAATATTTTGGGCGTTACAGAACAAGGAGAGAAAATTGTACTCTTTTTTTCTTCTCCATGGTTTTGTCCCATTGGGTTTTCCTAGAAAGGTTTTTAACGAGGCAATTCCTAGTTAAAGGATATTGTACTCTTTTTCCTTCACCAGGATTTTTTTTTCCCAATGGATTTTTTCCTAGTAAGGTTTTAATGAGGCATATCCTCAATGGACATCCAAGGGGGGTGTTATGAATATTTGGTGGATGTCCATCTCCCTTAGTCCTTTCATATACCAAATGATGCTCTATAACTCCCATGTCATTACTCATTGTTATTGGTCTTAACTTAGGGTGTTTATAAGACATTATGTTAGACCATCCATATGCGTGTAATCTCCTATAAATAGGACTCATGTAACATTGTAAAGTACATTCAAGAGTAGAATGCAAATGCTCTCATCTTCTCTCATTCTCTTCTTCTATTTCTTCTTCATCTATAATTTATTATAATGGTTATATCTTACACTTGTTTTGGTCAATTTCATAACATAAATATTATATTAGGAGGTTATCATTTTGAACTAAGACCACTATTTTAGTTCTACTTTGAATTAGTACAACGAGTTTAAGATGCACTATGTCATTAATTTTTAATATAATCATTATTTTAAAAATAATATCAACTTTCACTTCTATTCACTTCTAAATGTGGGACCTTTCAAATATTAAAATAGTAAATCGGGATCTACCTGCTATTTTGAATATTCCTCTGTGGGATTCACCTAGCAGTCACTTAGGCATCCTAGGGGAGTGGGGGAGAGCAAATTCCCTCAGCCTGAATTGGCTGATGGAAAAGTTTCAGCTAGAATGGAGAGTTGTAGGGGCAACTTACTTACTCAAGCAGGTAAAGGAGTTCTAATTAAAGTAGTTATACAGGCTATCCCTACATATGTAATGTCTATTCTGAGGCTTCCAAATAAATTTTGCAAGAAGAAGGCCTCTGAGATAGCTAGGTTTTGGTGGAGTTCTAGAGTAGGCTCCAAAGGTATAAACTCGAAGAGTTGGAATTATTTGTGTAAGGCAAAAAAATGATGGGGGAATGGGGTTCAAGGACTTCAATCTCCTAAACTTGTCTCTATTGTCCAAGCAAGCCTGGAGACTTCACTCTAACCCCCAATGACTTTTGGGTAAGAACCTTAAAAAGCATATACTTTGAAAAGCAGACTCTATGGCAAGTAAAGAAGAAGAGTGGGTGTTCATGGGTGTGGCAGAGTATCATTAATGGAAGAAATCTCTTGAGCAAGAATTGTAGGTGGGTTGTAACCATGGATAGCAATCTCCCTATCAAGGAAAATTCTTGGATAGCTTCTGGGCATGACATAGTTTTAAATGCTGGGGTCAACATACAACTAGTGAAGTACCTTATGATCCCTGGACGGCCTCAGTGGGACTGGCAGAAAATTAGAGATTTTGGGCCCCCACATTTAGCTATGGAGACTCACTATAGTGAAGACTCCTATTGGCTGGGTTAAGAATGAAAACTCACTGTATTGGCCCCACTCAAGAGATGTAAGTTGCTCTGTTATGTCTAGGTACAAAGTCTATGCTAAGACTAAGAGAATAGGCTCCAACTCAGGTCCATCATCTTCTTCAAGCTTCAATCTTGAGTTATGGCATAACAATTTGGAAAGCTTTGGTTTCTGGGACAGTGAAATTTTTTATTTTGAAAGCATGTCATAATGCATTACCAGTTAAAGATGCTCTACTTCAGAGGTGAATCTCAAGGAGTGGTCTTTTCCCTATTTTGTAATAATGAGGAGGAAATAGTGGAACATGTCTTGTTGTTGTGTGAATGGACTAAACCAGTTTGGTTTGGGCTAAATTTGACCTATGTGCCATCCCGATTGTCAATTTCTAGATTTGATGAGTGGCTCCTACAAAGTGTTTCAAAGTTTGATGTCAATACCTGGAGGAGTACACTGCCCTATTACTCTACTCTTGGTTGGTGATTTGGAAGGCAAGGCGTGATTTGACTTTCAATGAGAAGAAGCCTAACCCTTTGGGAACTCTAATAATAGCTAGAACTCAGTGTTATGAATTTCTTAGAGGTACTAAGAGAACTGTTCCAAACCCTAGGGTCCAGATTGCAGGGAGTTTCTCTAAGAAGTCGCACCCCCAAGGGGTTCCACTATTAAGCTCAATTGTGATGCTCAATTTGATCCTAGTTCAAGGAAAGTAGCAATTGTGGTGATTTGCAGAAATTCAGAAGATATCGTACTTACAGGGGGAGCGATGAAAGTGTTTGCTCCATCAGCAACAGTGGTAGAGGCTATGGCAGTTAGAATGGCAGGACAAATGGCAGAGAATCTTGAGTTGGTGGACGCAGTGGTGGAATCTGATTGTCTCCTGGTTATTGAAGCTTGTAGAGAAAGTGCAGTAAGGTTAGATCTACAACACATTATAAATGAAATTTTGGCAATTAGATCAAGATTTCACCTTAGAGGTTTTACCTAGATGACGAGACATGGCAATGGAGCTGCGCACGAGATAGCTGCTCTGGTTACCAGGGATAGATTACCGAACAACTAGCTCTTCTACCCTCCACAGTCTCTCTGGCGGCAATTATGTATTGATCGGCAGTGTGCAATTGAAGATAGCCATGATTGAGGTGAGTGGATTGAATATCGCCATAATTGAAGTGGGTGGAGAGTTGGTCTGCATATTTACTCCATTGTCGAAAATGGAACCCTAGTTCTGTAAGTGTATATCATTTTTTTATCCTTTTAGGGTTCTTTTGCTGACTAGCAATTGGGTAGCCTGGTTGTATTCGGTTGTGAATCTCGTGTTTCGTTTGGGCCGGTTTGGCCAACCTTGGTTGTTTTGGTTTGGGTTTGGCCTGATTTAATGAAATCAAATAAACTTGACAAAAAAAGAAGGAAAAGAGAGTCCAAGCGTGAAAAGAAGGACCCCTTCTAAGAAGTTTATACTATTTTTTATCTTTATGAACTTTGACATATTTAGTGCTGCTTTGGTTTCACAATTAAATGCTTCAAATAATTTGGTTGGTCTCTGAGACAGGGAGATAATAATTTGTGGTGTAAAGTTCTTCGTGGGAAGTATGGTAGAGAGGGTTCAAATAATAACACTCTTGTTGTTAAACCATCTGATTTTCCAATTTGGAAGCAACTTGCTAAAATTTGGCTGATCTTGATTAATAATTGTTTCTGGTCTACAGGTAATGGTGTGAGTATTTCGGCTTGGAATTACTCATCGATCCTTCCAGGTATAAAGCTTGCTGATTTTTTGGCTCATATTCCTAATGGGCTTGTTGATCTTAGAGTACGTGACCTTGTTGGAACTGATGGTTCGTGGGATCTTAGGTGTTTAGAAGCTTATATTCCCTCTGATTTTGTCTCCAGAATTCATGCTTTATTACCCCCAAATTTGGATTATGGTGATGATTTGAGATTGTGTCCAGGTAACAGTCTCAGTGAGTTCTCTATTGCTAGCGGTTTTCATCTTATTTCGAATTATGGTGTGAAACCACTTAATCCTCTTTGGGATAAAGTTTAGAAGATTCAAGCTCCTGAGAGAGTTAAAGCCTTTGTTTGGCTTATGGTACATGACATTAACTAACTCAAAGAAGAATACTACGGGGTTGGGAAATTCATTTTGTTCTCATTATGCAGAATCAACTCTACATGCGCTATGTGATTGTCCTCGTGCTTCGAATTTGTGGTTGGGTTTAATTAAAGTCTGATCAATTCGATGGGTTGCTGCTGTTGATGATGTTGCTCGGTCGTTGGGATGAAGGACCGAGTTGTAGGCCGCACGCGGGTGGTACCTGCAAAGGCACTCCAACGCTCAAGTCAGAGGTGCTTCAACGGGCAGGGTCACAAGGTGAGTAAAACGTACATGAAGCCAAGCCACATGCTAGTGTGGTATATATACTGCTGCGCGTTCTAGCCGTTGCGCATTTTGCGGGGCCGGCCGCATCTTGCGGAGCAAGTGAGGTATTGGGCCGCGATGGGCCTGTTGGACGAATTGGCCTTCGAGCCCACTCCAGAACAGTTGCCCCCCAAGCCTAGGTCGCCTGGGGGCGGGCTAAGGCTTGATTCCTTGCCCCCCAGCGTGGTCACAAACGACCGTTCTGGGACCATGACTGGTCGAACGTAGTCTGGTCGATCGCTGATTGGTTGATTGCGTGGTCGCTGCCACGCGGCCTGGTCACACGGTGCCAGGTGCCGTCTCGGAGGTGATGCCTGACAATCAATCGTCATGAATGCTGAGGCGACAGTTACTTTAATGAGGTGACGTTTAGAGACTCGAGGAGTTTAAGCAATGATGGTACATGAAGAGTCGCGCCTCTTCGCTTCCGGCCCATGGTGATGGTTGGCCCATTATATATAGGGTTCAAGGGGTGTATCATTTACACGTTTCTCCGATTTCTCCGCTCTCGCAATCAGCTCGCTCGCATTCAGCTCGCTCGCATTCAACTGCTCGCATTCAGCTCGCTCGCAACATCAGCTCACTCCAATTCAAGGTAACTTCGACCGCTCTTCCTTTATTTGAGTTTTTATGTTCCACCTGATGGAGGGGGTGTCAGGTCTGGGGACGACCACGTCGCCCCTTCCCACTCGCGAGCAAGACCTTGACCGTTATTCCCCTCCACAGGTTCATTCTGGCGCGGACCAAACAAACCCGCCGTATCTTTGGAGTCCCGGCCGTTTCTCTTGCCAAAATATGACCCAACCAGTGGAACAGAGTCCTGCACATGCCCGGTCGTCTTCTTCTAGTGACGAATCTTCTTCCTCTAGGTCTTCGACCCAGAACTCGACTTCATCTAGCAGATCCGGAACGCGGCCGGACAGAAGTGGGGTCCCGTACTCCGAGGTTGTGGTTGCTGATACTGCAGAGAGCAACGCACGGGTTGCCTGTGAGGAAGGTGTTGACCATGCTGCGACCGACGTAACCGAGGAGGCCGACAGAGATCAACAGGGCGACCATGGAGAAGATCCTGAGGTTGCTGCTGCAAAGGATATGTCTTGGGTTTCTCTCAACCTGAGAAGTCAACGCAGCAAAATTCAACGGGGAAGCCAAGACTTAGAGTATCTGGCGACCGGGCTAAATGAAGGTTGGAGGGTAGAAGGTATGGCCAAGGGGGAAGATGTTGCGGCCTGGACTGATGTGCTGAAGTTCACGATGTACCGCATCGTGTTCGAACGCATGGGTATCATTCCGCCATTCACCAGGTTCCAACGCCAAGTTCTACGCTACCTTCAGGTCGCTCCTTCTCAGCTGAACCCGAACGCTTGGGCGTTCTTGCAAGCATATGAAGATGTCCTTGTTGTTCTGAGACGGCCGGTCTCTGTACGACTGTTTTTCTCTTTGTTTGAAATGAGCTATATCTACGAGAAGGGCTCAAAGGGCGCCCGCAAGGAAGCGGTCTCATTCAAGAACCGGTCAACGTACAACTTTTTCAAACCTTACATGGAATCATTGACGACCGGATGGAAAAGAGAGTTCTTTTGGGTCGTTCCCAGCTCGGTCGAGGCCCAACGAGGGATCACCCAAATGTCCAGAGATGATCAAGAAGGAACGCCCGTGTTTCCCACAGTGTGGAGTTTCAACCATTTCTCAAAGAAACCGGGCTAGTATGCTTTTAAAGAAACAGACCTTGACGACCTGGATATGGGGATGATCCAAAGGCTGAGAAAGATTGCGTCCTTGGTCCCTGAGGGTCGCATCAAAGTTAAGAACATTGTGGACGCTCGTTCCAAGAAAAAAGTCAAGGCCGCTCTTGGTCGGTGGTCGCTCGCCTATTTTATTTTCTGTCACTTTGTTTTGTTTAACTGTTTCTAACCATCTGCTTTTGTTTGCAGTTGACATGGCCAACATGAATGACTTTGACCTGTTGGAACAATGGGCGGCCGAGGACGGTGATGCTTCGCCCGCCCGCGTCATACCTGCGGCTCAATCTGGGGGTACGCCTCAAACAGCTGTAACTGGATCTCAGCCTGATCGTCAGGCTCCTCGGGCGGGCACACCAGCACAAGCCATTGACCTAAGCAGCCCACCCAAAAATCAAGGAAAATCCAAAAGGAACAGGTCGGTCGATGATGGGGGCGAGAAAAAGAAGCATAAGAGTGGAAAAAGCCACGGGCACAACCGGTCGCCCAACATCGACCTGCTTGGGTTGGGTGATGAAGACTGTGCTCGTTTCAAGGAGGAACCTTTCGAGGTGATGGCCGATGCAATGAAGGCCGCTGGCGTTCTGTTCAAGAAATACCAAGATGAAGAATCAGATCGCCTGGAAGGTAGGCGCCTTGCCCATAGATATTCATTGCTTGAAGACGACCTAGTTGATAAAAAATTTAAATTGAATTCTACCTTGTCATTGCTCGCAGAAATGAGGGGCGAGCGAGACGACCTGCTCAAGAAAATGAAGGAGCTCGAACCGAGAATCGAAGCGGCCGCTGACAATGAGAGGAAGCTTGTCGAAGCAGAACGCCAGCTTGTGGCTGCTGTCTCTTCTCAAACACTGGCCGAGTCTTCTCTGGACAAGGCGGTCGCTGACAAGGAAACAGCTGAGAAAGAGGTCGAACGCCTCTCTTCCAAGAATAAAGAGCTGTCGAGTCAGGTCGTTGGGCTGAAAACTGAGCTGGAGGCAGTGGAGAAGGAAAAAGACAAGTTTAGGGGTCGCTACAAAGACGTTCTTGACCGGGCTAAGGGAGCTGCGGAGGGTCAATTTGAAAATGCGGTCAGCCAGATCAAGATCCTCTACCCTGATCTGGAGGTCGATCGCGAGATCGTTCAAAGCATACATCGTGTGACCGAGCAGCAGATCGTCCGTCCCGTGAAGATGTCGAAGGGGAAGGTCCTTCAAGAAGAGGCAGTTATCTATCAGGCCCCCAGCGACTCTTAACTTGTCATTTTTTGAAATGTAATCTTGGCCCGCCTGCGAGTGGTGCTTGAATGGGCGCCCTGGTTTCGACCAAGGCGTCTTTTTTTTGTAATTAATGACAATTTTTCCATGAATTTCAGCCCGTTTAATTGCTTTATAATTGGATTTGATTCTTTTTTGCTACGGTCGGTCGCGACCAAAAAAATTTCGTTTGGGCCATTCGATGGCGCTCTTTTTAGGCCGCTCGGCGGCTCTCGTTTGGGCCATTCGATGGCACTCTTTTTAGGCCGCTCGGCGGCTCTGGATTGGGCCATTCGATGGCACTCTACTGGTCGCTCGACTGCTACTCGCATGGTGAGCGACCGTGCATACAGTTTGCATCAAAATAAATACACAAGTCAAATTTTAAGGTCGGTCCTCAGTAAAAAACCCCAGTGGGGAAAAAGAGCGACCGCCTGTTCTTTATTGATTAATCAATGTTTACAACTTTAAACATAAAACTTTCTTAACTTGTCGGCGTTCCATGTTCTGGGGATGGTCGCCCCTTCCATGGTTTCCAGCTCGTAAGCTCCCTTTCCAGTCTTGCTGATGACACGGTATGGTCCTTCCCAGTTAGGGGCGAGCTTTCCCTGGCGAGCGTTCTTGTTCCCCACGTCGGCCCTCCTAAGGACTAGCTGTCCAATGGAGAACTCCCTCTTCTGGACGCGGGCGTTGTACCTGGCAGCGACCTTCTGTTTGATGAGTTGCTCCCTAAGTGACGCCTTGGTTCGCAGCTCATCAACCAGGTCGAGTTCTTCTCTTGTTGCTCGCTCATTTGCGGCCGGGGTTGGTGGGTTGGTCATCCTCCAACTTAGCTCTCCCATCTCAATCGGGATGACAACGTCAGTACCATAGACAAGTCTAAATGGTGACTCCCCGGTCGATGAGTGGGGGGTCGTTCTGTAGGCCCAAAGGACCGACTGTAGTTCTTCTGCCCAATTGCCCTTGGCTTCATCCAACCTTCTTTTCAGTCCGCGTAGCACTACCCTGTTGGCCGCTTCTGCCTGGCCATTGGTTTGTGGGTGCTCGACCGAGGTGAAACGCTGTTTCACCCCTAGGCCGGCCAGCATTTCTCTGAACTTTTTGTCTGCGAACTGAGTTCCATTGTCCGTCACCAGTTGCTGGGGCACTCCAAAGCGGGCGAGCACGTTTCTCCCAAAAAACTTAGATACCTTCGCTGAGGTAATGGTGGCAAGTGGCTCTGCTTCTATCCACTTGGTGAAGTAGTCGATCGCAACGATCAGGAATTTGAGCTGACCTGGTGCAGGTGGAAAAGGGCCGAGTAGGTCCATGCCCCACCAAGCGAACGGCCATGGTGGGGTTAAGCTGTGTAGTTCTGATGAGGGCGCTAGGTGTACGTCGGCATGGACTTGGCATTTCTTGCACTTCTGAACCAGTAACTTAGCGTCCTCATCCATGGTCGGCCAATAGTATCCGGCCCTGAGTGCCTTCTTAGCAATTGACCGACCACCTTGGTGGCTACCACAATCTCCTTCATGTATATCTCTTAGTACATGGTCGGCCTCGACCGACGTAAGGCATCTCAGCAATGGGGATGAAAAGCCCCTTCTATACAGTCTTCCTTCGATCACTGAGTACTTGGTCGCCCGCAACCTCAGGAGTTTTGCTGCCTTCTGGTCGCAAGGCTCTGCTCCATTGAGAATATATTGTAGGATCGGAGTGATCCAGTCTTTATCCAAGTCGACCGTTAGAATGGCTAATGGTTGGGCGGGCTTGGTAGATACGCTCGGCCGCGTTAATGTCTCTTGGATTAGACTTCTATGGTTCCCAGGAGCCTTTGTACTGGCTAACTTTGATAGGATGTCAGCCCTCACGTTCTCTGTCCTGGGGACGTGCTTGACTTCTGCTCGGTCGAATTGCCTGAGCAGGTCCCTTACCTTGGCCAAATAATTCTTCAGGATATCGTCCTATGCGTCGTATAGGTCTTGAATTTGGGATACTACCAGTAGAGAGTCAGAGTGCAGTTCGACACGGTCGACATTGAATCCTTTGGCTAGCTGCAGCCCGGCAATGCACGCTTCATACTCGGCCTGGTTGTTTGAAGTGTGAAATGCAAAAGTCAATGACACTTCAACAGTAAGCCCTTCTGAGTTTTCAAGTATCAAACCGGCCCCACTTCCTTTGCTGTTGGAGGACCCGTCCACGTGTAAAGTCCAGGTCGTGATGGCCTGGTCGTCTGGTATTGGAGTCATCTCAGCGATGAAGTCGGCCAACACTTGTGCCTTAGCGGCCAATCTAGCCTCGAACTTGATTCCAAACTCATTGAGTTCCACAGCCCACTTGATCATGCGCCCTGCTAGGTCAGGTCGGTGAAGAATTTGCCTAATAGGCTGGTCGGTCCTTACCACGACCTGATGAGCCACGAAATAAGGGCGCAATCTACGGGTGGCCACAAGTAACGCTAAGGCCAGCTTCTCAATCTTCTGGTATCTGATCTCTGGGCCTTGAAATACCTTACTGATGAAGTAGACCGGGTTCTGCTTCAGGTCGCTTTCTCTTACGAGAACAGCGCTCATGGCCTCGTCTGTTATGGCCAAGTATAAGTAAAGTGTCTCCCCTGGTTGCGGCTTGGTCATGATGGGCGGGTTGGTTAGTGCCGCCATCAGCTCGTCCAATGCTCGCTGGCATTGGTCAGTCCATTCAAACTCGACCTCCTTCTTCAAGAGCTTGAACAGTGTAAGCGATTTCCACGCTGATTTAGGTATAAATCGTGACAGGGCAGCGACCATGAAATTCAATTGCTGGATCTCTTTTTTCGTAGTGGGCGGCCTCATGTCAGCGACCGCCTTGCACTTGTCAGGGTTTGCTTCGATCCCTCGCTCTGTTAAGTGGAAGCCCAGGAACTTGCCCGCCCTTACTCCGAAGGTGCACTTCTCTGGATTCAACCTCAAAGAATTCTTCCTTGCTTCCTCAAAAATTTCCCTTAGGTCGTTGATGTGGTCTTGGTCGGTCATGCTTTTAATGATCATGTCATCCAAGTAGACCTCTGATATGCGACCGATCTGCCGCCGGAAGACCTTGCTCATCATTCTTTGATAGGTCGCTCCGGCGTTCTTCAGACCAAAGGGCATTACCGTATACTGAAAATTTCCACGATCGGTCATGAACGCGGTCTTATGCCGATCGGGTGGGTACATAGTGATTTGATTGTAACCTGAATAGGCGTCTAGGAAAGACAGAAGTTTGTGGCCTGCAGCCCCGTCGACCAATTTGTCAATGTTTGGTAGGGGAAAGGCGTCCTTCGGGCATGCCTTATTCAAGTCGGTATAGTCGACGCACATGCGCCACTTACCATTTTTCTTCTTTACCAACACGACGTTGGAAAGCCATGTTGTATACTTAATTTCCTCAATGAAATTGGCCTTGATGAGGTCGTTGACTGCCTGGGCGGCCGCCAATGCTTTCTCTTCGCTCTGAGTTCGCCTCTTTTGTGCGACCGGCCTTGCTGTCTCATCAACGGACAGTTGGTGGCAGGCAATTTCTATTGGGATCCCGGGCATGTCTGATGCCTGCCATGCAAAAGGGTCTGCGTAATCCCTGAGGCAGGTGATGAGCTCTTGCTTGTCTTCTTCAGGTAGGTCGCTCCCTAACTTAACTGTCTTAGTTGGGTCGTCCATTAACTGAACATCGATCAATTCCCCGTGGGGCTCGGGCCTCTTGAGTTTATTCTTTAGCTCGCGGGCTAAATCGTCGTCGTCCTCCTCAGGGTCGCTATCTGGGTCGTATCGGGCATCCAGGTCGGCCACATTGATCTGATGCCCCTCTCCAAGGTTCTGCGGTTTAGCATTCGTCACCTCCATGTCACAAATCTCTTGATAGAGGAAATGGCTCCTCATGGCCGCCTCCATGTCGGCCATTACCGTCACCACTTGGTCGCTTTTGCTGTAAAACTTCATCTTCAAATGTACAGTTGAGGCTACGGCCTCCAATTTTCCCAGTGTTGGGCGGCCAATGATGCAGTGGTAACACGATTTGATTGGCAGAACTAAGAACGTCGTTCTGACCGTCCTGTACGACGTGCTGCCGCTCGTATCATCTCCAAAGGTAACAAGTAATTCTATCGTCCCCAGTGGGTAGGTGGTCGCCCCATTGAACCCGGTCAATGGGTTTGGTACTGCTTGGGGAATAATCTCGCTCCTATCCACATTTAACTTGTCAATTAATTCTTCGAACATGATGTCGGCCGAGCTCCCTTGGTCGACCAGTATTCTTCTGACCTCAGTGTTGGCCATTACGGCCGATACTACCAAAGGGACATAATTATTGACTTTACCATCGAGCAAGTCTTCGTCCCCAAAGGAAATGGGCGGCCTATTCGAGGCCGGCCGTGGAGTTGAAGTTGAGCCGACCATCATGAGTTCGTTCCACTTCCTCTTCATCGCCTTGTTGGACTCTCTGATATCCAACGGATTGCCTCCATGGATGACCATGGCTACATTGCGGCCCTTCGACTGTCTGGGGTCGCGTTCTTCCTCTGAACTGTTACGCGCTTGCTCGATCGTTGAGTTAACGATCGCTTTACCTTTGTCATTGGCGGGTTGGCCAACAGCTCTTTGTTTAGGGCGATCGTTACCTTCATCTTTGACATATTGCCTCAACTTGCCCTTCTGTATGAGATCTTCTATGTCATCTTTCAGGGCCATGCAGTCATTGGTGTCATGCCCCTTACTCTTGTGGTATCTGCAGTATTTCTTGGTAGGCCGACCTCCTTTCTTCAATACTAAAGGATCAGGTCGCCTCACACCAGTGAACTCATTGTTCTGGCACTCCGTGAAGATCTACGCGATCAGAGTGTTCAATTTTGTACGATGCTCGTACCTCTTAGGCCGGTACTCGGGCTTACTGTCACGGTCTTACCCCTTGACTGACCTGCCATTTTCTTCCTTGGGACGCGCGCGGGCGCCCTTGTCGGCCGCCAATTGCTCCTCATAGCCCATATGGTCGTTGGCCCTTCTAAGGAACAGGCCGAGGTCGTAGTAGCGGTTTAAAGAGAACTCTTCAGCAAATCTGTGGTTCTTTCTTATACCACGTTTGAGGTACTTCAGCTTGTCCGTGTCTGATAGGTTGCGGACTGTGTCAGCCTCTGTCATGAACCAATCGATAAACTCCCTCAATGGTTCATTTTCTCCTTGGACGACCGAATCCAAGTGCTCTTCGTAACGATACTGACAACGGTTGGCCGTGTAATTGGCCAAGAACATTGCCACAAGACCTTCCCAAGAAGAGACGGAGTTGGGACGTAGGGATTCCCACCATTCTAGCGCCCGGCCTTCGAGCGACTGAGGAAAAAGTCTGCACTTCATCGTCCGTCCTAGCTCCCTATAGCTACAGTAGTTGTTGAAGTACATGAGGTGTTTGTCTGGATCCCCACGACCGTTAAACTTGTTCAGGTTTGGGGGCTTCCTCAGATCCCTTGGGATGCGATAACGCCTAATTTCACTGGTGAAAGGCCCTTGTCCGGTCGGGATGGGATTCTGCCCGTAAGGCTGCATGGCGGCATAAGTTTGGTCGACGGGCAAACCGTAAAGGCCGACCGGTTGACCAAGGAGTCTGTCAGCAATTGGAGGGGGTCCATGGTATTGTGGAGCATGTGGCGACGACCGTCTTCTAGGCCGTTCTGAATAGTTCCTTCTCGGTCGGCTGATGGCACGGGAGACATCTCTAATCTCCCCGTTACGGTAGTCGTCAAACTCCTCATACGAGTCCCACGACCTGCTTCTTGATCGGCGGGATCCTGAGGACTCGTTGGACGAGTATCTTGTTGGCGACCCTTCTGACTCTGGTCGGTAGCTTGAGTCAGCATAGTCGTAATCTTCTTCGGGGGAGCGACGGTGGCGACTTCTTCGATGAGGGGGCGACCTGTGAACGATCGCCCTTCTTGATGGATTGCGTCGGGATACGCCTCGACGAGGAGGAGCTTCTCTTCGTGGTGGTGAACGATGGGGCCGAGATGGTTGGCCTCGGTGACCGCTGTCCGCACGCGGGCGGATCGAGATCGAGCCTCTCTCATAGCGTTCGATCAGTTCGTCTCGATCAGCAATCACTTGATTCTTTTGCTCCAGAATTTGTATGAGCGCTTGGGTCACATGCTCTGGCAATGCTTCTGGGATTCCGGCTTCGGCCAGCTCGGCCGGTAGTTGCGGGGCTGGCTGGGTAACTGGCCCGCGGCCGCCCTGCACTGAGGGTTCTTGGCGAGGCTCATCTTGTGATTCATGAACTGTAACAGGCATGCCCTCTGGGGTCCATTGAGGTCGGTTCTGCCCAGAGGTGTTGAGCCTGGAAGAAGTGCGTTTCTGGCGTGGCGGCATGGTTTGATGTGGAATAGCGCTCAGGCCTCCCACTGTGGTCGCCAATTGATCGTACCTGATCAATTCGATGGGTTGCTGCTGTTGATGATGTTGCTCGGTCGTTGGGATGAAGGACCGAGTTGTAGGCCGCACGCGGGTGGTACCTGCAAAGGCACTCCAACGCTCAAGTCAGAGGTGCTTCAACGGGCAGGGTCACAAGGTGAGTAAAACGTACCTGAAGCCAAGCCACATGCTAGTGTGGTATATATACTGCTGCGCGTTCTAGCCGTTGCGCATTTTGCGGGGCCGGCCGCATCTTGCGGAGCAAGTGAGGTATTGGGCCGCGATGGACCTGTTGGACGAATTGGCCTTCGAGCCCACTCCAGAACAAAGTCGAAGCCCGACATTCTTTTTTTGGTGGTGATTTGATAAAATGGCTTCATTTCAATTTGGTAGAAGCTAGTTGGAATAGAGATAGTGTTGAGTGGGCCTCATGTTGGGCTGTGGGATGTCAATTACTTCGGAGTTGGAAAAATAAAGAAGAACATGATGTGTCTTATGTTCTCCCTTTTAGACCGTGGGTTGTGGTCGCTAAGTGTGCGAAGGAGTATTATGCTGTGATGGTTGCTTCTGAGTCAGTGCAGGATCGTGTCATGGATCATGTTAAAGTTAAGTGGACCCCTTGACGATGGTTGGTTGTGTCTTATGTGTGATAGTGCGGTAAAGGCTTCTTCTAAGGTTGCTGGTTGTGGTGGTCTAGTGAGAAACTCTAATGGTGATTGACTTGCAAGTTTCTCCAAACATATTGGCTTCTAAGATCCTTTGGTTGCGTAGCTTTGGGGTGTTTTCATGATTGGCTTAAAACTTGTTCGCTCGAAGGGATGGGATAGAGTGGTGGTGCAGCTGGATGCGAATGTGGCTTGTCATGTAATCCTTGGTGCGGAGAGTGCATGCATTTCTTGGTGGAGTTTTGTTAGAGAGATTCGCAAGCTGTTGCAGTTGTCTTGGGAGGTATGTGTGTGCGGATGCATTGGCAAACATTGGGTGTTGTCAATCTGATGGTTTGATTTTTTATGAGCAGTGTCCTATTTTCATAGGATCGTTATTGCTTTCTGATGTTGTAGGGAATTCTAACCCAGACTTGTTCCTGTTTAATTCTTGTTTTCTCTCTGGGGCTTAGCCCCTCTTTTATACAAAAAAAAAGTAATTTCGCGTTAACTTGATATGTTTGCCTCTTCATTCTTCAACTTAATTTTTACTCTAAAATCAATTGAACTAAAGTAGGACATTGTAGCATCCATGTTCAATGACAATTGATTCTATAGTTCATTTTTTTGTACTATGCAAAAAACTGTAATTCAATAATGTCTTATAGTTATGCTGATACAACATCATTAGTCCCTCTATTACCGATTGTATTGCCAATTTTAGCAATATGAAGACGTTGACTCTTGGGTTTGAACGCAGGTGTGTCTGTTGGACAGGGTCGTCCTTAATAATTTAGAGGCTCTGTTCAAATCTTAAAAGTTGGACCCCTAATTGGGTCCCTACCTTTATCAAATTGGGCCTCACAGATTACTTCATGTTTTAAGATAAATTAAAATCCACATAATAAATTTATCAACAATTTATCATCTTGGGCTAATTATTTTATTAACAATTATTTTAGAAGTTTCAGATGGGAACGAATCATCTATTTTATTTGAAATCAAAATGAAAGACTTTTTTTGACAAAGAAATCAAAATAAAACAGTTAATAGTTATCTTAGGTCTCTAAAAGACTCAATGAATATAAATGATATTTTTGGAAATGTTTAGTAAATTGTACATTGAGTTTTCAAGAAAATTATTGTTTTGGGACAAAAATAAAAAGGTCAAAAATACCAAAGATTAAAAATAGATGTTGGAGTAGTATTTTCTTTTGGTCCCTAAAAATGGCATTGGTTCGGGCCCTTATGCGGTAGCACAGCCCACACAGTCCAATGGTCGGCCTTGCTGTTGGATAGTGTGTGGTGTTTATTTGTCATTTCACCTAGCTAATTGAGAAAATTAATTCAACATTATTGTTTAAAATTACTACTAGGGTCCTTTAACTTAGTTTTAAATTTCTATTTGGTCACTTATCTTTATTTTTTTCGAATGAGTCCTTTATTTATTTTAGTTTCGAACGTTGTAAGTTAAAAAAAGACTTAAATATCATTTACCCCCTGTAAATATCACGTTTATCCATTTACCCCCTGCAAAAAAAACTTTCAAAACAAACATTGCAAATATTAAGTGTATCTAGTTACCCCCTGCTGTTAGTTTTGGCTGCCATTTGGGATCTAGTTACCCCCCTGCAAATATTAAGTTAGATCTAGTTACCCCCTACAAATATTAAGTGTGATCTAGTTATCCCCAGCAAATATTAAGTGTTTCTAGTTACCTCCCTGTAAAGTCAGCATAGACTTAACGTTGTTAGCTAAAACTAACACCAGGGGGTAACTAGAAACACTTAATATTTGCAAAATTTGTTTTGAAAGTTTTTTTTTGTAGGGGGTGGGTAAATGGATAAACATGATATTTACATGGGGTAAATGATATTTAAGCCTTAAAAAAAATATAAAAGACCAAGTCAAACTTTAAATTAAGTTAAAAGACCCATAAGTAGTTTTACCATATTGCTATTTCAACTTTTCTAATTTTTAATAGATCTATACATTTTCTTCAATAAGTTAACATTAATTATTTAATTTAAATATTGTACAAGTACAACTATATTATATTGGTAAACCCAGAGCGTGAGGTTCAGCGGTTGGGGCTGATCCTCCCTTAACCAAGGGTCGAGGGTTCGATTCCCGCCTTGGGTACGAAGCAGCGTTAAAACTCTGGGTCAGCTCTCCTGCCCTTCAAGGCACCTCCAATAAGCGAGGGATTAGTCACTGTTGTCTGTGCGGTGGATACACGGGTTTACCCAAAAACTATATTATATTGCTGGCAACTACTGTACCTACCATGAAATTGTGAGTGCCAACACCTGTGATAGTTGTCTACAAATAAGTGGCTCACACATGCCATGTCATTAATTTACTTTTGATCCCAATTTTCATTACATTTTGGCTTAAATACGTTTTTACCCCCCTGCAAATATAGGGTGTTTTGCTTTTACCCCCTACAATTTTTTTTTTATTTTTAAAAACACCTTGCAAATTCCACGTTTTTGTCACACAGATATCTGATTTGGCATTTATATTTAGTTTTATTTTATTTTATTTGCTGATTAGATATATGAGTCAAATTAAAATTATTGACCAAGTCATTAAATTAGAAAACCCTAACCCTTCTTCTTCCCCATTTCCAGATTCATTCTCTCTTCCTCTTCACCTCCTTACCCTTCTCTTCTCTTCATCTCCATTTTCACCATAATCCATCTTCACCAAACACAAACCCACCACCCCATGAGCACCATCTTCTCTACTCTTCTCTTCCCAGGAACCCATCTTCTCCGTCTCTCTCTCTCTCTCTCTCTCTCTCTCTCTCTCTCTCTCTCACACACACACACACACACACACAGAGAGAACCACCACCCCATGAGCACCACACTCAACTCCGGCGAACCACCGCCGCCACTACCATGTGAATCAAACACAACACAGTAGCACCATCTTCTCTTCTCTTCCCAGGAACCCATCTTCTTCGTCTCTCTCTCTCTCTCTCTCTCTCGCTCTCTCTCACTTCTCCTCACTGAGCCAGACTTGAGCACCATCCTGCAAGCACATTCAAAGCTTTAAGATCTGGTTTTTAGGGTTAGATTTGGACGCTTGAACAACTTGGGAATTTGGGATTTTGCAGAGAGAAAAAGGGGTAGGTGGGAGAGCTGGATCTGTATTGAATTTGGGAGAGCTGGATCTATATTGAACTTGGGATTTGTACTGAGAAAAAATTGCAGGAAGCTTTACTGCTAGTGGATGAAATGATAAAAATGAATTTGAAGCCCATAGTTGAAGCATATACCAATCTCATTGTGGTAATGTTGAAAGAGGGTGACATCAATCATGCTAATAAGACTGAGGAAATGCAAATGATAAAAGAAAGATAGTGCATCAAGTATAGATTTTTTTTGGGATTTTAATATGATAAATGAATTTAGGATTTTAATATGTTTTTGAAGGTGCATCAAGTTGCCGTCAACAAAGAAAGATAGTGCATCAAGTATAGATTTTTTTTTCTTTCAGTTTTCAGTTTCCAGCACGGTGGTTTCCGGCGAATGGTCTGTTGGAGTGGTGGTGAAGGCTTCCTCTCTTTTTTCTCTTTTTTGAGTTGTGGTTGAGTTATTGTTGAAGGTACAGAAGATGGGAATGAAAAAAAAGAAGAGAATAGAAAATAAAAAAAATGATTTTTTTTTATAATTTAACACATGGCCCGCCAAGTCATCGTAAAAAAAGTTAAAAAATAAAAAAATGACAACTCAAATATCTATTAGCCAGCCCAGCTTTTTTTAAGGGAGTACTAAGAGAAGGACTTTTTTAAAAAAAGTTTCATTTGCAAGAGGTTTTTTAAAAAAAAAAATTGTAGGGGTAAAAGCAAAACACTCTATATTTGCATGGGGTAAAAACGTATTTAAGCCTTACATCCCGGGACCTCCTTCTCTCAAATTTCTCTTCCATCTCTTATCTTCCTTTAAAATCGAACCCCACCATCATTGCCCCACCGGCCATCGGCATCATTCTGCCCCAACACCATCATCGCCCCACCACGTTCACCGCTCCCACAGAATCATAGCTTCTCTGAAACTCTTTTCTTCCATCCCTCCCCAACAATTGCGTCTTCCTCCTTTCTCTTCCATCGATGAAAGTTTTCTCTTCCCTCACTGTAACAATCACATCTTCCTCGACGCGTCAAGCTGCTTCCTCTGCATCCTTGCAGCAACGAAGGTCGCTGTATTTCCGCATCAAGGTTGCTGCGATCTCGCATTAGTTCGCGGTACAGTTTTTATTTTGATATGCTAGGGAAATAGTGGTGTCAATGCTATTGATTTAAATATGAGAGTAAGAAGATGAATCAATTTCTTGCATGAACAGTGTCAATGGAATTTCCAAGTCTAAGTGTTGAATGAATGATGGATTATAGGAACATCTCCTTTGAATATTAGAAGCTGCTCTGATATTGCATTTTTTTGAGCATTTGAGGAAGGATCTACTACCATACAAACCTTGTGTGCCAAATTTGGTTGCCTCTGAAGTTAAAAGAGACTATATTGGATTTTAAGTGTTTACAATTTAAGGTTGAGTACTTGAATCATTATCACTTTGTTGAACACCTACCAAAGTCTATTTACACAACCAACAAAGATTTATTGGTGGAAAATGTGGAGATGGTATTGTTGTCCAATACCATCTCCACATGTATATATTGTTGAATATGTTATGGAGTATGCTGCATTTTCTTTTAAGTTTAATAAGGAAATGTAAGATTTGATTGTGGAAGTTGCTAACAAAGTAGAAGCTCTTTTTCCTTATCTTGGTAGGTTTGTCCATATCAGTTCAAATCTTGTTACAGCTAAGTTTATGGCTATGCATTTTACTGTTGCTGTTATTAGTATCACTATTATATATACCTAAAATTTGTTTTCCTTTCTGAAAAAAGGGAATATATAAAAAGTAGAAGACTTCAACAAATTTATATAACAAGTTAGATACATTTCTAAGGTGTCTGTCTTATGTAGAAACTTACTTTAGTGTTCCTCTTCCAGGATGCTGATATTATGTGGTTTGATGATGTACATAACAGACCCAATGGAGGGTTCAACTTTGTAAAGTCCAATAATAAATAGGTCAATAGAGTTTTACAAATTCTGGTATTCTTCTCGAGAAACCTATCCTGGATACCATGATCAAGATGTCCTTAACTTCATCAAAGTTCACCCATTCATTATTGATCCTGAAATAGTTAAAGAGGGAGTGCAAGCAATCTCCACTTAAAATGCAAATGGTATTGTTCGCTAAAAAGCATAAACTGAAACTTGCAACCTGGTCTTAGCTACACATCTAGAAGTGAAGTGAAGAGTTTCTCATTCAAATCAGTCATACTAAATAAATCCAACTAGTTTAAAGTTGACTGATAATCTCTCTTAGCAAAACCAAAAACTAATTTCAAAAACACTACTACTGATATACAAGTTGACTTGGATGATGCCCATCAAATATCTCAGCTCATCCTATTAAAATAAGGGAATGAAAAGGAAGAAACAGAAATGGATATTTCTTCACGCCACCACTATCATTGATGAGTGCATATAGTAACAATATTTTGCAAATAAAACTTACAAACACTGAGTTGCTAACACAAAAAATTCCAAATGGATATTTAGTTTTACACCAGCTTACATAAGTGAAAGCAGTTTTGCATAATCATACTTGTATAAATACAATAGTGGTTCTAATCATGGTTCTAAATTTCAACTTGATTATCTATAAAGTAAATGAATTACATTCTAATTCTCCCCAATTGAAGTTGCTTCAAAAAAGTGGTAAACCGCAACAATAAAACTCCTTTTAAAAAAACTAACCATGAATAATTTTCAGTAACTCCATAACTTTTTGAACATCCAGAATGTGGTGCTTCTCTTATTTGAGACAAAGCTAAATAGGTATTCCCATTGAGAATTCAATTTTTTTGGGTAAGTAACATTAATTTACAGAGGAGGGAAGAGAGTGATCGCGAGGTGAAGGGGAGAGGAGAGCGATCCCGAGGTGAAGGAGAGAAGAGAGAGCGAAATTCTGCAGAGGTGGAGAAGAAAGCGTTTGGTATGTGGAGAAGGAGCCCGATTTAGGTTACTAAACTAATATTTAGTAATTCTTACTAATAGGGAAAAAGAGACACTTCCAGGAAATAGAATAATGTAACCGTTTTTTTTGGGGCTGAAATCGTAGGATTGAAACCGTTTTTTTGGGGCTGAAATCGTGGGATTGAAACCTTTTTTTTCACACACAAAAACCCGTCCATTAACCACGGATTTGTACCACAATGGTTAGATGTCACTAACCACACATGTGCATAGCAATGGTTAGATGCCACTAACCACAGATACACATAACTGTGGTTAGATGCTAACAGTAGATGCAACTAACCACATATATGCATAATTGTGGTTAGATGCCACTAACCACAGATTTGCATAACAATGGTTAGAGTGCACCAAAACCAGCCAGGAAACGAGTACGAAGAAGAAGAAGGCAAGGTCAGAAGGAACGAACGAGGAAGAGGAGCAAAGGGGTGGTGACGACGATGCACCGGCGACGATGGGAGAGGGGTCGGTGGCGGAGATGCCACACGTTCGCGATGCAGAACCTCTCACTTTTGTTTCTGGAATGCGTGAAACGAGGAAGATGAGCGAAGGGGGCGGCTCCGTGAAGGTTGCATGAAACGATGGAGAACCTCTCACGGCGCCGTAAAAGAGAAATCGGCGACGCCAAAAGAGAAGAACGAAACCTGAAAAGAGAAGAACGTGAAAAAAATTCAGAAAACGTGAAAAGAGAAGAACGTGGAAAAAAATCCTGATTTAGTTTTGTAACTGTCTCTAAAAAATAGTGCCTGATTTAATGGTTAATTGAACTTAATTAAAACAAATAATAACTGTGATTACAATAATGCCCTTATTCAATAATAACTGTTAGATTGAATTTCATTAAAAGATTTAGAATCCAGCAGCTCTTATTTCTTTAGTAAGAATTACTAAGCAATATGTTTACTAACCCAAAGCCATGGAGAAGAGAAGTGAGAACGAAAGACGACCGAGAGAAGGAAATAGGGTTCCAGGAGAAGCTGAGCAATTGGGCTGAGCAAAATATAGGGCACAAAAATTAGGGTAAAGTTGCAATTTCTCAAAATTGACTAATACTAAATGATTTGGCAAAACTTAAACACATAAACTCATATAATTTTGACAGCTCACCCAAGTGTTGGTACCACACTTTGTATACTAGGTACAAAAATTTAGAAAAGAGGCTATGCTACGTGTTACGAAATTTTTGGCCAGAATTTGGAAGAAATAGATATAAATAGAACAAAACAATCACACACGCAGTGCATTGTTGCGTGCAATTTGTTAAAGAGCAAACTAGTTTTGATACACACAGACGAACAAAAAATCTGTTGGGAGGGGAGAACATCACAAACCGACAAAGTCCGGTATACAAGTAACGAGTTAGGTTCCCCAGCGTAGATTAGTTATCGGCAAAACCAGTGAAAACTGCGCATCAATAACATGGTAACAAAAAGGGACAATGGTAATGATTTGAATACCTTTTCAAAGTCAGACTCAAGTTCTATTAGGATCAATGATACATTTAGCTCCAATACGGACAAGGCTCACGACTTATCTTTGGGCTTAGGTGGAGAGTCTGAGGGGGGAAGATCTGAGAAGGGGGTGATGTCTTCAGCTGCTGTTGAACCTGTTAAGGCTAGTGGGCCTAGTGTAAGCCCAACTTTAGAACTTCCTTCAATCCATGTGGATCCAACCCCTGTGGACCCAGTTGAGTATCGGATCTTAACCAGAAAAGAGAAGAAGTATCTCAGCGTGTCTTTACCAAAGAAGATGAGAGCTGGATTGAAATCACAGAAGGTGGTGCGCAATCTTGCGAAGGTTTCTGACAAGGAGTTCCATGGTTCTCAGGCGCCGGAGGTGGAAGAGAGGGCCAATTCGTCGTCTCTGTTTTCGGCTGGAGCGGTGTTATGTGATGGGTCTATAGACAGTTCTGATATCAGAGGTTGTAATAACAAATTTTGGGCTTTACAGAGCAAGGCGGTGGCGCGCCGTGTGTGGGAGACTGCGAAGAATTTAGGTGTCGAAGGAATCAGGCCAAAGGAAGTTTATATTGAAGAAATTTCTCAAGGAGAAAAGAGAGATGAGGTAGCAAGGAAGAAGGGGAAGAATGCAGCTGGTTCCCGATGATTATTTTATCTCTCAATATGCGTGGGTGGGGTGACAGAGCTAAAAGGCAGCACCTGAGATCGTTAATTTCTACAGGTAATTTTAATTTCATCTGTTTACAGGAAACTAAAAGGGAAATTTTGGAGGAAAATCAAATTAGTCAATTGTGGGGTAATCTTTTGTTTGAGTATGTCGTTAATCCGGCTAATGGTCAGTCTGGAGGCTTATTGTCATCTTGGGTGGCTGGTTCTTGTGATCTTAAATTCTCGTTTATGGGTACAGGATTTATTGGGGTGGCTTTGAATGTTGATAATTCTTTGTTGTATGTGGTAAACGTTTATGCGCCTTGTTATTTGAATGGGAAACGTCAGGGGTGGGAGGAATTGAAAGCGTATAAACAGTCTCTTGATGATGGGGACTGGTGTCTGGTAGGAGATTTTAATTGTGTCACAAGAGTTGAGGAAAGGAAAGGTATAGGGGTAAGGGGGTCTATTCAGGAAGTTAACGAGTTTAATGCTTTTATTTCGGATATGGATTTACTTGATGTCTCAGTTACTGGTAATGTTTTTTCTTGGTTTTGCTCGGATGGGATTTCTATGAGTAGACTGGATAGGTTTCTTATTTCTCCTAATTTGGTTGACAAGTGGAACATCTCGGGTCAATGGATAGGGAAGAGGAATATCTCTGATCACTGCCCTATTTGGCTGCTCAGATCTAATGTTGATTGGGGTCCGAAACCTTTTCGGTTTGTTAATGCTTGGTTTCACCATGCTAAGTTTAAAGAGTTTGTTAAGGATAGTTGGTCTCAAATTCAGGTTTCTGGGAATAAAGCTTATGTTTTAAAGGAGAAAATGAAGATGTTGAAAGAGAAGTTGCGAGTGTGGAACAAAGAGGTGTTTGGAGTGGTTGACTTGAATATAGAGGAGGATGTCAAGGAGTTGAATAACTTAGATCAAATGCTCATTGAGCATTGGGATGAGGCCACAGTTTCTAAAAGAAAGGAAGTCTCTGTGTCTTTTTGGAAGCAAATCAGATTGAAGGAAAGTATTCTTCATCAAAAGAGTAGGGCGCGTTGGATAAAAGAGGGTGACGTGAATTCTAAATATTTTCACTCTATGTTGAAGTTTAAAATGAGGAAAAATATTCTAAAGTTGTTAGATGATGAGGGAATGCTTATTGAAGATGTTTTTGTGGTTAAAGATAAGGTGAAGAATTTTTTTCAAAATGGATTTACGGAGCCGCTGTATGGTAGACCTGTGTTGAATGATACGATGTTTAATCAAATCTCTTCGGAAGCGAATGATTACCTGGTCATGCCTTTCGAAGAGGAGAAGATTAGGGAGGGGATTTGGAGCTGTGATGGAGATAAAAGCCCGGGTCCTGATGGTTTTAATTTGAGGTTCTTTAAGGAGAATTGGGATTTGTTGAAGAATGACATTGTGGGAGTTTTTTCAGAATTCTACGCCAAGGCTCACATTCCTAAAGCGTTCTCGGCCTCTTTCCTAACTCTCATTCCCAAAAATGATCATCCTCAAGGGTTGGGGGAGTATAGGCCCATTTGTTTAATTGGGAGTATCTATAAGATTCTTTCAAAGGTGTTGGCCAACAGGTTAAAGAAGGTTCTTCTTATGGTGATTTCTGAGTGTCAGTCGGCTTTTCTTGGTGGTCGGAATATTCTTGATGGGGTAGTGATTGTTAATGAGATTGTTGATTTGGCGAAGCGTAATAAGGAGGAGTGCATGTTGTTTAAAGTGGATTTTGAGAAAGCTTATGACTCCGTCTCTTGGTCGTTCCTCTTTGATATGTTAACTAAGTTCGGGTTTGATCTTAAGTGGATTCGTTGGATTAGAGCGTGTGTGTCTTCTTCTTCTTTATCGGTTTTGGTCAACGGAAGCCCAACTCAAGATTTCTTGGTGCAAAGGGGATTGCGTCAGGGGGATCCTCTATCTCCTTTTTTATTCTTGTTAGTGGCTGAGGGTCTTGCTCGGTTGATGGATAAGGCGGTGGGGGTAGGGGTTTTTGAGGGGTTTGTAATTAATGAAAACCTTAGTTATTCACTTGTTCAATTTGCTGATGATACCGTTCTTATTGGGAAGCCGTCTTGGAATAACCTTTGGGGTCTAAAATCTATTCTCAGGAGCTTTGAACTCGTCTCCGGATTGAAGGTCAATTTCATCAAAAGTAAGCTTATTGGTATTAATGTGCCTGATAATTTTATGGAGCAAGCTTCAGTATTCCTTCATTGCAGGGCGGAATCCATTCCGTTCAACTTTCTTGGCCTTCCCGTTGGTGCTAATCCGAGGCGAAAAGGGACTTGGAATCCGGTTTTGCAAAAGTTTCGGTCTAGGCTGGCATCTTGGAAGGGGCGCAATTTATCTATAGGAGGTCGGGTTACGCTTATCAACTCGGTCCTTAGTAGTTTACATTTGTATTTCTTTTCTTTCTACAAAGCACCAAAAGTGGTTATTAGGGAGATGATAAAGATTCAAAGAGATTTTCTCTGGGGAGTTAAGGAGGATGCGAGAGGTATGTATTGGGTGGCTTGGGATAAGGTTTGTAGGGAGAAAAATGAGGGAGGTCTTGGTATCAAAAACTTGGAGAATTTCAATATTTCCTTATTGTCAAAATGGAAGTGGCGTTGTTTGGCGGACGAGAATGCGAATTGGAGAGGTCTATTAAGTCATAGATATGGTGAGTTGTCGGGATTTATGTCTAGTGATTCCGTCAGGAGTATGAGATCAGATTCTTTGTGGTGGAGGGATCTTTGTATTGTTGGTAAAGAAGAAATGGGGGACGATTGGTTCAAAGATTGTATTCGGAGAGGATTGGGCAGTGGTGAGGGGGTCAATCTTTGGAAACATCAGTGGATTGGTCACCAACCATTGTCTATCGTGTTTCCTAATTTATTTGCAGGTTGTACCGATAAGGATCTCACTGTGGCTGAAGCTGGTTGTTGGAGACGAGATGTATGGAGTTGGAATTTTTTATCTAATGTTGCAGGTGGTCATCTATGTCTTCAAGAAGCTGCAGAGTTGGCGGATATTTTGCGTGAAGTTTCTCCGATTCGAGGTAAATCTGATTGTTGGAAATGGATTCTAACTCATGATAAAATGTTTTCGGTTAGTTCTTGTTATATCCAGGTGCAAAGCGTTCGGCAAGCAGCTGTCTTGCCCCCTCTGCTATCGACCAGTATTGAAGCCGTGTGGCAAACAGTTGTTCCGTCGAAAATTAAGCTTTTCGGTTGGCGTATGTTTGTCTCGGCTCTTCCTCTTCGCTCTTCTTTGCTTCATCGTAACGTTATTCAGTCTATTGAGGAGGCGGCCTGTGCTTTTTGTCAGAATGATTTTGAAGATTTGGACCATCTTTTCGTGGGGTGTGAATTGGCTAGGATGGTGTGGAAAAAGGTGGAGATATGGCTTGGTGTGGATCATATCGATGAGGAGTCTTTGATGGAGCATTTCGATTCCTTCGCAAAAGTGTTTACCGGCAAGAAATCTAAGAAGATTAGACATCTTATCTGGCTGGCATCGTGTTGGAGTATTTGGTTGACTAGAAATAATCTTATTTTCAAGGGGGAAGAACCGGATTTAGACTCGATTGTTTATCATATTAAAACTATGTCTTGGTCGTGGTTTATTTATGGGGTGGGGAGTCATTCGGGTTATGTTTTAGATTCTTGGTGGAATAACGCTTACCATTGTATTAATCATTTTGTTGGGTAGTAGGGGGAGAAACAGGGGGTTAGGTTTTCCCTCTGTAGTGCACTCACAGGGTACTCTTTTTCCTACTTGAGTCTTTTTCCCAATGGGTTTTGGCTCAGGGAGGTTTTGAGGAGGCCCTCCCCCTTCTTTTTTTCTCTCATTGTAAGGGTTAGGCACCCCTTGTGCTCTTTTCAATGATATTGCTTATCGAAAAAAAAATGGTAACAAAAAAACTAGTTTTGATACACACCTCATTTTGGTAATTACACATTAATAACAAATTCATTTCAATTTTTCCAAACAATAAGAATCGACAAAAAACCAATTTTTTTAAAGTATCCAAATAGAAACCATGATATACACAACTCACTTAACCAAATCAATTATCAATTCCAATGCCTATCAAAAAAATTATCAATTCTAGTAAAAGAAATTCTCGCAACCGCAGAGCAAAACTCATGTTTACTCGTTTGGGGTGGTTTTCTGTTTTTTGTTTTGAAACTTTCAAAAACGAGAACCAGTTTCTGGTTTTGAGTTTTAAAAATTTCAAAAACCAAAAACAGATTCAGTTTTGAATTAAGAAATTTTCATAAATCAAAATCAGTTTCAAACATAAAAAATATTCATCATAAACTTATCCTAATCAAAATAATATATAACATTATATTTGAAAAAGGATTAAAATATTACAAACATATAATGTATTTATTTGGTAATAATTTTAATAATAGTGGTTGAAAGTCGAAGTTGTCAACTGACGCCTGTCAGAGTGGTGGTGGTGGTGGTAGTCAATGGTGGTGACCAGTGGTGGCCATACTAGTGCTCAGTGGTGGTGACTAGTGATGGTCAGAGTGGTGATTTCCAGTCTTCGAGTAGTGGTGACCGACGACTACCTCTCTAACCACTACTCGGAAGACTGGAAATTAAAGTTGATAAAGTCTTAAATTAAAGTTGTTGGGCCGGTTGGAATATAGTTGAGAAGATTTCTCAAATCAGAGTATTAAAATCAAAACCAGTGTTATTAAAAACAACTTGGGAGTTGGTTCATTCCCATTTGAACTGCACTTTACTCGAACCACCTAGAACTGAGTTTGAAATCTGAATTACATTGGAATCATTAATTGGACCGAGTTGAACCATTTGAAATGTTTTTTTTGAAAGTGGTTCAGGTGGTGGTCAAAATGGTAGTTGGTGGTGGTCAGATTGGTGATCAGAGTCCGATGGAGTGGTGGTCGACGATAGTCGGAATAGTTGTCAGCGACGGTCGAAGTAGTGGTTGATGGTGGTCATAATGGTAGTAGTAGTGATCGGATTTGAGATCACAGGTGGATAAAGTGGTGATCTAAGGTGGTCATAGTGGTGTTCGACGATGGTCGAAGTGGGGTCGGCGGTGGCCGGAGTGGTGGTTGACGGTGGTTGAAATGGTGATTGGCTGTGGTTGAAATGGTGGTTAGTGGTGGTCAGATTGATGATAAGATGTGGATGAAGTGGTGATCGATGGTGATCAAAGTGGCGGTTGATGATGGTCGGAGTGGTGGTTGGTGGTGGTCGGAGTGGTGGTTGACGATGGTCGGAGTGGTGGTTGGTGGTGGTCAAAATGATGGTTGGAGTAGTGGTCAGTGACTATTGGTGGTGACATGTAGTTTTTAAAATGAAAACAGAAACTATAAAACCTATTTTTTTTGTTTTGAGTTTTGATAGAAAACTGTTTTGAAATTAAGAAAAAAAACCAACTCAACCCCATTTACCCAAACACGTTTTGGTTTCGAAATTAACTTTCAAAACCAAAAACTCAAAAACTCACGTTTTGAACATGATTTATATCACATATATAAATGAGAATCAGACCTCATAAAACTCAACTATCTATTTTCATCTCTATCTCTCATGTATCTTAAAGCTCCTGGCATCATTTTTCATATTTTATAGTTTGTTATATGCGGAGCTATTTTTGTATGTTTAGTAGTTGTTTTGTCTATTTAGTGATATATTATTTGACTTATTTAAGGGCTTAATATATATTAGGATTTTAAGTGGAATAACAAGTCATACTAGGTGCTAAATAGCTCATGTCAGATGTAAAAAGAGTCCATGAAGAAGTCCGACTTGAACCTTGAGTTTTTCAGGCCAAACTTGGATATTAAAAAGTCGGGATTTTTTTTTACCCCCATCATATCACCATATACCCCCACAATAAATTTTAAGACGAAAATACCCCTTGTAAAATTGAGTTAAATCGGATCTACCTTTGGAGAGGTAGATCCGATTCACAAAAATAAAATGCGGATTTACGTATATCCGATTAGAATTAGTGGGGGGAAATCGGATATAGCTTCAGTGAGGTAGATCCGATTTGTTAAAATATAAAAGCGGATGTACCTATCAGGTAGGTAAATCCGCTTTGCAATTAACAAAGCGGATATAGGTATATCCGCTTTGCAATTAACAAAGCGGATATACCTATCAGTGGGGGTATGCCCGCTTTGTTAAAATGCAAATCGGATTTACCTCCCTGATAGGTAAATCTGATTTGTACTAAATTCGACGGGTAGGATTTGACTGCCAATGTTGATCAACGGTGTAGATTGCACCGACAATATCAACGGTTGATAATCATTGACGAATTCTATAAATAACCATTGTCAACCTCATTCTTTTCACTCTCACTTGCTTATTTCACTCATCCAAAATGGAGATATGCCTCGCTCAACGCTCAGATGACAATAGGCTTTGCGGTATACATCATCGGGGCCAAATCACGATGAGAGAAGATGGTGTCCACTTCTGGAGTCCTCAGTCGGTGTTATGCAGAATCCATCATGGCATGGGGTTTGAAGGTTTGAAGGATAAAGTGTGGTCCAAAGTTCAAGTGACGTACTGGTGACGACCGTGACGTCACTAGTATCACTTATCGCAAACCCTATCTTGGAGACGATGGCCGCGTTTCCTTCTCGTCCATGACAATCAAGACTGACGAAGACGTGGCGAACATGTTAAACATCCAAGACACGCTTCAGGGGTATAAGCCGTTGGAGCTGTACGTGGAAACTCAACGGAGTGTGAATGAGATTTTACGTTGTGTTCGACGACCAGAATTTTAGGAAAATGTATCTGCCTATTGTTATTGTAGTTGGTTATGTTTTATCTTTTATCGCATGAATGAAATCGAAATTTTAATGAAACTCCACAAATATAATAAACAAGAAATAATAAGAATCAAGTCATAAAAAAATAGTTCAAGCATACAATCCCACAAAACCCCTAGTCACGCCCCGGTAGCATATCCAGTAACCGCGTGAGGCGAGCGTATGTCTGACTACCCATCCTAATGTCTCCGCTCCGAAGCCCCCTTGACTGTGAAGATGGAGCAGCTCAGGATCAGAAGGATAAAGGCCCTGACAGCAGGACGCGTGTCATTCTCTATGGACCATCTACTAACAATCTCCTGCAGCCACTCAAAACGGTAATATGGGCCAGATGAAGCTCGACACTCCAGCCCCGCCTCCTCCATAGTCACACCTAGATAAACATGTGCTAGGTGGATGGCCTGATCAGTGGTGATAGAAGTAGGTGGAGCTCTGTAGTAGTTCCCCGTAATGGGTAGATGCAGCAAATAGGAGACATCATCAAAAGTAATCGTCATTTCACCGAATGGTAAGTGAAATGACGATGCCTCTGAGTGCCACCTCTCAAGAAAAGCAGACATCAGCTCATGGTCCACCTTTGTATGTCCGATCGAGACGAGGGGGGATAATCCGGAACCTGTGATAAAGGCCCACAACCGGTGGTTTTGGGAAAACCCAAGCAGTCTCTGAGCCAGCTTATTACCATGGTTGGTAACCTTCAATTTCCGCTCATAGGTCTGTATTATAAAAAAAAAATAAGGCTATGTAAATAAATTAAACTAAGAAGGCTACGTAAATAAATTAAACTAAGAAGACTACGTAAATAAATTAAACTTAGCGGGTCTCCCAGTATAACGGTACAAACATGAAATGCTAGCCCAGTGAATAGAAGAGGCTGCTCCTCATGTTGTTCCTGATGCCCCTGCTGAGGCTGATCCTCTTGGTACTGCTGCTGCTGATACTGCTGTTGATAATACTGCTGCTGGTAGTCCTCAGGCATAGAATGGTCCTCAGACATAGAATGCTCATCAAGAGGGTACCCCTGCTAGCCCTCCTCATAGTGATAGTCTGGGGCCTCCTCCACCTGCTGATATTGCTGTTGTCGGCTACGCCGGGTAGACGCATGTCCCGCAATCTTGTGGCGGGTGCGTGTACTGGGAGCAGATGGCGAGGCCTGAGCCGAGGACTCCCCTCGTTACCTATTGGACACTGAAAAAAAAAACAAATTTTTAAACAAAAATAAAACACAAATCGGATCTAGCTATATTCGATGCGAAATCGGATATAGGTAGATACGATGGGGAAATCGGATATAGCTAGATCCGACTTACTATTTCTGTTGACTCTGAGGAAGATCGGATGTATGTAGATCCGATGGTAAATCCGATGGCAAATCAGAAATAGCTCTCTAAATGGTAAATCCGATTCTCTCAGGAAACTTTCTGGTCAAACGGATGCAAGTGAAAAATGGTAAATATTTTGTAAATTTGTAAAAATTTTAAGGGTATTTTCGCCTTTTCGCAGGGTCTGTGGGGGGGGTATATAGTGATATGTTGGGGGTACAAAAAAAAAACCCTAAAAAGTCTAGCTCAGCTTAACATATTCACAACCTAATTACGGGTGGTCTTTCACTTTTGATTTCCTTGGCAATTTCACCGATATATGGACGTTGGCTCTTTGGTTCGAACCCGAGTGTAACTAGGGATGTCAAAACGGGCGGCCCGGCCCGTTAAGCGTTATGCCCGCGAAAAAACGGGCGGCCCGGCCCGTTAAGAGAACGCGGGCGCAAAATTCATGCCCTGCCAGCGAAGTGGCGGGCTGGCGGGCTGGCCCGTCAATTTACACTGAATTTTAAAAAAAAAAATTGCGCTAACGGGCGGTTTGGCCCGCCACAGTTTAGCCCGCGGGCTGGCGGGCGAAGCTGGCCGGGCAACGCGGGCTGGCGGGCATCAAAACCTTAGCCCTGCCCGCCTTTTTTGGTGGGCCAACAGGCCGGCCCGGCGGGCCAAGCCCATTTTGTCATCCCTAAGTGTAACCAGTAGTAGTATATATATGTATGATGTTTATTTGTCATTTCATCTAAGTAGACCAAAAACCCTAATTACAGGTATGTATTCTATGGGCCGTTAATAACATGGTCCACTAATGCACAACATATTTACTATTGTTAGATTTAATTTTTTTAAATATAGTTTATTTATTAAAGGTTGACATTAACAATGTGTTTGGTAATAGAGAAAAAGAAAAGAGAGAGGTGGGTAAGAGGGGAAGAGTTGAGGAGATACCGATTTTTATTTTTGATTTTGGATAGAACTAGGATAGAGAGAAATTGAGTGAATTACTTTAGTACTTTTTGATCTCCTTTTTTTAAATAAAAAAATTGGGAAAGGGAAAATTTTATTAATCAAAGTGGCACTAATACAAAGCTAAACTCTTACCATTGAGCTAGCACCTCAAGTATTTTTTTAAATTACTTAAGAATATAAGATGTGACACTTTATAAGTTTAAATTAAATAGCTAACATTAATATATAACTGATTTAATTAGATGACTAAAATAAATATATAGTTAATTAAATTAATAAATAAATTATATATTGTTTATGATGTTTTCATCCTTTAAAAGTAGTATCATTTCTCTCTTCTCTCTTCCTTTCCCTTTAATCAAAACCAAAAGACACACCTCTCTTTTATTTCTATTATCTTTCCCTTAATCTATTTTACTTCTCACATCTTTCTCTTTCTTTACTCTCTCTTATTTCTCTTTCCAATTTATTTATTTATCTACTATACCAAATACGGTTCCACTGTAGCAACAAAAAAAATTAAATACCTAATTAGACCAATTTTAAGATTATTTACCAGAGTAGCACACTTTCTAAAAACAATTGAGAAGTAGCCTCCCCCCCCCCCCCCAAAGCGACTCTCCAACGTGACTTTTTTTTAGGTTTAACTTCCCCCCATAATTCTCAACTTGTTTTTTTTGAATTTCTTTTTATTTTATACGTATTTAAATTAAGTAAAATGAAAAAATAAATAAAAAATTAATATTTTTAATTTGAAATATGTAATAAATTTAATATTGAAAAAAATAATTAAAAAAACACATTTATTAATTTATAATTTATACATATGATTACAAGAGTTGTACAACTAAATTAAAAAGCAAAGTTTTATTGTCCTGGATGGTGCCCACTCCCACATCGTGTTGGTCGGCGAATACGATGTGGACACTGTTGTGCTAAGATTTGTTCTTCTGTCGAGGCATGGGCATGTGGTTGTTCGTCTTGGTGCTATGTTGATGAACTAGCACTGACCTGGTTGGTGTTCGACTGTTGTCCATAATCCTGCAAGTACCCATAATAGTCATATGATTCTGGCGTCATGATAACTCTATTTTATATAGAATTATTTACGCTTTCAAATCAAAATAATTGTTAGAATCTCAGTAATAATATTTTGTTAAATAAAGAAATACAAAAGAAATGCAACTTTTAAAGTTAAGAAAGGTTAGGCATACTTCATGACTGTTTTATATGAATTATGGTATTTTATGTGTTTGTTCAATTGTTGCAGCAATCAATTTCCCCAGCAATGGAGGAAGCAATGGATGCCCCAGCAATAGAGACAAAGGCATTGCTTCAGCATCGTTGCCAGCATCAATTGCCCCAGCAATCCTCACAACACAGAATGCCCCAGCATCCAAGTGATGACGTCATGATGCGTCTAAAGTAATGCAAGTGGCCATGTGGGTGAAATTTTGGCGCCTGCCATAGACCTTCTAGCTCACAAGAGTCACACCTCTAATGGACACATGTCTTCACTTCAATGGACCTCCTCTTTCAACATGTCGGGTGACCTCATCAAAGCTTTTGAAGAAAATATAAATTAAGGAAATCATAACTTCTTCTCAAGGTAACCTTGGAGCTCAAGACAACCTTCAAAGAAGCCTATAAATACCTCTCCTCATCTTCATTTCAAATCATCACAAATTTTAAGAAGTAGTCTTAGATATAATATTTTGATACGAAGGAGAGGAAAAAATTGACAACTTCTCTCTCCACTTTTATACCACTTTGTATTGCTGTTTCATTGCTCCAGCATTGCTAGGCAGAATATCCAAGGGAACTCCATTTGTGTAATTTCTATCTTATTTTCCTTCCTTTGTATTTTCAATCATATGAATATGATTTATTATATTTATATGAGCTTAGTTATGTCAAGTATGAACTGAATACATTAGTTGGGATGCTTTAACTTCGTAATGAGCTTTTAAATAATTATTAGGCTATATTGATGTTTGCAATTCAGTTCTTGTGCTATAATTCTTTCAAATTTATTTTGAGGTTGATCACTTAGAATAAGTAGGGTCACAAATACAGACATGGTTTGTGATTTGAACTCAAAAACTAATATGGATAAGTGTTTTAATAAAAGGAAACTTTGTTAATTCCATGCTAAAACCCAGACATAAGATAGCATAGTCCATAGGGTGATACTGTAGGAACTTCATATATAGGGGCGAAATTATTTAGAGATTAGACATAATACTTATAATGAAATCCTGACGTTTGTTGCTGAAAGACACTCATCATTTGTTGTAGCACCCATTGTAGGAGCAATCCATTGTAGGAGCAATCCATCAGCAATGATTTCCCCAGCATCACATATATCATAATGGCTATTGAAAGTAAATTACTAAGTGAAGGGCATTCCAACTATCTCTCTTAACTGATTTAAAATCAATCTCTATCTTGCTTACTTTACATTTTGTTTCACACACACCACTCCTATTTTATTTTATTCTTGATCTCTGTTTTTCACTAGTATTGCTACCATGTTAAACTCTTAAAAATTAATCTAATCCCTGTGGGTACGATCTCTATTTTCTACTATATTACTTGTTAAAGACTGTGTATACTTGCACACCTTTTTGCACAACACGTCACTGGCGAATCTAGGCTTTAGTGATGGGGTTCAACTGAACTCCCTATAAAAACTATCCATATCTCTTGTATAAAAATATTTTTATCCATTTATCCCCTACATACAAATATTTTGAACCCCCTGAAATTATAATTTTGCAATAGGGATCCGTAATTTTTCACCCAATTGCACCCAAATACTTCACATAAACATATCACTAGGCCAATTATAAGTTGTATAGTTTATTTATTTGAATATATTAAAAGTGTTTTTAATTATATTTTTAGCGATTCATCTTTTTAAAAATTTTGAACCCCCTGACTCTAAGTCCTAGATCTACCACTGTTTGGTGTACCAAGCTCGACACCAAACAAATTATTCACAAAATTTGGGTCGGTCAAATCCATAGATGTTCGCCGATGAGATTCTCGGGCTAGCGTAAAAATTACTGACAAGTTGAACGCCTCAAAATCATGATGGGTTGGCGTGAAGGAAATGAAGTGGCGATGGGGCACATGCTCTTCGCTTTCCTCAAAGATTGGGAGAGTTGGTGGCGCACGTCGATTACGGCTCCGACGTTCGAATTTAATCGTTGGCATAGTTGGTGCTTCTTCTCGATCATCCACCACACCACCCTGTGGGTCCCTTAGTTGTTGGTCGGCAGAAATGTATAGTCTAGAATTTAATTGTACAACTCTTGTAATCATCCGTGTTAATTATAAATTAATAAATGTACTTTTTTAATTATTTTTTCAATATTAAATATATTACATATTTTAAATTACAAATATTAATTTTTTTATTTAAATTTTTTCATTTTACTTAATTTAAATTCGTATTAAATAAAAAAATAAAAAATAAACAAGTTTAGAATAAATGGGGGGATGACTTCTAAACATAAAAAAAAAATCACATTGGAAAGTCGTTTTGGGGGGGGGGGGGAGGGATTATCAATTGTTTTTAGAAAGTATGCTACTTTGGTAAATTATCTTAAAACTGGCCTAATTTGTTTTTTTTGCTATAGTGGAGAAAATGCCACCAAACACACCCAAAACTTTCAACAAGGGGTAAAAAGAATAATAGTCTCTTTCTCTCTTCCACCACCTCCCATCCCTACAACCACCCTCGCAAGTTTTGATCACGGCTGCATCCAAGGCCTTGCCACCTTTCCAGCGTCGTCGCCGCCAACCTCATCTGCCGGACCCCTCTACCTGCTCTGCTATCCATTACACGCAGTCCACACGTTTTCTTATCTCTTTCCCTTTCGCTCGAGTCTCTCTGATTAGAAAAGCATCCTCCTCAGTTGATAAAGAATCTCTTCATATTATTGAGTTCACACTTCACACATAGTAGCAAATGGTAAGAGTGAGAGAGTGGGTCCTTCCTTTTAACTCAGTGTGACGGACAGAGACTCAAGTAACGACCACGTCATCGGTTCAATCTACTATAATCTATAATCTATACTATAATAAAATTAAGTGCCAGCATAAATACAATTTTAGACATTTTAGCTTTTGGACACTTCACCACTTTTAGTTACAACAAAGTTTAAGTGAGTTAGACTCCGAGAGCTAACCAAATAATGATCCGAGATTAATAATATTGCTTTACTGTCTTTGCAAACAAAAAAAAAACAGCACCGAGATTAATCTCTAGAAACATAACCAACACCGTTGGCACAGTGGCTTAATCTACCCTGGGACACGGGGGTCGAACCGGTGCTCTCGGGTTCAATTCCCGCAGTGGGCAAACTCGGTGTTGGCCAGCGCGAAATTTGATCCTAAGCAAGAGCGGAAACTAGTTTTTCGCTGAAAGCGTTGGGACACTCCGTGGATAGCCAGTGATGGTCCGAACAAAAAAAAATTCTAGAAACATTGAGAGGGACTTTCGGCCTTTGAAAAATATTTGTTTAGAAAAAGCCTTTTTTTAAAAATGAATTAATTGTATATGTATATTTTTGAGAGAGACCGGGTGATGTAGTAGACCAAGTTTTCGTGTGGCTGAACCACTCATCTTAAAAACTCTCCCAAAACCTCTTCCCAAATGGAACGATAAACTTTGATCAAATGAAATTGAACATTTATTGATGATCACAACTTACAAAAGACTATGTATATATACTAACTGTGCGATGCATGGGATATCATTATGAAAAAATATATAGTATTATGCATATTACAATTGTTAGGTAGTTGAACAATATTAACATTGCAAAATATTTTAGTGACAAATATTAAGGTTAAAATTTAAAATGGAAAAAAGTGCTCACTTGAGTAATTTCAATAAAAAATGAAAACCAAAAAAAAGGAAAAAAAAGTTATTATTTGGAATCTCCCAATTATTTTTAATTCGACTATAATTACTTTGTTTTAACCAAATATCTAGCACCACACAGCAAATTCAACCATTCAATAGGCAGTTGCACGATTTCCATCTCCCTCACTCTCATTTTTTCGCTCTTCAATCCTCTCTCGCCTAGTTCTCCCTATTTCAGTCTTCATCTTTCATCTTTTGATCTTCTTTCACCACCAACGTAACAATCGCAGAAGTTTGTCATCGAGGAACAGATTCACGCCAGATTCAAACATGCAAGCTCTCAATCGTCAACTACCTCACTCTCCAACTCTAAAGGACCTCAAAACACACTGCTTATTGTCGCACTTTGCATATTTTATCACGAAATTATTATTGTTTTCTCCAAATCAGTTATTGAGGAACGAACATCGTGTATTTGGATATTTAAATTTTTTTCTGGATCCTAAAGTACCCAAAAATACACTGTTTAGCGTCACACTTTACGTATTTTGTCACAAAATTAATTTTTTGGGGAGTATGATGGGCCATGCTTACGATGATTGCACATTTTTGAAGTAAAGTACTCCATAACACGTTGCTTAGGATCGCACTTTACATATTTTGTCACGAAATTATTTTTTTCACCAAATTCGTTATTTAGGATCGGACTTCGCGTATTTGAATATTTAAAAACAAAATCAAACTCTAAAGTACCTTAAGAAAATAGTTATCGTCACACTTTACGTATTTTGTCGCAAAATTAATTTTTGTTTTCATCAAATCGGTTATTGAGGAACAAACTTTGCGTATCAGAACATCTAAAAAAAAATTTGGACCCTAAAGTACCTCAAAATATATTATTTAGCGTCGTAGTATACATTTTTTTTTAAATTAATTTTTTGGAGAGTTGTAATGTGACCAAAATACCCCTCTAAAGTATGGTGGGTCATGCTTGCAATGATTACATATTGTCTTGGACTATAAAACACCTAAAAATTAATTTAAAAAAAAATGAAAAGCCAACCATTTGGCGCCTAAAGTTTTCTTTGTATCGAATATAGCCTTAAGGGTTATAGATTATTACCTCATAATAAATTAAATCCAAAAATATATGAACCAACAACAAAATTTGAGTTCAAGTGAAACATCAAGTGGCAATAAAAAATATTTGTTAAGAAAAAGCCATTGAATAATAAATTAATAACAGTAAGATGACTTTGTTTAGAAATAGAAAAGAAAAAGCATAAGTAATAGAGAACAAGAGAGTTCTTCTGCCATATCTATCCGTTCCGCCATCTATTACGCCCAATCCACTCGCGTTATTATCTCTCACCCTTTCGTTGTAGGACTGTAGCCGCCTCTGATTAGAGAAGCATCGTCCACAAATTGATAAAGAATATTTTGACATTATTGAGTATTCACACTTCACATTTCACACAGTAGCAAATGGTGAGAGTGAGAGTGGGTCCTTTTACTTTTAAATTGAGTAATGGAGAAGACCAAGTCATCGGTACAATTCAACAAAAACAAAAAATACATACAAACGAAATTAAGAAAGCCAAGTGGAAAGCAGTGGACACAAATGAATCCACGATAGGCAACGACTTGACTCGTTCTTCTCCGAAATATCTATCTTATATAGTGATAGTTAATGTGATAGAAAAGAGAGATGGTCCACCACTATTTAGCAGTACATTGATGATTATCACTCAACTATTTTCCAATGTTAATATTGATCAACTATCCAATAAATTGAAATAGATACTATCTATTTTTTCATAATGATATCTGTGTTGTGCATTGTACATGGTATGATCTAGTATTAGAATATAGACTAACCTTCTAAAGCACTCATCTCCAAAATCACAACTTACAAAGCCTATGTATATATACTAACTAGCATTAGACAAGCTAGACCTTATTATTACTTCATAATAAAATCCAAAAATATCTAAACCAATAACGAAATTTGAGTTCAAGTGAAGCATCAAGCTCCAAACCTTTTCATGCTTTGGTATGTTCTCTTTTCTAATTTGTTAATTGTTACTGCACCGAGATTAATCTCTAGGAAACATTGAAAGGGACTTTCAGCCTTTGAAAATCATTTTTTAAGAAAAAGCCTTTTTTAAAAAATAAATAAATGGTGAGAGTGAGAGTGGGTCCTTCATATTAACTCAGTGTGACAGACAGACGGAGGGAGACTCAAGTAATGCAGAAGAGAAGACCAAGTAAGTCATGGGTTGTAGTAGATTAATTCCCCGAAAACAAAATGGAAAGTAGTGGACAAAATATAAGAAATCAAGTTATAACTCTTGTTTTCTCATAGTAACAAAATATAAGAAATCAAGTTATATTATTATACTCTCTGCACCACTGCATTTTGTGAACCTACCTATTCTTATTCCTGTGAACTAAGCAAGCAAACGACTCTATGGCGACTATTGTGGTTGAAGCACTCGTTTCAGAATCTGTGAAGCTGTTATTGGATAGGATTGTTTCCCGTGAGTTCGTTGACTTCTTTCGGAGCACCAAGCTTGACTATTCGCTGTTGGAAAGGCTGAGACCAAGACTGGTGAGTCTTCAAGCTGTACTCATCGATGCTGAGCAGAAACAGATCACCAATCCTGCTGTCAAGGAATGGCTTGTTATGCTGCAAGATGTTGTCTTTGATGCTGAAAATCTCTTTGATGAAATCAACACTGAGGCATTGCGCAGCAGACTAAAAGCTGAGCAAAAAGGCAAAAGGGCTAAGGTGCGGAAATTCCTTTCTTCTCATTTCAAAAGCTCTTATGGGACCATCAATTCTGAAATGCAAAAACTACATATTAAGTTGAAGGACTTAGTAGATCAAGTACACCTTCTTGGATTAAGAGAAGGTGTTTCCAGCAGTGTTTGGCATGGAACTCCTACAAGCTGTGTTGCGGAAGATGAATCAACTATTTATGGCAGAGAAAATGATAAAAAGAAACTCAAAGATTTTTTGCTGTCAGAAGATGCCGCTGAGGGTGGCAATAAAATAGAAGTCGTTTCCATCGTAGGTATGGGAGGGCTTGGCAAAACAACCCTTGCCAAATTCCTTTACAATGATCCGAAAGTGGACAAAAAATTTAATTTGAAAGCGTGGGCACATATCTCCAAGGATTTTGATGAAGTTAAGGTCACTAAAGCCCTTCTTGAATCGATCACTAAAAAATCACCTGAGACTAATAACTTGAATACTCTACAAGTGGAACTGCAGAAAAGTTTGAATGGTAAAATGTTTTTGCTAGTACTGGATGACATATGGGATGTGAGCTATGATGTTTGGAACCGTTTGAAGCACATCTTTAATGTTGGGGAAGCAGGAAGCAGGATCGTCATCACAACCCGAAATAAAAATGATGCACTAATAATGAAAACCTTTCTTCCCATCCACGACTTGGAACACCTTGGAAGTGAAGAATGTTGGTCTTTACTTGCCAAACATGCATTTGGAGAAAGTAACTACCAGCAATGCTCCAATCTAGAAGAAATTGGTAGAGAAATCGCCCAAAAATGTGATGGCTTACCACTAGCTGCAGTAGCACTTGGAGGTCTTCTTCGTACCAAATTGTCCCCAGATGACTGGAATCATGTACTAAAGAGTAACATCTGGGAATTGGAAAATACTAAGGTGCAACCACCTTTGCTTTTGAGCTATCATTATCTTCCGGGTCATTTAAAAAGATGCTTTGCGTACTGTGCAATTTTTCCAAAGAACTGCGAGTTAGTGAAAGAGGAAATAGTTCAGCTATGGATTGCAGAAGGCTTAGTTCTTCATCCCAAGAGTGAGAAAAGTTGGGAAGAAGTAGCAGAAGAATACTTTGATGAACTAGTGTCAAGGTCAATGATCCAACGTAGGTCTGTTGATGGGAAAGAAATATTTGAAATGCATGACCTCATGAATGATTTAGCTACAACGGTTTCATCTCCATTTTGTATCAGGCTTGATGAACAAAAAGAAGTAGAAAGTCTTGAAAGGATGCGTCATTTGTCATACAATCGAAAATTTGACAACTCTTATAATAAGTTTGATAGATTGTGTGGATTGAAAGGTCTGCATACCTTCTTGTCCTTACCATTACAAGAATGGGGGTTCGCTGACTATTGCATCTCAAACAAGGCAGTAGGCGACTTGTTGCCAACAATGAAGCACTTACACTCATTGTCTCTGTCACAGTGCAAGAAGATCAACAAGGTCCCCACCTTTGTTGGAAATTTGATATACCTAAGATACTTGAATCTCTGTGACACTAACATTGTAAGGCTGCCTTCTGAAACATGCAAGCTTGTCAATCTCCAGACCTTATTAGTGTCAAATTGTAGAAGCCTCATTGAATTGCCTGAGGACATGGGGAAATTGGTGAATCTACGCAACCTTGAGGTCAGTGGCTCTCCACTAAGGGAAATGCCGGTACAAATAACCAAATTAAAAAATCTCCAAACTTTGTCGGACTTCATTGTCAGCAAGCAATGTGATGGATTGAAGGTTGGAGAGCTGGGAAAGCTTCCCCATCTTAAAGGATATCTTTCCATCTCAGAGCTTCAAAATGTTAACGACCCTTCTGACGCTTCTCAAGCAAATTTGGAGATGAAAAAACAAATTGACGAGTTGATATTAAAATGGCATCACCCTGCTCCTTCAAATTCAAATTTACAAATTCAAAGTGTTGTGCTTGAACGGTTGCAACCCGCAATAAATTTGAAGAGTCTCACCATTGAGGGCTATGGTGGAACCAAGTTTCCAAATTGGTTGGGGGATTCTTCATATGGCAACATGGTTTCTTTAGTCATCAAGAATTGTGATAATTGTTCCTGTCTACCACCCATTGGGCAATTAGGTAATCTAAAAGAACTCTTTGTTGAAGGGATGAAATCAGTAAAGAGTGTTGGTGCTGAGTTCTATGGAAATGGTAGTGGTTCTTCATTTCAACCATTTCCATCCTTAGAGACTTTGTCATTTTATGATATGCAAGAGTGGGAGGAATGGAACATGATTGGAGGTACCACTACAGAGTTTCCTGTTCTAAGAAGTCTAACACTGAAAAGATGTCGAAAACTCAAAGGAAACTTACCCACCAACCTTCCTTCCTTAACTATGCTTGAGTTATGGGAATGTCCTTTATTGGTGGATCCATGGAGTTCAGATGATAATAGCAACATGACTCGGAGTATTAATGATTGTGAGAATATGAAATTCATTGCTCACGAATCCTTGCACAATTACACATCACTTGAGGATTTGTGCATTCGAAATAGTTGTTACTCAATGACATCGTTTACCTTGGGCACTTTTCCTGTTCTCAAAAAACTGTTTATTGAAGGTTGTGAAAAACTGAAGTCTATAGTAATTGCAGAAGATGCGTCGCAGCAACAAAGTCTCTCCTTTCTTGAACGCATCATAATTAAGTCTTGTGATGAACTGGAGTCAATTTCCTTTGGTGGAATAGGATTAGGATTGTCCATTCCTAACCTCGATCATTTGAGTGTGTCGTCGTGTAAGAAGCTTCGTTCACTACTAGAACCAATGAAGATTCCTAATCTTCCAAATCTGCAATCCATTGCCAAAGATGGTTTTCCTATCAATTTACGGACACTGGTAATTGGCTCTATTGGAGGCACTTTGTGGAATACAATAGCTTGGGAACGCCTTACTTGTCTATCAGTGCTGGCAATTAGAAGTGGTGATATCGTGGAGGCGCTGATGAAAATGGAAATGCCATTGCTACCCACTTCTCTCGTGACCCTAGAGATCTCTAATCTTGGTGATATAGAATGCTTGGATGGGAAGTGGCTTCACCATCTCACCTCTCTCCAAAAGCTTGAGATCTTGTTTGCTCCTAACCTCAAGTCGTTGCCAGAAGAGGGATTTCCTTCCTCTCTTTCAGAACTATTCATCCATGCATGTCCATTGCTGAAACCAAGATTGCAGGATAAGCAAGGGAAAGAGTAGAGTAAGATTGCTCACATTCCCATCATTGAAATCAACGATAAATGGATCAAATGAGTGAGTGTCGTGTGACTCGTGTTATGGTGAGTCACTGAAAAACTACTTTCTTCTTTGTTTGTATTATTATGGAATCTATTTCCTTTTTCTTTTCCTGACTCCAAGTTAATTTTTGTTATTTTCAACAGTCACATAAAGTGTATTAAACATGCGGTTGTGAGCATAGAAAGAATTAAAATAATGACGATAATTCATGTTTCCAATTTTTATGATGTGAGTTTATATTGTACCATTTCCCAATGATACTCTGTTTTTGTCAACAAAAAAAAAACTCTCAGAAGTTATACTCATTTTAATTAATTGATATTCCATTTTAGCTAATGATTCCATTTGCCAACATGGTCCTAGATTATTGATGATTTAATTAATGTTGCTTAAGCCAATGATTTCACCTGGTCGATTAATTCATATGTTTCTCTAATTGTTGCAGTTTCTAGTGGATTGATTCATTAAGGTTATTGACATGATAATAAGAATTATATATACAAATAAGTAACAATCTTGAGTCTAAGAGAACCGTTAATGAATGCTTCAGGTTATTTAGTATTGTAGCAGAGGAGAGGAAGAGAAGTTGAATGAATGACTTGAGTGAAGATTTTGAGATGTGTCATGAAACACAATTTACAACACCAAAGAGCTTGAGGGGATGCTTGGAAAGATGGGATAATCTAAGTCCATGCATGGATGAATGCAGAATGATGATCAGCTACTTTTAATTTGTATGATAGTTAGTGTGCTTGACTTTGAAGAATTCAGAATAATGATGTTTAGATAGTGTTTGGGGTTGGATTTCATTCTTTTATGGATTTGATTGTACTGCCTCCTGTTAGTTGTCCATTTTGAACTGATGTATGAATTTTTTAATTCGAAGATATTTAAATTTTTGCTTGTTGAGCTTCAATTTGGGAGTAAGAGTTTTACAAATTGATCCAGAATCATGATTTTGCCGCATCGCCATTTGGCTTTAGTTTGTGGTAAGAATATTATACATTTTATTGGCCCAAATTTCAATCATGCATTTTCTCTAGATATAAGTTTCGTAATTGGAAAAAGAGATAGTTTGGTTCATTGGATGATTAGATCAGCTGAGAGGTGTGCAATTGATAATGTTAGGTACCGAAAGGCCTGATCTAAAACACATGCTTAGGCAATTTTGAAAACCAGCATGACAAAATAAGGGTATGTGCTAGCCTTTAAAAGTTGAATGACTTGAATGAAGCTGCTGAGATGTATCACACATGAGACAGAATTTATGAAACCAAAGAGCTTAAAGAGGATTCCATGTGATATTTGTAAGATTGTAAAATAACTTATGTTACACTTAAGTTTGTAAAAGTCTAATTTTCACAATGTATTTAGAATGAGAGGAGGCAAACATTTCTTATCACAAGTTTGGCAATGAGATTGCTGTAGTGAGGGACTACTTGAAGAAAGACGTGAGAGGTGCAGATTCATCAGGGAACCCCCATTCTTGTAATGGTAAGGACAAGAAGGTATGCAGACCTTTCAATCCACACAATCTATCAAACTTATTATAAGAGTTTTTAAGATTTCGATTGTATGACAAATGACGCATCCTTTCAAGACTTTCTACTTCTTTTTGTTCATCAAGCCTCACACAATATGGAGATGAAACCGTTGTAGCTAAATCATTCATGAGGTCATGCATTTCAAATATTTCTTCGCCATCAACAGACCTACGATGGATCATTGACCTTGACACTAGTTCATCAAAGTATTCTTCTGCTACTTCTTCCCAACTTTTCTCACTCTTGGGATGAAGAACTAAGCCTTCTGCAATCCATAGCTGAACTATCATCTCTTTCTTTAATTTGTAGTTCTTCGGAAAAATTGCACAGTAAGCAAAGCATCTTTTTAAATCACCCGGAAGATAATGATAGCTCAATAGCAAAGCTGGTTGCACCCCAGTGTTTTGCAATTTCCATATGTTACTCTTTAGTACATGATTCCAGCTATCTGAGGATAATTTGGTGCTAAGAAGTCCTCCGAGTGCTACTGCAGCTAGTGGTACACCACCGCATTTTTGGGCGACTTTTCTACCAATTTCTTCTAGATTGGAACATTGTTGGTTGTTACTTGCTCTGAATGCATGTTTGGCAAGTAAAGACCAACAATCTTCACTTTCCAGGGGTTCCAATCTGTGGATGGGAAGAAAGGTTTTCATGGTTAGTGCATCTCTTTGATTTCGGGTTGTGACGACGATCCTGCTTCCTGCTTCCCCGACATTAAAGATGTCCATTAGTCTATTCCAAGACACATAGCTCATATCCCATATGTCATCCAGTATTTGGCATGGAACTCCTACAAGTTCTGTTGTAGATGAATCTTCTATTTATGGGAGAGATAGTGACAGAAAGAAACTTAAAGAGTTTTTGCTGTTAGAAGATGCTAGTGATGGTGGTAGTAAAATAGGGGTGATTTCGATCGTGGGAATGGGAGGTCTAGGTAAAACAACCCTTGCCAAACTCCTTTATAATGACCCTAAGTAAATGACAAATTTGATTTGAAAGGGTGGGCATATATCTCTAAAGATTTTGATGTTATCAGGGTCACTAAAGCCCTTTTTGAATCCATCACTTCAAAAACAACTAGCAACGATAACCTGAATTCTCTTCAACTTGAATCTGTCAATACAAAAGGAAATGATACAAGTGATCTGAATCTGAATACTCTACAAGTGAAACTTCAGCAAAGTTTGAGCCATAAAAAATTTCTGCTAGTATTAGATGACGTATGGGATGGAAACTATGTCAATTGGAACAATCTAAAGGACCTCTTCAATGTTGGGAAAACGGGAAGCAAGGTTATCATCACAACAAGAGATGAAAGGGTTGCGCTAGCAATGCAAACCTTTCTCCCGGTCCACTATTTGACACCTCTAAAAAGTGATGAATGCTGGTCTTTACTTGCCAAACACGCATTTGGAGCAACTAACTCCCTGCAACAGTCCAACCTAGAAGTAATCGGCAAAGAAATTGCAGGAAAATGCGATGGTTTACCATTAGCTGCAATCTCTCTTGGGGGTCTTCTTCGCACCAAATTATCGCAGGCTGGAATAATGTATTAAAAAGTAATATTTGGGAAATGGAAAATGTTGAGGTGCAACCCGCTCTGCTATTGAGCTATCATTATCTTCCGACTCCTTTAAAAAGATGCTTTGCTTACTGTTCAATTTTTCCGAAGAACTCCTTCTTAGAGAAAAATATGGTAGTTCAACTTTGGATCGCAGAAGGCTTGGTACATCAGCCTAAAAGTAAAAAAAGTTGGGAAACCATAGGAGAAGAATACTTTGACGAACTAGTATCAAGGTCGCAAATACATCGACGGTCTGTTGATGGGGAAGGAAGCTTTGAAATGCATGACCTCATCAATGATTTAGCTACTATGGTTTCGTCTCCATATTGTATTAGGTTGGATGATCAAAGGCTACATGAAAAAGCTCGACATTTTTCATACAATAAAGGGCAATATGATTCTTATAGTAGCTTTGATAAATTTTATGGATTAAAAGGTGTACGTACCTTCCTTGTCTTACCACTACGAGAACCGTGGAAGTCTCACTATTCCTTATCAGACAAGGTAGTACGTGATTTTTTGCCCACAATGAAACACTTGCGCACATTGTCATTGTCAAACTACGGGGCTATCACTAAGTTGCCCAATTCTATTGGAAACTTGATATACCTATGATACTTAAATCTCTCTTACACTAGGATAGAAAGGCTGCCTTCTGAAACGTGCAATCTTTACAATTTGCAGACGTTGTTGTTGTTTGGTTGTCATTATCTTAGTGAATTGCCCGAAGATATGGGCAAATTGGTGAATCTGCACCAACTTGACATTAGTAACACACGATTGAAGAAGATTCCCTTACAAATTGCTAGGCTACAAAATCTCCAAACTTTGTCTGACTTTGTTGTAAGTAGACAATGTGATGGGTTGAAGGTTATAGAGCTGGGAAAATTTCCCCATCTACAAGGGAAGCTTTCCGTCTCAGCACTACGAAATGTTACTAACCCCTCTGATGCTCTTCAAGCAAATTTGAAGATGAAAGAAAAAATTGAAAAATTGGAACTATATTGGAATGGGCTAGACAATACTACTGCTGCACCGAATTCACATATTCAAAGACTTGTACTTGAACAGTTGCAACCCTCAACAAATTTAAAAAAACTCACCATCGACAGCTATGGTGGATCCAACTTTCCAAATTGGTTGGGCGATTCTTCATTTGGCAACATGGTGTCTTTGCGCCTATGTGGTTGTGCTCATTGTTCGTTGCTACCGTCCCTTGGCCAATTACAAAGCCTGAAAGAACTATATATCTCAAATGGTATCTGTAAAGAGTGTTGGTGATGAATTCTATGGAAGTAGTTGTTCTTCATTTCAACCATTTCCCTCCTTGGAGACACTGTTATTTTGGAAAATGCCAGAGTGGGAGGAATGGAAGTCGATTGGAGGTACAGCTACACAGTTTCCTAGTCTAAGACATCTGTCACTAGAGTATTGTCCCAAACTCAAAGCAAAAATACCTAGCAACCTTCCTTCCTTAGTCACACTTAAGTTATTGGATTGTCCTCTACGGGTCATCCCGATGATAATAGCAACATTATAAAGCCATTAAATGGATTCAGCCAATTGATGCTACCTCTAAACTCTCTTCATAAGTTGAGGATAGAAGGTTTTCCATATTTGACGTCCTTCCCAAGGGAAGGTCTACCAAAAACCTTGCAGTCTCTTGCTCTAAAAAATTGTGAGATTCTGGAATTCCTTCCTGATGAATCCTTGCACAATTACACATCACTTGAGGATTTGGAAATATCTAATAGTTGTTATACAAGGACATCCTTTACCCTGGGCTCTCTCCCTGTCCCCTCAGAATTCTATATATTAGTCATTGTAAAAATTTGAAATCGATAATCATTGCAGAAGATGCGTCGCAGAGTGTCTCATTTCTTAGAAGTATCACAATATTGCATTGTGATGAGATGGAGTCATTTTCTTGGGGTGAACGGTCCACTCCTAACCTCATTCATTTTGAGGTGCGTAGTTGTAGCAAGCTTCCCTCACTACCAAAACAAATGAACACTTTAACTAGCCTTCAAGAATTAGAAATTGAAGACCTTCCAAATCTGCAATATCCTGCCATTGAGGATCTGCCTATCAATTTACGGGAACTGACTATTGGCAATGTTGGATAGGTTTTGTGGAATACAAGTTGGTGTCTTTTTTGTGTTGGAGATTAAAGGGCGTCATATTGTGAAGGAGCTGATGAAAATGGAAGTGCCATTGCTTCCCACATCGCTCGTGACCCTACGCATCTCTCATCTCAATGATATAAAATGCTTGGACGGGAAGTGGCTTCACCATCTCACCTCTCTCCAAAACCTTCAGATTTCTGAAGCTCCCAACCTCAAGTCACTGCCAGAAGAGGGATTGCCTTATTCTCTTTCCGTCCTGAGTATCTTGAACTGCCCATTACTAGAAGGGAGGCATGCGAGCCACAGCTTAGTTGAGCATAGCAACAATCTACCCAGTTCTGTCGGAGACACGGTAGCACCATCTTCTCATTGATTTCAAATACATTAAAGTTTGAATCCCTTGCTTGGCCTGTAAAGATGAATGAGTTTAGTAAGAATAGATCACAACAAAATGATTGCTAAGTGGAGAAAACTAGGATGATCACGAAATGGCCAACATTAATGTCATTCCATTATTTTGACAGAATTGTCTAGAATTTACACATGCTGCAAAGAGATATGTACCTCAGCTAAATGTTGAAATTTAAATTACAAACACCGTTTGATTGATGTTGTTCAGTTAGTGATAGCAATAGATTTGGGAGAGTTATGTGGCAAGATGCCACAGGGAATTATTCCCTCAGCAAGGAATGAGCTGCGTGTGTGTGAGTGCTCTTGCTTATGTGGCAAGATGCAACTGACAGGAGAGAGAGAGAAAAGGGATTGGCTAGCAGGCTAGGAGTGGGGTAGGCAAGATTTGGAGTTTTCCTCTAGGAGGTTCTAGCACCTTGAGTTGCTCAAGATACCTTTATACTTTTACCATTTCTGTACTACTGGAATCACTTTGATTCTCAGTACTTTTATTGCATTAATTCAAGAAACCTGAGGCTATTGTTAATTATGCACCTGTGCTTGGGAACCAGGTCAGTATAATGGGTGGTGGGGCTATTGTTAAAACAAGCGGAAATAGTTGTGGAGGCATTGGACTTTGATGGTAATGGGTTATGGAGTTTAGACCATTTTGTTGAGTTGGTGAAAGTAGCAGTGGAAGAGAAGTTGAATGACTTGAGTGAAGATTTTGAGATGTATCGAGACACAGAATTTACAATACCAAAGAGCTTGAAGGTATGCATGGAAAATTGGGGTTGGATTTCATTCTTTTATTGATTTGATTGCACTGCCTCCCTCTTTTTATTTATAAGTTGTTGAATTGCCAAAGTTTCTGATGGTTTTCATGTCTTCTTTGCGATAAATTCTCATGTTATATCAAATCTTAACAGCAATGATATATAGTATGAAAGCTTTTCGTTGAAATTGTACGAACATGCACAATTAATAAGGAAAGACCTCAATAACACTACATGCCAATCATGTGGTGGAAAACACACCCCCTCGTACACTTTCGCTTCGTACTAAGTAGCTTTATTCCAAATCATAATGCTATCGGCATTGGATCTTAGGTTGCTATTAGGGTGGGAAAAGAATTAATTTTCCCATCAAAGGAAAAGCTACATGTGACCTAAAATAGACTATGTTTTATCACCCCAATTTTTATTCATATTTGTAACTTGCCCCAATTGTCTCCTAAAATGACTACATCTCGCCTGAGAAGAGAAGGTTCTCTTGTGTTTCCCACCGCTGTACCACACAACACATATACCATTACCAACTCCAACGACCGTCCATATTGTCGTGGTGACCCAACACTTTCGCCGATATTTGCCGACAAGATTCATGGCAGCAACAGTAGTGACCCAGATCTAGTCGCCAGTTTTTCCCCGGCAAGTTCACGGCGGCGACAATAGTGACCCAGATCTAGTCGCTGGTTTCGCCTGACAAGCTTCATGGCGGCGACAGTAGTGACCCAGATCTAGACGTCGTTTGTTCGCACCCGAAAGACACATCCCGCTGTAACAATACCTCACTTGAGTGGCACAGATGCTTTCTTCCTAAGCTTACTTATTTTTAATCCATCACATTTAATTTCTTAGTCAAAAAATATTAGATACCTGCTTCACAGAGCTTATATGGCTGAATCAAAACCTATTGCTACACCGAAGCTTGGATACTATAAATTGTGCAGAGTCAATGGTGATCCAATGCCAGATCTTCAACTATACAATTTTAGTTTCCTGTTAATTGAAATCTGACTTCTCTTTTCTATAGTGTTTAATTGGGGATGATGCAGTCCATGAGAAAAATAGTGGCAACTAAGTCAAACTAACTCAAAGTCAAAGTGTGGAGACAGTCACAAAAGAAACCAGGTTCCATTTCAAGGAATTGAGAAGTAAAGTGTCAAAGGAAAAACTGAACTTGGAATATTGTCAAATCACTATGCAAGGGGCAGATCTTATGACCAAACCGTGGAAGGGAGAAACATTCAAGGAACTGAGAAGTAAATTGAGTGTTGTTTCAATAAAGGGGGTGTGTTAAAAGTGCTTAATTAGTTAATTTGGCTTCTGTTTTTCTGTTTTTACAGTTAGTTTATCGTGGTTGTTAAATGTGTAAACATGTGTAATACAAAGGCCATCGATGTGGAACTTTGGGTAGTGTATATAGTGTATATAAGTAACTTTGTCCACTTGGTTTCATATACAAAGCAATGTCGATATTCAGTTACTTATTTATGGTTAGAAGAATTGATCATTTGAGCTTCCAAACCAAATTCAAAGGAAACAAAAAACATACTTAAGGTTGAAGTACATACATCATTAGATGCTTGTGATACTTATAGACCAAACTCATCATCTATGCTTTGTGGGTATGATACAAATCCTGAAATTTAGTCAGTGCATTTAACAAGTTTGGTCAAGACTTCCAAATACTTTGGCCAATATATAGACTTCACGAATTAAAATTGACTCATCAAACTATAAAGTTATTAGCTCAAGAAACCTTTGGAATACAAAATCACAATGGATATACCTATTTGAATCAGTGTATTGTTAACTTCTTTCTATTGCCTATCACACTTAACGATGTCTTAGTTCTTTGAATTGATTGTGAACCAGTTAGTATCTTCATTGTTAACAGAAACATGCATGCCCATCTTCATGCTTATGTCTATTTGAATATCCAATGTCTTGTTATTAATGATTTTGGTTCAGTTATGCTTAACGTTTCTTAATTTTTCATCAAACACATAGCGAACTAGTGAAGAAGATAACCAATGAAACGGTAAACTTTGATCAAATGAAATTGAAAATTTATTGATCGATGATCAGAACTCACAAAAGACATTGTATGTATACTAAGGAGTGTAGCATCAGACAAGCTAGACCTTATTATTACTTCATAATATCTAAAAATATATGAAACAATAATAAAACTTGAGTTCAGGTGAAGCATCATCAAGTGCCAAACCTCATGCTTTGGAATGTTCTCTTTTCTAATTTGTTGATTGTTACTGCACTGAGATTAATAATATTGTTCTTTTGTCTTTGCAAACTGCACTGAGATTAATCTCTAGAAACATTGAAAGGGACTTCCACCCTTTGAAAATTATTTGTTAAGAAAAAGCCATTTCTGAAAAATAAATTAATTGTATATGTATATTTCTGAGAGAAACAATTCCCAGTTCAAGCTTAGCTAGAATGATAACAAAATTTGATACTTAATTAAAGCATGAATCCTTCACACCATTTCAGTTCCCTTGTAATATCTTCTCATCATATATCAGCCATTTATGATCACATCACATTAAATAATGTGGCTGGAATTGGAAGCAATAACCAAATTTAAATATTATTATGGAATCATCTTCAACTCAGCTCCATTTCTAATTTGTCCTCCATATCACAATCAGCAGCACTTTCATTCAACTCAGCAGCAGCCAAATATTCATTGTTAGCATTCTTCTTTATGACTAAGTCAAGGCCAAAGTGTACAGGTAAACAGTCACAAAAGAAACCATAATATTGTCATACCACTATGCATGTGGCAGTTCTTAGTTATGACTAAATCGTGGAAGGGAGAAACATTCAAGGAATTTAGAACTAAATTTAGTGTTGTTTCAATAATGCATACACTGCATATCCATGTTAACCTAGGCCAAACTCAATTTTTCTCTCATCTATCTATGAAGTCCCACTAAAAATCTAAGCAAACAAAATTGGAGCATTAAACAGTAGATTTCTGCACTATGCACTGTCTAAAGCAGTTTTATTCTGATTACAAATATAAATATTATGATACAATTACACAGGTCAGTCAACTAATCAATGTGGGCATGCTCAACTCAAGTACTAATGTCAGATAAGTTGATTAGAAATTAACAATGTACCAAATAAATGATGAAATTATCTAACCATTATACAAACAATGACACAAGTTTTAAGGGAAATCAGTCATCAATCACTAAAGAATAAGGCAAAGGGAAGAGATACCTCCAGCCACATATTTGCCTTTAATATAAGGCAACCTTTATTTCGAAATATCGTATTCTAAATTCAGTCCCTTGTTCAATCTAGTAGCTAGACCTTTAAATTGATAATTACGTGCAATCCTTGAGTTCGACATCTGGTTCTTACCGTTTTATTGTTACTTGCACGACGATTTGGTGCACTTGCAAATATCGCATTGGCTCTATGCTAACCTTTAAGCCTTAACTTCCACTTGCTTAGGCAACATTCCAAACCCTTCCTCCTTCCGAACATCAAATCCAGAAGCAATGCCCTTATTATTATTCTGATACAATGGATTCGAAGTCAGAATCCGCAACCCGGAAGTCCCATTAATCTCCAAAACCTCAGGCAAACCACCACCACACCCATCAGACATACCCACATCGATTCGAATAGCTTGATTATCGCAAGCACCGTTAATCCCAGCAGGCTGAATAGTATGCCCCATGATCATTCTCTTGACACCAGGAATCGTGGATAGAACGTGCTCAAGAGTTGAACAATCACAGTTCTGAGCAACCTCATCAGAGAATTTCCTCACCCAAACCAATGCATTCCTTCCCCGACAATACTGCGGCGATAACCGACCGTTAAAACCGTTAACCCAATCCCTAACTTCCTCGTTAATCCTCTCCAACCCGTAAGAAACGTGATCCGGCAACAAACCACCATGGACGAAAATTGAATCCCCAACAACCAACACGGTGGTGTTTTGGGACAAGAACCTTTTAGAAATTGGCCCATTGGGCTTTAACGCTGCAACCCTAGCCCGAAGCCCATCAATAAACTCTTTCCTCACACCACTAGATGCCACGTGGACCCCTTCCAAGGGATCTCTCGGTTGTTCCAAACCTTCACAGAGACTCTTCAATTTGTTCCCAACTCGGAGCCATTCCAACCAAACCCTAAATTCCTCGTTACCAGCTTCCGTTACGTATCGGAAATCACCCTCAATGTTCATAATCTCGTGATTCCCGTGCATGGTGATGATGCTTCCGCCGCAACGGGAAGCTTCACGCTTCAGCTTCTCAAGGAAGTAGAGGATCTTGATTTCATCGCCACCGCGGTCAAAGACGTCGCCGATCTGGACTACAGTGGTGGATCCGCCGACGTAGCGGTCGGAGCTGTCGATGAGACCAGCGAGGCGCAGCGCCTGCTTCGACTTGTTGAGGTCGCCGTGGAGGTCACCAATGGCGATGAGACGTTTCGGGGAGGGAAGGCGAGTGGGTGGAGGAGGAGGCGGAGATGGAGACGGCGGTGGAGGGAGGAGGAAGAGGCCGCTGACTGAGAAGTCAACGAAGGTGTCGACGAATGAGGATAGGAGATTGGGAATGTCTTTGCAGAATGAAGTTGAAGTCTCGTCCATTTTAATTCAATTCTGTAAAATCGTTGCTTTGGAAATAAACGATTGGCTCCGTTCTTCTCTGCAATTCGCTTCTCTGTTCTTCTCGTTTCTTCGCCGCCAAAGAAGCGAAAAATTCATTTTTGGAATTGATAACACCTTTTATAATAAGACTGAAAAGTCGATTTTACCCCTACATTTTGACAGGAAACTCCCTTCTCTTTTGCTGAACAGTAACTTCGTAGACTATTTTTTTTAAGTAAACATACTTCATTCAATTAATACAGATTACATGAAGCGGGTGGGGTTGGATATTTTCAAACCATAGACTAGAGTCAACAACTAAAATAGAAATTACTACACACAAAGTATGGGCATTGAAATCATTATATTTAGATTGTTTAAGGTCCATAAGGACATAACCAACCCAAACACAACGAACCAGCGTATCAGTAGCATCAGTTCCCAGGTTAGGGGTGTCAAAAAAACCCGGACCCGCGGGTAAAACCCGTCACGGGTCCGGGGTGGGTAGTTAAACGGGGACCCGCGGGCCAAATAAACGGGTATTTTGGCTACCCGTCAATAAACGGGGCGGGTCCGGGTAGCGGAGTACCCGGACCCGCGGGTACCCGTACCCGTTGAAAATTATGTTGTTTCTTCCTTTTTTTTTATCATCTATTGTTGTTGTTGTTTAAGTGGATGTTTATTCACATTTTGTTGTATCTTTTATCCTAATATTTTGGATAATGTTTAATTGTTATTTTTTAAGTTTCTATTTTCATAATTTTAGTTTTTCTATCTCAATTCATTAACAATTATATATTAATAAATAGTTGATACGATAAATGCATATCAAAATGCGTAATTTTTTTATATAAATGAATCAAAAAAATAGTGTTAAAAAAACTAATTTTCTATGGTATTTCAAATTTTATTTTTAAAAGTTTTTTATTTATTAATTTACAAATACCCGCGGGTACCCGCGGGTACCCGTTTAAAAAAGTATCCGTTTAAAACCCGTTAAACGGGTACCCGTCACGGGTCCGGGACGGGTCCGGGGCCTATTTATAATAAACGGGGCGGGTCCGGGTAGTGAGATACCCGTGCCCGCCCCGCCCCGTTGACATTCCTATCCCAGGTAGAGGTGGTAATCAGTGGATGAGACTCCACAGTCTTTCTTCCTATCCAGTTACAGATGATATCTTTGACTTGTGTACGCTCAATTCGACTAAAATTGGTCTCAAGATTAACCCACTTATCCTGAGAAAACGAGGCAAACCGGTAGCGGGAAGGGTCCTCGACTGAGGTGTCATCTCCAAAGGTTTTAACAATCACCAAGTACAACAACAAAATCCACAATCGTGTGCTTAGGAAACCAGGAGCTCTATGGGGACTTTCAACAAACACTAGATATGCCTAGTTTAGCCAAAAAAAATTAATACCCAAGACATAAAACAAATCGCCCATACTCTACAAGTGGAACTGCAGAAAAGTTTGAGCGGTAAAATGTTTTTGCTGGTATTGGATGACATATGGGATGTGGACTATGTTGCTTGGGATAGTCTGATGAACATCTTTAATGTTGGGGAAGCAGGAAGCAGGATCGTTATCACAACACGAGATGAAAGAGATGCACTACTTATGAAAAGCTTTCTTCCGATCTACAATTTACAACGCCTGGAAACTAAAGATTGTTGGTCTTTACTTGCCAAACATGCATTTGCAGCAAGTAACTTCCAGCAATGCTCCGACCTAGAAGAAATTGGGAGAGAAATCGCCCAAAAATGCGATGGCTTACCACTAGCTGCTGTAGCACTCGGAGGTCTTCTTCGTGTCAAATTGTCCCTAGATGACTGGAATCATGTACTAAAGAGTAACATCTGGGAATTGGAAAACACTAAGCTGCAACCAGCTTTGCTTTTGAGCTATCATTATCTTCCGGGCCATTTAAAAAGATGCTTTGCGTACTGTGCAATTTTTCCGAAGAACTACGAATTAAAGAAAGAAATGTTAGTTCAGCTATGGATTGCAGAAGGCTTAGTTCTTCAGCCCAACACTGAGAAAAGTTGGGAAAAAGTAGCAGAAGAATACTTTGACGAACTAGTATCAAGGTCAATGATCCATTTACGATCTGTTGATGGGAAAAAAATATTTGAAATGCATGACCTCATGAATGATTTAGCTACAACGGTTTCATCTCCATATTCTATCAGGCTTGATGAACAAAAAGAAGTAGAAAGTCTTGAAAGGATGCGTCATTTGTCATACAATCGAAAATTTGACAACTCTTATAATAAGTTTGATAGATTGTGTGGATTGAAAGGTCTGCATACCTTCTTGTCCTTACCATTACAACAATGGAGGTACCCTGAATGGTGGTTGTCAGACGGTTGCATGTCAGACAAGGCAGTAGGCGACTTGTTGCTAGCAATGAAGCACTTACACTCATTGTCTTTGTCACGGTGCAGCCTTATGACTAAGGTCCCCACCTCTATTGGAAATTTGATATACCTGCGATACTTGAATCTCTCCCGCACTAACATTGTAAGGTTGCCTTCTGAAACATGCAAGCTTGTCAATCTTCAGACCTTGATAGTGTCAGATTGTAGTAATCTCACTAAATTGCCTAAGGACATGGGGAAATTGGTGAATCTACGCAACCTTGACGTTAGTGGCTCTCCACTAAGGGAAATGCCGGTACAAATAACCAAATTAAAAAATCTCCAAACTTTGTCGGACCTCATTGTCAGCAAGCAATGTGATGGATTGAAGGTTGGAGAGCTGGGAAAGCTTCCCCATCTTAAAGGATATCTTTCCATCTCAGAGCTTCAAAATGTTAACGACCCTTCTGACGCTTCTCAAGCAAATTTGGAGATGAAAAAACAAATTGACGAGTTGATATTAAAATGGCATCACCCTGCTCCTTCAAATTCAAATTTACAAATTCAAAGTGTTGTGCTTGAACGGTTGCAACCCGCAATAAATTTGAAGAGTCTCACCATTGAGGGCTATGGTGGAACCAAGTTTCCAAATTGGTTGGGGGATTCTTCATATGGCAACATGGTTTCTTTAGTCATCAAGAATTGTGATAATTGTTCCTGTCTACCACCCATTGGGCAATTAGGTAAACTAAAAGAACTCTTTGTTGAAGGGATGGAATCAATTAAGAGTGTTGGTGCTGAGTTCTATGGAAATGGCAGTGGTTCTTCATTTCAACCATTTCCATCCTTAGAGACTTTGTCATTTTATGATATGCCAGAGTGGGAGGAATGGAACTTGATTGGAGGTACCACTACAGAGTTTCCTGCCCTAAGACGTCTAATACTGCGCCGATGTCCGAAACTCATCTTCAGTTATCTGGAGGTACCAACCTTCCTTCCTTAACTAAGCTTGAGTTATATGGATGTCCTCTACTGGTGGATCCATGGAGTTCAGATGATAATAGCAACATGACTCGGAGTATTAATGATTGTGAGAATATGAAATTCATTGCTCACGAATCCTTGCACAATTACACATCACTTGAGGAGTTGAGAATTTTCTATAGTTGTTACTCAATGACATCGTTTACCTTGGGCACTTTTCCTGTTCTCAAAACTCTGATTATTCAAGGTTGTGAAAAACTGAAGTCTATAGTAATTGCAGAAGATGCGTCACAAACTCTCTCCTCTCTTAGAAACATCACAATTTGGTATTGTGATGAACTGGAGTCAATTTCCTTTGGTGGAATAGGATTAGGATTGTCCATTCCTAACCTCCGTTATTTGGATGTGTCGTCGTGTAAGAAGCTTCGCTCACTACTAGAACCAATGAACACTCTAGTAGGGCTCTGTTATATGCACATGATTGATCTTCCAAATCTGCAATCCATTGCCAAAGATGGTTTTCCTATCAATTTACAGACACTGGTAATTGGTGATATAGAATGCCATTGCTACCCACTTCTCTCGTGACTTGGTGATATAGAATGCTTAGATGGGAAGTGGCTTCACCATCTCACCTCTCTCCAAAAGCTTGAGATCTGGGATGCTCCTAACCTCAAGTCGTTGCCAGAAGAGGGATTTCCTTCCTCTCTTTCCGAACTAGTGATCTCTGGGTCTCCATTGCTGGAAGCAATATTGCAGGATAAGCAAGGGAAAGAGTGGAGTAAGATTGCTCACATTCCCTCATTTTCATCAAAGATAAATGGATCCAATGAGTGAGTGTCGTGTGACTCGTGTTATGGTGAGTCACTGAACTCTAAGAAGTCAGTACTCTGTTTTTGTCAACAACAAAAAAACTCTCAGAAGTTATACTCATTTTAATTAATTGATATTCCATTTTAGCTAATGATTCCATTTGCCAACATGATCCTAGATTATTGATGTTTTAATTAATGTTGCTTAAGCCAATGATTTCACCTGGTGGATTAATTCATATGTTTCTCTAATTGTTGCAGTTCTAGTGGATTCATTCATTAAGGTTATTGACATGATAATAAGAATTATATATACAAATAAGTAACAATCTTGAGTCTAAGAGAACCGTTAATGAATGCTTCAGGTTATTTAGTATTGTAGCAGAGGAGAGGAAGAGAAGTTGAATGAATGACTTGAGTGAAGATTTTGAGATGTGTCATGAAACAGATTTTGAGAAGTTGAATGAATGTCCATCGGAAAAGTGACGTTTCCGGCAGATTTTTTCCACCGGTAAAACGCTCGTAGGTAATGTTTTCCGGTGGATTTTTTCCGCCAGTAATGGGCGTTTCCAGCAGATTTTTTTTTTTAAAAAATCTAAAAATCTTCCGAATACGCACATTACCGGAAAAATCCGCCGGTAATGGGCGTTTCTGGTGGATTTTTTTTAAAAAAATTGAAAAATCCACCGGAAATGCACATTACTAGGGGCGGAAAAACTTTCCTGACACAAAATAAAAAAATATACCAAAATAACACACATTTTAGAGTATTTACCAAACTAGCACACTTTTCATTTGCAGTTGAGAAGTCGCCTCCCCAGAAAACGACTTCTCATTTGAGTTTTTTTTTTATGTTGAGAAGTCGCCTCCCCCAGGGGGACTTCTCAACTGAGTTTTTTTTAATTTTATTTTTAAATACGAAATTAAATGATATATAATGGAAAAATAAATTAAAAAAATTAGTATTTCTAATTTAAAATATGTAATATATTTATTTGTGAAAAAACTTAATCAAAAAAAGTTTATTTTGGTGCCGACTATGATACGCCAGATTCATATGCATATTATAGATCCATTTTGGAATTTGGCCAACCATCGAACACATATCAGGGAAGTTCTAGTTCATCAATATAGAAGAGAGATATGTAGAGAAATTTATGGAGATTGGAGAGTATGAGAAAGACGAAGAAAGATAAGATAGAGAAAATGTAGAAGAGAATGAGAAGAAAATAAATAGTGAAATGAGAGAATGAGAAGAGTGTAGGAGAAAGTTTTATTTATAGGCATTTTCGGACAGTTCCGGCGGAGTCTTTATCTCCGAATTTTGAAGAATTTTTTTTTTAAAAATCCATCGTAGTTTAAAAAATCGGCCGGAAATGTTACCTGCGGATTTTAACATTTCCGACGGATTTTTTGAAAAAAAAATTCAAAAAATCTGCCGGCAACATTTCCGGTGGATTTTTTTTAAATCATTCGGTAATTTGAAAAATCCGCCGACGGAAAAAATATACCGGAAATGCCAAATTTCCGTCGGAACCGTATCAACGAAAAAAATCCGCCGAAAAAACGCGTTTTTCTTAAGACCCATTGCAAAAAGTTTTGTAGCGATGCCATTACTCATGTTTTTACAACAACAATTGGCTCTGCTATTTCGGCGATTTTTTGTTGTTGTATCTTACTCGTAGTAGCCACTAAAGTTGCCACAGTTAGTAACATGTGTCGACAATTAAAGTCATTATAATAGAACTTTTTACCAATAACAAAATTTGTTGTTAAACTTAGCATATCTCAACAATTGAAGTAGTTGTGATAGAGTATATTTTAGCCGCAATGCAGTTGCGAAATTCTTTATGGATATTTAAGTTTTGTTTTATCAAAATAAAATGTTATTTTTAATATCATTCTTATTCAAAGACCAGACCTTTTAAGAGAAAGAAGGATCATCATCTCTTTCTATTAGAAAGTAGGAGACCATGAGAGTGCAACGATCTCCAATTGCATGGCTAAATTAAAACCAAGGTTCCTCCAACAAACATTGCTTGTTGGGAATTTGATTACATGGACTTGTCATAATGGCTTTCTTGGTAGTACCTTCTCCATAGATATTGTGATAAGTAGTCGCTAAAATTCTTTTCATATAAATCCACACTCACACGCTATTAATGAATTTGGGGTTCAGTGTTGTGTTCTTCCAATTTCACTTCGCTTCCATCTTTTCACTCATTTTTCATCACAAGCCACAATAAAGTGAAACATGAATGCCAGAATCTTATAACACTCTTTCTCCCTCAGAACCGAACAACTTCAACTCGAATTGGGACTGACTCAACTTGGCCACCATGATGATCAATTGTGAATGATTCTGTTCGGTTCCGTGCTTCCGATCTTGAGGATCGATGTTATGCAGTTGGTAGATATTTTGTCCTTGATTCTATCTTTGTCTTCAGGTTTTGAGAGGAAGGTTAAGTCCGACCTTGAGAGGCGATGTTGAGGTGTTCGATCTTGAGCTGTTCGATCTTGAGAGGTTCGATCTTGAGAGGCGGCGTTGTACCTGCAATGACACTCCGATGCTCAAGTCAGTATTTGAGATAATGAGTATTTGGTTAGAAAAGTGCTTACCATTAATGAGCATTGAATGGGGTATTTATAGAGTTTGGATGTGTTTGTGTTGGCGTTTTTGGGCCGTCCGATCTTGCGGGCTGATCTTGGCCATTGAAGATTGGACTCTCTTGATTGTGATTTGGGCTTCTCAACAATTTGGGCTTATGGAGAGGGGGTGTAAATAGAAAACAGTGTAATCTCCATAACAGTGGTCCCCCAAGTCTGGTCGCTATGAGGAGCGATCTTGACTTTGATGGGCGACGTAGCTTTTATATTTTTGTTTTTTGTTTGAGTGGAGTTTTTATTTGGTCTTCGAGCTCATGTCGCGGCTGGGTCACTCGAGCGATGTTTTAACTGTCCGTCGAGCTTTCGAGCGAGGTGGATAGTTTTTCCGAACTCAATGCTGCTTTGGAATCAGTGTAATCTTGGAATCAGTGCCATTTTTACTGTTTCTGACAAGGTGTCTCTTCGCAGTGGCGGCGCATGATGGTGATGTTTATTCTTCAGCGTGCGATTTTTGATGGACCATGGTTTGGACTTGACGCTTCGACTTCCAGGCCCAGGCCCATTAGATTCGCATTGCTATAAATAAAGGGTCTCACCAACTCATTTATTGCTTGTTGTTCATTTGTTTCTGATCTGCCGATCTACGAGAGCTCCCGAGCTTCTTTAAGGCGAACGAGTTCGAAGTACTTTTAAGGTCGGTTTCTGAGGATCGACAACCGTCTATTTCCAGATATAATTAACTTGCGACATAGTTCCGAGGTTAGTTTATTTCTTCTTTACTTTTCTTTTCATTTGTGCCTGGACCTCCCCCGTCCCCTTTGATCTCAGAATGGGGGTCGTCAGGTCGGGTTCCGACTTGCTCGCGAACCCCTTTTCGATCTTTAATCCTGACATTTCGTCCCCCATTCCTGTAGATTCGATCTGGCGAGGACGAAACAAACTCGGAGAGACGTCACTCAGTACCGGAAAGAGTTTGTTAACGCGATGGCTACTGGTGGCGAAGTCCCTGAGGTTCGTACCGATCCTCTTGAAGTTGCCGCCCCAGACGTGCAAGAGCATTCCGCTTCCGCCCCCATGAGTGATAAGGCGGAAGATAATTTTGAGAGTGAAAGTTCTTCCCCTGCGACCGATGCTAATGAGCCGAATGACGATACTCCTGAAGATGCGGAGGAGGATTGCTTGGTTGATGTGATGGCTATTACTTCTGAGTCCGATGAGGAGATCCCAGTGGAGGAATCAGAGGATTCCGAGGTCGATCTTGGAACAGGGTCCGAGGTCGATCTTGGGTCGAGTTCCGAGCCCGTTGATGAGTCCGATGGAGAGGGTGTTGAAAAACGGGTCGAAACTCGCCCTTCGAGCCAATCGGGATCCAGCCGAGCTTCAGCTGTTTCTCTGGATGGGTACTCTAGTACTGGTTGTGGGGACCTCGACGTACCGGTGCGAGAGGTTTCTCAATATGATTGGGTTTCCAGGAATATTTTGGAGATCGAATCGTTATACCAGCATGGGTTTAATTTGGAGAGGGTCGGGAGGAAAGCTTCGGGTCGCTCGAAGCGGATTTGGAGAGTTGAGGGAATGAAAAAGGGAGAGCATGTGGCTTTGTGGCCAGGAGAGCTCAAGTTCACTTTGTATCATATGCTGATAAACGAGATGAATATCCGGCCTCCTTTTACTTGGTTCGAGCAGACGGTCTTGGCGACCTTGGATGTTGCGCCTTCTCAGTTGCATCCAAACGCGTGGGCTTTTGTTCGAGCCTACGAACTAATGTGTCTTCACCTGGAGAGGCCGGTCTCGCCGTTGCTCTTTTTCCATTTGTTCGAGATCAATCGGAACAGTAGTGAAAATAAGTCCGGTCGCGAGCATGTCAGTCTTCGCTCGAGGCGAGGGGCCAAGATTTTTAAAGCCTATGCGGACTCGTTGAAGGGGAATTGGAAGGAGTTATTTTATTGGGTCGAACCGGTGACCGACGAAGCGATTGAGAGGGTGGGAAAGTTTTCAGAGGATGGTCGGACTTTGGTGTCCACCAAGTTTCCCATTGGTTGGAGTCAGGCCCATTTTGAACGATCCACCAATTCCTTTTCTGTTAATCAGAACAGTTTAAACGCTGCCGATCTTCTTACCAAGAGGATCCTGATGTTTATTTCTGAGAACATTCCGTTTTCAAAACATAAGTATCGGGGTATACCTGCGGCTAAGATAGTTCAGGCTGGAAAGCGAAGACGAGTGCAACTTGTGTTAGGTAGTTTGTTTTTCCTTCTTTTGATTTTTGCACATTCTTGACTGTAGTTTGTATGACCGATTTATGTTTCTTTTCCAGATACCATGGCACCGAAGAAACTCGCCGTAATGAAGGCGCTGGCGATGAGGAGTGTCGAGATATCTGGAGATGCTGAGGAGGGAGGTGTTCCGCTTCCGACGTCTCCCCAGGTCGAGACTGTTGTTGGGACGGTTACCGCTGCTTCCCCGATTAATACTGTGACCCAGGAGGACCTTGCCTACGAGGCTCTGGTCGATCTTGTTTCCAGTTCTCCTCCCCCGGCTGCTCCCGATGTTGGTGGTGGGACCTCGGCAAAAAGGGTGCGCACCGAGGTGAGTGGTGAGCAGAGGCCGGAAAAAAGGAGTAAGACTTCGAGGAGACCGAAGCATAAGAATAAGGCCGTCCCTTTGGAGGAGGGTTTTTTGGAGCAGAACTACGCCCAATGGCGGGAGGACCCTGTCGGGGCGTCTGTTAAATTGTTGGCAAATTTGGCCGATGTTCATAGGATCGAAAAGGAGAAATACGAGCAACGGGCTAAGGGTAAATAACATATTTTTCTTATATTCATAAAAACATCTCTTTTTTCATAAACTGATTTTTGTTATTTTCGTGCTTGCAGCTTCGTTGGAGCTTGAGAAGTCAAGAAGAGTGAAGCTCGCGGAAGACATGGCTTTAAAATCGAAAGAGCTCGCTCGAATAAAGCAAGAACTTCAGGTTCTGAAGGAAGGCCAAGGGGAGGTTGTTCGTCGGGCGGAGTTTGCGGAGAATCGTTTAAAGGAGCTTGAAGAAAGGGAAAAAGTTTTGGAGGGGCAACTTGCCGAGGCTAATGGGAAGATCAAAGGATTGGAGTCTCGTGTAGCTGGTTTGGAAGATGATTTGAAGAGAGCATCCGAGGCACGGGTCGGCACAAGTGGCGATGCGGAGGCTCGAATTGCAGAGCTTGAGGCAGCCCTTCAGCAGAGTAGAAGAAATGCCAAAGAGGCTACGAAGCTTGCAAATGAGGCTAGGAGGGAGGCTCGGGAAGCTGCTAACTCTGCAATTGAGTTGTACAAGGAGGGTTTTGAGTGTGCCCAGGAGCAAATTGCCTTGGTCAATCCTTCTGTAATTTTGGATCGGTCGATTATTGATGCCGACCACGAGGTTGAAGGGGGTAAGATCGTTAAGATCGATGCTCAGACGGAGACGAGAACTGTGATTTTCCCGACCTCCACTGCCTGATGTTTTAGCAGCGTTTCTTTTGCAGAAGTTCCTGGTGTATGCTTTTATTTATGTATTTTTTGTATAGATCCGGAACTTCTGTGGCCAAGAGATATTTGTAACCTTTTTTGGAACATGCCTGTAAGGCCTTTACGAGCTTTAATGAATGCTTTTTGAATTTCGCATGTCATGTATGTCGTTTTTTGCGAGTTTTAACGAGTGCTTTTTTAATTCTGCACGTCGCGTACGATGTAAAAACGTCGGTAAACGAGGAACTCGATTTACCGGTTCGAACCTATAGGACAGTTTACTAGGACTCGGCCCAGATTTAACTCGCCCTATAGGGGTATCGGCAGCTGTGGCCGATGGTCGTTCTCAGGACGTTTCGATCCTTGAAGACCCGGTCTCTTTGAGATAGTTTGCCAAGACTCGGCTCGGATTTAACTGTTTTCTCAAAGAGTTTGCGACCTTGGGTGGTCGCTTTTGGGGAGATCATTTAAGATCGGTCCCAGTTGATTCCCGGTGGGGGGAATTGGGTCCCTTCATTCTGTTTGATGAAAATCAAGAATGTGTGGAGACTTTGAGAAGCATCGAAAGCGTTTGAAAGAAATATCAAGTTTCTTTTTTGATTGATAATTTGTTTCGAGTTTACACAAGATCGGTGTAAATGATTTCTTTCTAAGGATAATAACTTTTTAGTTTTGTTGCGTTCCAAGTCCTCTCAATCTTTCTTCCTTGGAGGGTCTCCAATTTAAAGGCTCCCGTACCGGTCTTAGATAAAATTCGGTAGGGGCCTTCCCAGTTTGGGGCGAGCTTTCCTTGGGAGGCGTTTTTCTGACCGACGTCAGCTCTTCTGAGTACCAGATCGCCAGGATCGAAATCTCTGTGAACGACCTTGGTGTTGTATCTGGTCGCAACCTTTTGTTTGATGATCGCTTCTCGGAGCGAGGCCCGACCTCGGATTTCATCGATGAGGTCGAGTTCTTCTCTTAAGGCTTGATCGTTATTGCTTTGTGTTTTAGGATTTGTCGTTCTCCAACTAAGTTCGCCGATCTCGACGGGGATGACCGCCTCGCTGCCGTAGGAGAGCCTAAAAGGTGTTTCCCCAGTGGAGCTTTGGGGGGTCGTCCGGTATCCCCAGAGGACGTAAGGCAATTCTTCAACCCAATTTCCTTTAGCATCGTCCAAACGTCGTTTCAGCCCGTTCAGTATTACTTTGTTTGCAGCCTCTGCTTGACCGTTGGTTTGAGGGTGCTCTACTGAAGTGAAACGGTGCTTAATTTTAAGCTCGAACATTAGTTTGCGAAATCCCGTGTCTGTGAATTGCGTCCCGTTGTCTGTTACTACTACCTCGGGGATTCCGAACCTGCTCATAATGCTTTTTTTGAAGAATTTTATGCAGTTTTTTGCAGTGATGGTCGCCAGGGGTTCCGCTTCTATCCATTTGCTGAAGTAGTCTACGGCGACGATCAAGAATTTGACTTGTCCTGGCGCCTTTGTGAAAGGTCCGAGTAAATCCATTCCCCACCATGCGAAAGGCCATGTGGAGGATAAACTTGTGAGGTCTGTGGGGGGAGCTATATGCACGTTGGCGTGGATTTGACATTTTTTGCATTTCTTCACGTGATTACTAGCATCGCCGATCATGCTCGGCCAGTAGTAGCCGGCTCGAAGGGTTTTACGTGCTAAAGATCGAGCTCCCATGTGCTGGCCGCAGATTCCCTCATGAATCTCTGTTAATACATAGGCTGCTTCCTCTCCCTCGATGCATTTTATTAGCGGGGAAGAGAGGCTTCTTTTATAGAGGGTTCCGTTGATGGCTGAAAAAGCCGAGGCTCTTCTCCTGATATATTTGGCGTCGTTACTGTCTGGGGGTTCCGTTCCTGAGACGATGTACTCTAAAATTGGGGTTATCCAGCTGTCTGTTTCTTCGAGCATGCAGATGGTCGGGTTAAACAGAGGTTCGAGAGATACACTGGGTTTGTGTAGTGTTTCTTGGATGGTTGTCCTCTGGTTGCCTGGGGTTTTTGTGCTTGCGAGTTTGGCGAGGATGTCAGCTCGTTGGTTTTCCGTTCTTGGGACATGAACTATCTCGCTTGCTTCAAATTTAGCTATTAGTGACTGTACCTGAAGTAGGTATTTTTGTAAGATCGGTTCTTTGGTCTCGTATTTGCTTCCGATCTGGGAGACTACCAAAAGAGAGTCGGTATGGAGTTTAATCTTTTGGATTTGGAGGTCGATTGCCAGGCGAAGTCCGGCGATGCAAGCTTCGTACTCTGCTTGGTTGTTCGAGGTGGGAAAACCGAATGTAAGGGAAACTTCGATTATGACCCCAGTCGGGCTTTCTAGCATAATCCCAGCGCCACTCCCTTTTGGATTCGAGGACCCATCGACGTATAGGATCCATATGTCAGATTCGGTGTTAGCAGGTGTCATCTCGGCAATGAAGTCCACCAAGACTTGTGTTTTAAGCGTAGTTCGAGCTTCATATTTGATACCGAACTCCGAGAGTTCCACGGCCCATTTGATCATTCTTCCAGCTAGATCGGGTCTGTGGAGTATTTGTCTGATGGGGTAGTTAGTGCGGACGACTACCTGGTGGGCGACAAAATAAGCTCGAAAACGTCGAGCTGCGACAATGAGAGCCAGGGCGATTTTCTCGATTTTCTGGTAACGACTTTCAGCCCCGTGCAGAGCCTTGCTTGCTAAGTAGATGGGACTTTGCCCGGTTTCGAGTTCGCGTACTAGAACGGCAGCTAACGCTTTTTCCGAGACCGCTAGATATAAGTATAATGTTTCCCCTTCATTTGGGCGAGTTAAAATTGGAGGCTCGGAAAGAGATTTTTTAAGTTGCTTCAAAGCTTCGTCTTGCTCGGGCGTCCATTCAAAATCTCTTTCTTCTTTTTTGAGGATTTTGAAAAGTGGAAGAGATTTGAATGCTGCATTTGATATGAAACGAGATAGAGCAGCTATCATTCCATTGAGTTTTTGCACTTCTCTTTTGGACGTCGGAGTTCGCATTTCAGTGACGGATCGACATTTATCTGGGTTCGCCTCGATACCTCGTTCTGTTAAGAAGAAACCTAAGAATTTCCCAGCTCGAACTCCGAAAGTGCATTTCTCCGGGTTCAATCTCATTCTGTTTTTTCGTACCTCAGAGAAAATTGCTTTCAGATCACTTACATGGTCGTCATCATTTTTGCTTTTGGCGATCATATCGTCGAGGTATACCTCTACGCTTTTACCGATCTGGTTTTGGAAAACTTTGTTCATCATTCTTTGATAAGTTGCTCCGGCGTTTTTTAAACCAAAGGGCATAACACGGTACGCGAAGTTTCCTCGGTCAGTGATGAAGGCGGTTTTTGCTTGATCTGGTGGAAACATGGCGATTTGGTTGTATCCGGAGTATGCGTCCATGAAAGATAACAACCGGAAACCGGAAGCGCTGTCGACCAAACGGTCGATGCTGGGGACCGGAAAAGCGTCTTTTGGGCAAGCTTTATTAAGATCGGTGTAGTCGACACACATACGCCATTTTCCGTTAGACTTCTTCACCAGGACTGGGTTTGATAACCAAGTTGTGTATTTAACCTCAGAGATAAAGTTGGCTCGGATGAGGTCGTCTACTGCTAAGGCGGCAGCAATGGCTTTCTCTTTGCTTTGGGCCCGCTTTCTTTGGGCGATCCATTTTGCTTCTGGGTTTATTGCGAGTCGATGGCAGGCAACCTCGGGCGGGATCCCAGGCATGTCTTCGGCCGACCAAGCAAAGATGTCTTTGAAATCTTTAAGACATTGGGTTAAGCCGATCTTGATCTTTTCTGGAAGGTCGATCCCTATTTTGACTTTTTGGGAAGGGTCTGAACCGAGCTGTATTTCGACGAACTTTCCATCAGGCTCTGGTCTTTTGATTTTTCGTTTGAGTTCTTTTGTTAGCTCGTCGATGTCTATCTGTTTTTCGACCTCCGGACCGCAGTTGGGTTCTGCGTTAGTGGCGGTGTTAACTTCAGTCGATCTTCCTTTTGGCATTTTGGGAGTTGACAGTTCTTCTGAAAGGGGAACCCCTTCGTGCTCCGAAGCTTTTCGTTCGTTTTTAGTCCATAGGAAAAAACACCTGGAGGCCGACTCTAAGTCAGAGTTTAAAGTGATAACTCTGTCGCAAAGAGAGTGGAACTTCATCTTTAAGTGCGTGGTGGATGTAACCGCCCCGAGCCTGCCGAGGGTCGGTCTTCCTATAATGCCGTTGTATATGGATTCACAGGGCAAGACGAGGAATTTGGTTCTGACGGTTCGGACCATTGGTTCGGTTCCGTAGGTAACCATTAGCTCCAGATGCCCAAGGGGTTTCGTTCGAGATCCGTTAAAGCCGGATAAAGCCGTCCCTCTATAAGGGGTGAGTTCTTCTTTACTGATCCCCATTTTGCTCAGAAGATCGATAAAGATGATGTCTGATGAGCTCCCCTGATCGACCAGGATTCTACGTACCTCTTTGTTGGCTATGATTGCCGATATCAAGAGAGGTACGTGTTTGTTAGCTTTTCCGTCAATAAGGTCGTTGTCACTAAAAGATAATGGAGGTCGGTTAGTCTTGGCCGGGGTTGCTGACGTTGACGCTACGCACAACAATTCTTTCCATTTTCTCTTCATGGATTTTCCCGATCCTTCATGATCGAATCCCCCAGTTATCATCATAATAACCGAGCGTTTTTTATCCAGCTCTTCGCGGTCCGGGTCGATCTCTTCTTTTCCTTTTGCTCTGAGGTTTTCATTTCTTTCTCTTCCGAGGTTGTCAGATCGTTCTCCCTCCCTTTTGACATAAGAAGATAGTTTTCCCCGTTTTATTAAATCTTCTATGTCATCTTTTAGGGCGTTGCAATGGTTTGTGTCATGGCCGTTGCTTCTGTGGTATCGGCAGTATTTGTTGGCCTTCTGCCCAGGTCGGCTAGGCAAAGACCTGGGAGGCTTGACGTCCCTGAATTCGACGTTCCAACATTCCCCTAGTAACTGGGCGTTGGAAACGTTGAGTTCGGTGTATACCTGGTGACGATTTTTCTTACCGATGTTCCACGAGTTTTTACGAGGGTCGATCTCGATGTGGCGTTTTGATGGTTCTGCATGTGACGACGTTTTATCGACCTTGGAATTCTCTTCTTCGTTAATAAAGCACTGGGATAGTTCGAGGAATTCCTGAAGGGTGTTAGGTTCCCAGGTGTTGATGTGCTTTCGGAACGAGCTTCCAGGTAGCAGACCTTGGGCCATGAAGAAAATTCGAAAAGCGTCGTCTAACTGCCGAACCTGAAGAGCTTCAACGTTGAATCGCTCTATATATTCCCTCAGGGGTTCATTTACTTTCTGGACAATAGACGCTAGAACATTTTTGTTTTTGGGTTTGCTCTTGGAATGGGCAAAGTGCACCGAGAAGTGTTTTGCTAACTGGTCCCATGAGGAGATGGTATTCGACCTTAACGTCCGAAACCATTCGGAAGCCATTTTGTCTAGGGTTAAAGGGAATATTCGGCATTTCATTTCCATGGGTACATTTCGATACTGCATGGTCGTGTCAAATTGATCTAGATGCCTGTCGGGGTCGCCCGTTCCGTCGTAAGTTTTTAAACCTCCAGGTGGTTTCTCGAGATACCGGGGAACCCGGAAGTTGTCAATCGATCTTGTGAACGGACCTTTTCGCCCCGATTGATTAGTCCGTGATAGTGGTTGGCGTCGGTGATGGGGTTCAGGGCGTCCGTATCGTCGCGTTTGATTGTTTTGAACGCCGTCATGGCTTCTTGATCGTGTCCTTGATGAGGTCGAGCCTTCAATTTGGCGAGCCGGAGGAGAACGGGAACCATTCCCTCGGTTGCGGCGTGGAGGAGAATGAGGATCATCAAGATCGCCATATTGTCGAGCGGATGGAGAATGGGAATCACTCCCTTGGTGGCGGCGTGGCGATGAATGAGGGGTATAAAGGTCGTCGTATTGGCGAGCCGGAGGAGAACGGGAACCATTCCCTCGGTGGCGGCGTGGTGGGGAGCGATGAGTGAGCTTTCTCCGAGGGGGTGACCGATGAAAAAGTCTCCTTCGAGTTGGGCGTCGTTCTTCCAGTGAGCTCTGCCCGGATGATTGTTGATCCAGGACATTTCGATGTTGCAGTCTCGCTACTTCGGATTCGAGGTCGGCGAAACGATTGTTTCTTTCTTCACTTACCGCCTCTTGTCGAGCTAATAGCTGAACGAGCTGTTGGACCGCGTCTGTCAAGGCCGGGAGTAATTGGGGGGGCGGTGGTAAACTCGTTTCATCTGCGCCTGATTGTGCTCGGGAAGGTCCCGTGTTGAGATGTCGGCTTCGTGTTTGTGACGAATTCGTGAGTTCCTGGACGTGGCCTTCAGGGGTTTGCTGAGGGTCGAGGTCAGGTTCGGCCATGAGACGAGTCGGTATCGAGCGGCGTGTTGGTGCCATTCAATAAGTTCAAGGAGATGGTGAGAAAAATTGGGTACTGGTTTCTCCCACTGTGGTCGCCAATGTTCGGTTCCGTGCTTCCGATCTTGAGGATCGATGTTATGCAGTTGGTAGATATTTTGTCCTTGATTCTATCTTTGTCTTCAGGTTTTGAGAGGAAGGTTAAGTCCGACCTTGAGAGGCGATGTTGAGGTGTTCGATCTTGAGCTGTTCGATCTTGAGAGGTTCGATCTTGAGAGGCGGCGTTGTACCTGCAATGACACTCCGATGCTCAAGTCAGTATTTGAGATAATGAGTATTTGGTTAGAAAAGTGCTTACCATTAATGAGCATTGAATGGGGTATTTATAGAGTTTGGATGTGTTTGTGTTGGCGTTTTTGGGCCGTCCGATCTTGCGGGCTGATCTTGGCCATTGAAGATTGGACTCTCTTGATTGTGATTTGGGCTTCTCAACAATTTGGGCTTATGGAGAGGGGGTGTAAATAGAAAACAGTGTAATCTCCATAACAGATTCATTGTTGGGAATTAAAAAGTAGAACAGGGAAAAAGTTCTCCAAAAAAAAACCGTAATAAGCCACTTGCACTTTCTTTGCAAAGCAATTTTTAGGATAATTTTATAAATTTAATTAGATTTTAAGAGTAAAATAGTAAAATTGAATAGAAAAATCTTACATCAATATTTACAAAAAAAAAGCACTTTTAGCAGCAACTTTATGGTATTGCTAAAAAATAGTTTTGTTATTCTCAAAATTTTTTGTTGCTATTGGGATAAGTTTATTTTTTGCCAACGACGTTATTGCATTGTTAGTATAAAAATGTGCTATTGGGAATTTGATTACATGGACTTGTCATAATAGCTTTCTTGGTAGTACCTTCTCCATAGATATTGTGATAAGTAGTCGCTAAAATTCTTTTCATATAAATCCACACTCACACGCTATTAATGAATTTGGGGTTCAGTGTTGTGTCTTCCAATTTCACTTCGCTTCCATCTTTTCACTCATTTTTCATCACAAGCCACAATAAAGTGAGAAACATGAATGCCAGAATCTTATAACACCCTTTCTCCCTCAGAACCGAGCAACTTCAACTCGAATTGGGACTGAGTCAACTTGGCCACCATGATGATCAATTGTGAATGATTCATTGTTGGGAATTAAAAAGTAGAACAGAGAAAAAGTTCTCCAAAAAAAAAACCATAATAAGGCACTTGCACTTTCTTTGCAAAGCAATTTTTAGGATAATTTTATAAATTTAATTAGATTTTAAGAGTAAAATGGTAAAATTGAATAGAAAAATCTTACATCAATATTTACAAAAAAAAAGCACTTTTAGCAGCAACTTTATGGTATTGCTAAAAACTAGTTTTGTTATTCTCAAAAAAAAAATTTGTTGCTATTGGGATAAGTTTATTTTTTGCCAACGACATTAGGGAAAAAAACAACTGTAGCTCGGAAAAAAAAAATTTACCAAAATAACACACATTTTAGATTATTTACCAAAGTAGAACACATTTTTTTAGTGTAGAAGTCGCCCCCATGGCAACGACTTCTAAACATGGAAATTTAATTTTTTTTTACTTTTGCTGTTCAGAAGTCGCCCCCTGGGGAAACGACTTCTGAACTGTGTTTTGCAATTTTTTTTAATTTTCATGTTTAGAAATCGCCTCCTCCCAGGGTGACTTCTGAACTATGTTTTTTTATTTTTTATTTTCTTTATATTAATTTAAATAAAGTTATATTAATTAATTTAGAAAATTAATAATGTTAATTTAAAAATAATTATAAAATGTGTGGTGAAAAAAATATTATACGCTATATAGAAATATGGAACTAACTGTATTTAAATGTGTCGGTAAGATCTCGTGCGTCCAAAAGTGTCGGCAACATCAAGACCATTGAAAAAAACACCAAAAAACCCGTTTGTTTTGTAGTGTAAAAAAATTAGTTTTTTACCATGTTTTGACCACTTTTAATCATATATTTTTATTTAAAAAAATATCTACGGTGTAGAAGAGGTATAAAACTACCGTGTTGAGTTATAAAAAGATCTTGACCGTTAGTGTCGGCAATTCCACATGGTTGTGGCCAGTCTGGTCATGGCCAGTTCCACATGGGGGTGGCCGGCGATTCCGCCTTGAACGCTATTGTGCTGCTGGTATTTTTTCATCAGCCAGGATAGGTGCAGGTGGTTGTTCGTATTGATTAAGCGGCGAGCAATTAGCACCAGCCTGCTCCTGAAGCCTCCGAAAAGAACAGATTATAGAACATATTGTTGTCGCTGCTGAGTAGCGGTCTAGAACCCTAAAACTGAGTAGCCCCCCTGTGCCGACACTTTTCATCAACGGTGGCAAGATCTTGACCGTTTATTAGTGTTGGCAAGATCTTGACCGTTGAAACTGCATGTTGCACTATGCACTTTGCAATGTGCTACTAATTAAATCAATACAGTTAGTTCCATATTTCTATTTAGCGCATAATTTTTTTTTTCACCACAAATTTAATAATTAATTTAGAATTAACATTATTAATTTTTTAAATTAATTAAATTAATAATATAACTTTATTAAATTAATATAAAGAAAATAAAAAATAAAAAAACACAGTTTAGAAGTCATCCTGGGGGGAGGCGACTTCTAAACATAAAAAGCAAAAAAAATTACATTTTTCAGTTCAGAAGTCGTTTCTGGGGGAGGCGACTTCTGGTCATGTTTTGAAATGTGTTCTAGTTTGGTAAATAATCTAAAAAGTATGTTATTTTGGTGCAAAATTTTTTTTGGTGCTACGGTGGTTTTTTTGCCACGACATTATTGCATTGTTAGTATAAAAATGTGTTATTCTCAATAATTATACTTTTCTCTACAATAGTGATATTATTGGGAAATAATTTTTTTTTATCTCAACAACTTGCAAATGTTCTTGCCACACATATATTGCTGCCAAAAATTTTGTTTTTGAGGGGAAATAGTCGGTACCAATTCTCTTTATTGTTGTAGTGCATACTGATCTTTATAATTTTTTGGCATATTTAATGCTGGTTTGGTTGCATGTTTAAATGCTTCGAACGTGATTATGTTCATCAAAAGTAATTTCAAGTAAATTGATATGTTTGGCTCTTCATTTTTCAGCTTTCTTTTAATCTAAAATCAATTGAGCTAAAGTAGGACATTGTAGCATCCACGTTCAATGACAATTGATTCTAAAGTTCATTTATTTTTAATATGCAAAAAGCTATAGTTCAATAATATCTTATAGTTATGCATTCTCTTTTGTTACAAATACTAAAAGACAAGAGGTCTAAAGTCTTATAAAAATCGTTTCCCTAGCATCAGAAAGAAGAAGAGGAGATAAATCACTAGGAGGAGTATCCAAAATAACCAAAGCATCACTCCCACTTGATCCCTTCTTAGCCAACAAATCAACACACTATTCCCCTTCCTAAGAGTGTGGAAGATCTGGCAATCCCAATCTCTCTTGATCAAATCTCGAATGGTGGCAATCTCATTGCCATATCTGTGAAACCTTGTGTCTGCATCTCTCACCAGCTACATAACATGCGACGAATCGGTGTAGCAAACAAGCTTTGAGGGTCTAAGGTCCCAACTAATGACAACTGTGCATGAGGCCCATAAGTTCAACATGAGTGATATCCGATGGACCAAGCGAACCGAAGAAGCCACGAATAAAGGTTCCAGAACTATCTCGCAGCAGACCACCAATTCCAGAAAGACCGGTGTTGTTGAAAGTGCTCACAAATAATATCTAGAGGAGGTTTCATCCAAGACACAAACCTAGGTTCCAATGCATTATTATAGTTATGCTACTAATACAACATTATTAGTCCTCATTATTAGTTGTATTAGCAATTTTCAGCAACATGAAGATGTTGACTCTTGGGTTTGATCAGAAGTGTGTTCGTTGGATAGTGTGTGTAGTATTTATGTGTCATTTGACCTAAACTAAGAAAAAGAATGCAACATGATTAGGCAAAATTCCTACTCCTTTAACTTAGTTTTAAGTTTCTATTTGTTCATTTAGCTTTATTTTTTCTCAAATTAGTCATTTATTTGTTTTAGTTTCTCTCAAATTATAAATAATAATCCTTTCTAATTTATAGGACATGACACTTTATAAATTAAAATTAAATAACTAAAATAAATATTTAACTAATTAAATTAGATGATTAACATAAATACTTAATTAAAATATTTAATTTAGTGAAATAATTAAATTAATGAATAAATTATATATTATTTTTTATTTCAAAGATATTTTTGTCCTTTCAAAAGTAGTATCTTTTATCTCTTCTCTCTTTCTCTTCAACCAAACTACGAGACACATTTTTCTTTCTCCTATTTCTATTCTCCTTCTCTTAAGCCAAACAATTCCCCAATTTACTCAACTTCTCACCTGTTTCTCTCTTCCCAAATTCTCTTCTAAACCAAACACACAAAACTTTCAACGAGGGTAAAAAAATAATTGTCTCTTTCTCTCTTCCTCTACACCCTTCTTCCCCTTCCTTCCCACCCCCTCAGCCACTCTCACAGTATCGGGTCCCGGCTATATCCACGGCCGCGCCACTTCTCCAGCGCCGCCATCGACAACCTCAGCTTGCTTAGCTAAAGTTCTGCCCGACCCCTCTAGCCGTTCTGCCATCCATAACGCCCAGTCCACACGCGTTCTTCTCTCTCTCTCTCTCTCTCTCCCTTTCGCTATAGCCTCTGATTAGAGAAGCATTGTCGGCAATTGAGAAAGAATCTCTTCACATTATTGAGTTCACACTTCACACACAGTTGGAAATGGTGACAGTTAACTCAGTGTGACATACAGAGAGAGACTCGAGTAATGCAGAAGACCAAGTCTTCGGTTCAATTCACAAAAAACAAAGAGTACATACAAGCAAAATTAAAAGAGAAGAAAGCAAAGTGGAAAGTAGTGGACTCAAAGAATATGGTCCACTGAAAGGGAACGACTTGACTCCGTCCTCTCCGAAATATCTTATACAGTGTGAGTGAATATGGTCCACCATTTAGCTGTGCATTGATAATTTTGAACTTGAACAACACCAACAACTGATAAGTGTGGTTTTGTTTTAGTTACAAATATATAAGAAATAAGAAATCAAGTTATAATATTATACTCTACAGCACTGCATTTTGTGAACCTACCTATTCTTATTCCCGTGAACTATAAGCAAACAACTTTATGGCGACAGAAGCAATCCTCTTCGCTTCAGTGGATGTGCTGTTAGAAACTATTGTTTCTGGCCAGTTCCTGGAGTTCTTTCGGAGCACCAAACTTGACTATTCGCTGTTGGAAAAGTTGAAAATAACACTGTTGAGTCTTCAAGCTGTACTCAACGATGCTGAGGAGAAACAGATCACCAATCCTGCTGTCAAGGAGTGGCTTGCTAAATTGCAAGATGCTGTCTTTGAAGTTGAAGATTTGTTTGATGAAATCAACACCGAGGCATTGCGCTGCAGAGTGAAAGCTGAGCAAGAAGGCAAAAGGGCTAAGGTGCGCAAATACCTTTCTTCTCATTTCAAAAGGTCTTATAGGGCCATCAATTCTGAAATGCAAACACTACTTGAAAATTTGGAGAAGTTTGAAAAGAGGGGAGACATTCCTGGATTAAGAAAAAGTGTTTCCAACATTGTTTGCCATGGAATTCCTACAAGTTCTGTTGCGGAGGATGAATCTGATATTTTTGGCAGATATAGTGATAGAGAGAAGCTGAAAGAAATTTTGCTGTCAGAAGATGCCGGTGAAGGTAGCAGTAAAATAGGAGTGATTTCCATCGTGGGCATGGGAGGGCTTGGCAAAACAACCCTTGCCAAACTCCTTTACAATGATCCAGAAGTGAAAGCAAAATTTAATTTGAAACTGTTTGATGTTGTCAAGGTCACTAAAGCCCTTCTTGAATCTATCAGATCAAAATCTGCTAAGGCTGATAACCTGGATACTCTACAAGTGCAACTGCAGCAAAGTTTGAACGGTAAAATGTTTTTGCTAGTGTTGGATGACATATGGGATGTGAGCTATGTTGATTGGAAGAGTCTGAAGGGCATCTTTAATGTTGGAGAAAAGGGAAGCAGGATCATCATCACAACACGGAATGAAAGCGATGCAATAACCATGCAAACCTTTCTTCCCATCCACAAATTGGAACCTTTGGAAAGTGAATATTGTTGGTCTTTACTTGCCAAACATGCATTTGGAGAAATTAACTACCAACAACGACCCAATCTAGAGGAAATTGGTAGAGAAATAGCCAAAAAATGCGATGGCTTACCATTAGCCGCAATAGCACTTGGAGGTCTTCTTCGTACCAAATTGTCCCCAGATGATTGGAATTGTGTACTAAGAAGTAACATTTTTGAACTGGAAAATGACGAGGTGAAACTAACTTTGCAGCCAGCTTTGCTATTGAGCTATCATTATCTTCCGACTCCTTTAAAAAGATGCTTTGCTTATTGTGGAATTTTTCCGAAGAACTCCATCTTAGAGAAAAAGAAGGTAGTTCAGGTATGGATTGCAGAAGGCTTAGTTGTTCTTCATCCCGAGAGTGAGAAAAGTTGGGAAAATGTCGGAGAAGAATACTTTGACAAACTAGTGTCAAGGTCACTGATCCATCGGAGGAGGTCTGATGATAGGAATGAAAGCTTTGAAATGCATGACCTCATGAATGATTTAGCTACAATACTTTCATCTCCATTTTGTATCAGGTTTGATGAACAGAAACCAGAAGGAAGTCTTAAAAGGGTACGCCATTTATCATGCAATCGAAATGCTTACGACTCTTACAATAAGTTCGATAGATTGCATGAATTGAAAGGTCTGCGTACCTTCTTGTCCTTACCATTACAAGAATCAGGATTGTCAGACAATCGCATGTCAGACAAGGCAATACGTGACTTGTTGCCAACAATGAAGCACTTACACTTGTTGTCTCTGTCACAGTGCAAGAAGATCAACAAGGTCCCCACCTTTGTTGGAAATTTGATATACCTGCGATACTTGAATCTCTCTGGCACTCACATTGTAAGGTTGCCTTCTGAAACATGCAAGCTTTTTAATCTCCAGACCTTATTAGTTTCAAACTGTAGTAGTCTCACTGAATTGCCTGAGGACATGGGGAAATTGGTGAATCTACGCAACCTTGACGTTAGTGGCACTCCACTAAGGGAAATGCCGGTACAAATAGGCAAACTAAAAAATCTCCAAACCTTGTCAAACTTCATTGCCAGCGAACAACGTGATGGATTGAAGGTTGCAGCGCTGGGAAAGTTTCCCCATCTACGAGGAAAGCTTTCCATCTCAAAGCTACAAAATGTTATTGACCACTCTGATGCTTTACAAGCAAATTTGGAGACAAAGAAAGGAATTGACGAGTTGGTACTAGAATGGCATCACCCTGCTCCTTCGGATTCAAATTCACAAATTCAAAGTGCTGTGCTTAAACAATTTCAACCCTCAGTAAATTTGAAGAGTCTTGCCATCGACGGCTTTGGTGGAACCAACTTTCCAAACTGGTTAGGTGATTCTTCATTTGATAACATGGTCTATTTGAAGATATGGAATTGTGATAAGTGTTCATGGCTACCACCCATTGGACAGTTAGGTAAACTAAAAGAACTCTCTATTCGGAGGATGAAATCACTGAAGAGTGTTGGTGCTGAGTTCTATGGAAGTGGTAGTGATCCTTCATTTCAACCTTTTCCCTCCCTAGAGACATTGTCGTTTGAAGATATGCCAGAGTGGGAGGAATGGAACTTGATTGGAGGTACGACTGTAGAGTTTCCTACTCTAAGATGTTTGTCGCTTGTAAAATGTCTGAAACTCAAAGGAAACGTACTCACCAACCTTCCTTTCTTAACTAAGCTTAAGTTATGGGAATGCCCTCTATTGGTGGAGTCAGGTAATTCACATGATAATAGCAACATGGTTATTATAAGGCCATCCTCTCAATTAATACTTCCTCCTCTCAATTCTCTTTGCAAACTGGCTTTATATAGATTGTCATCTTTGACATCCCTCCCAAGAGACGGTCTACCCAAAACCTTACTATCTCTTGGAATTAGTGATTGTGAAAATATGAAATTCCCTACTCATGATTCCTTGCACAATTACACATCACTTGAGTATTTGAAAATTGACAATAGCTGTTGTTCACTCACATCCTTTACCTTGGGCTCTCTCCCCGTGCTTAAAAGTCTGATTATTAGAGCTTGTAAAAATTTGAAGTCTATATTAATTGCAGAAGATGCGTTGCGGCAACAAAGTCTCTCCTTTCTTAGAGACATCACAGTTGAGGATTGTAATGAACTGGAGTCGTTTTCCCTTGGTGGATTAGGATTGCCCATTCCTAACCTCAATTATTTTCATGTGTTTTCGTGTGAGAAGCTTCATTCACTACCAGAACCAATGAACACTAGTAGAGCTCCAAGATATGCAAATTTATAATCTTCCAAATCTGCAGTATATTGCCAAAGATGGTTTTCCTATCAATTTACGGCAACTGCAAATTGGCTCTATTGGAGGGGCTTTGTGGAATACAATAGCTTGGGAGTGCCTTACGTGTCTTTCAAAGTTGCAAATTACAAGTGGTGATATCGTGAAGGCGCTGATGAAAATGGAAGCGCCATTGCTACTCCCTTCTCTCGTGACCCTACAGATCTCTAATCTTGCCGATATAGAATGCTTGGATGGGAAGTGGCTTCGCCGTCTCACCTCTCTTCGAAAGCTTGAGATCTACATTGCTCCAAACCTCAAGTCGTTGCCAGAAGAGAGATTGCCTTCCTCTCTTTCAGAACTGAGAATCTCTCAGTGTCCATTGCTGGAAGCAAGTTTGTGGTGGAAGCGAGGGAAAGAGTGGTGTAAGATTTCTCACATTCCCTCCATAGAGATCAACGGCAAAATTATCACGAGTGTCGTGTGACTTGTGTCATGGTGAGTCACTGAAAAACTAGTTTCTTCTTTCATTGTTATTATGCCATCAATTTTCTTTTTCTTTTCCTGACTAGAATTACCATCAATAATTTTTGTTAATTTCAACAGTCACATAAAGTACATTAGGTATATTCCTTATAAGCAAAACATGCGGTTGTGAACATAGAATTATATTCTCTATCACTCCTGCTTGTGCCCAAACTGCCGGTTGTGAGAAACAAACCATGCGTAGAGCACCTGCAATACTGACTCCAAATATATTAGATACTCTTTGTCTCATCACTTCATTTATTTTTTAATGAGTTATTTTTAATGCATCGACGAAATCAAAATTTTATACACCTTAGGGGTTACATTCTTCTTTGATCCTTAATGAGTTTATTTTTTGTTGCTAGCAAGATGAAAGTTTTTTGGGGGGTTACTAGGATCTAGGATAGCAATATGTTTGGTTGACATTTAATTGAGTGTTTTTCATTGCAGGTATAACTAACATCAATTATATTACTAGGTATAACTAACATCAATTATATTACTATGGTCTATCATGCTGTGAAGATTGGTTTGTGTGTCCCTCTATCATTGTAGTCCATTGGCAAACATTGACCAGTTCCATGGTTAGTTCCTTAAAATCTCCACAATATACCTAATTTCATTTGCTTTTAGTTACTGCTTTGTTCTATTGTAAATGAACACTACCACCAAGCCTGCTTGGCACATATTTTGATGTTAGATTTGTATTTGCTCAACTAGGGGGTAGATTTGTCCAATAGATTTCTCTACAAATTTGAATGATGACAGAATAACAGACTTCTAATGTCTTTAATTAATTAATTTGATATTTCTAAACATAGGATTTTCTTCTTGAAGTTCTATTGATTTTGTTATAATTATAATAATTATGATAATTCATCTTTCCAATTTTTCATTACTATTGCAGAAGATAATGATCCATTGCAAAGTTGAATCCAAAATGAAGACTATGGGTTGTCTGTGCTGTAAGTGACTGATGAAACTGTTTAACTTTTACAAGCTCTTATTCATGAGTTGTCTGTGCTGTAAGTTTATACTATCTTTTGCTTCCATTTCTATATTCTGGCGCCATCTGGGGTTGAAATGAAATGATTCCTCGATCTCACATCGTAAGTCGTAATCCATTTTATTCTCTTTTTCTTGCCAGCAGCCCAAAAGGACATCACCTGTCAGCACAGCTCTCCATCAGATGCTGCTGTGGTGAAATATATATATATAGGACACAGGTTCCCTATTTTTACTCGTTTCTCCTATAAACATTCCTTCAGATTTCACCTTTTCAACCATATCAAGTTTATTAATTGAATTTCCAAACTTATAGTCCAACGGAAACTCTTTACTGAAACCATTATGTTGGATTTGCATTTTGTTAGCCCCTTTGATGGATTGGTTTTTTGATGTAACATAATGGGGTTGTTGTTGTATAGTGCATTGTATCTTTTCACAATGTTGTTTCTATGGGCGGACAAAATATGTTTGCACTTTGTATAGCTTAAACATTACTTGTCAACAGGAAATTTGTAATATATTAGCGAAAAATGTACCACAGGCTCTTTTCACTTCCTGCTACTTAATTATACATGCACAGAGCTTCCTATGGTCCTGTTATGGATTGGGCCTCAATGGCCAATCCACCAAAAAGGCCCAACACCAAGGGGTCCAATTCATCCAACGGTGGAGATTGCAGACCTAGATCCAACAGCCCTCCTCCACTCCAGATACCTATAAATAAGCATTGAATGCTCACATTAATGGTATTCATTTCTCAACTACTCTCACTTGTAATTGACTCACTCACTGACTTGAGCGTCGGAGTGTCATTGCAGGTACCACCCCACCTCGGACCGGAGCACCAACTCGGACAACCAAGGACACACGTACCAACTATCTCGGACCGGTCTACCCATCCCAGATCGGATAGGTAGCAGGAGATACGGTACCGAACATTGGCGACCACAATGGGAGAGCCTTATACTCTAGTCTTTCCCCCAACCTCCTTGATCATAAATGGCTCCGGAATTCCGACGGAGAAACGTCTCCAGCGTCGTGGTCAGACCCGACCAACAACAGGAAACCCCGGAAGGGGTAGCGATTACTCTCCCTCGCAGCTCAGCCCATGGCCGGAACTCATCCAGGGCGATGGTCCCTATGAGCTCTGCTAGAAACCAGTTTCAACCTCCAGCCCCGACCGTCCCAGTACCGATCGATGCTGTTCAACAGCTCATCCAACTGCTGACGAGGCAGGCCGAGGCTGATGAAAGAAGTCAGCGTTACTCCCAGCTGGAGGCCGAGATGGCCGAAATCCGGGCCAGAGATATCCCGGATCGTACCTCCCCTCAAACCTACTCTCCTAGCAGAAGGACCTCCAGCAAGAGACGCCACCGGTCCCCTGCTTGGAGGAGACACCACCATCGTTCGCCACCACGCCGAAGAGGGAGACAAGACTTTGGAACTCCCCCAACCGAGACTTATGACGAGACCTACTACCCCGGGGAGTCTACTCACCAAAGCTCATCATTAGCATCGTCGTCCCCAAGGCGGCGTTCTATAAGCCGGGGAAGTTCCCCGAGGCCTGAACGTCGGCGCCCTCCGTCTCCCAGATCACCCGTCCGACGCCCAACCAGAAGGCCTCTTCCGAGGGAGAGGTCCGCAACTAGGAAGGGACCCTTTACAGCGGAAATCGACTATTTCCCGGTTCCCAAGCACTTAGAGAAGCCCCCGGAGGGCTTAAAGATGCATGACGGGACAGGCGATCCTGATCGACACCTAGATTACTTTGACACGATGATGCAGTACCGGAATGTCCCGGAAGAGATCAAATGTCGGATATTCCCTCTTACGCTGGAGAAATTGGCTTTGGACTGGTTCATAGCCCTCAAGCCGAACTCGATATCGTCCTGGGATCAGCTCGCAAAGCTGTTCTCGGCCCAGTTCGCCCATTCCAAAATGAAGCCTAAGTCTCGGAAAGTCTTGCAAGCCATCCGACAAGGAGAGAACGAGTCTCTCCGAGACTACATTGAGAGGTTCAACAAAGAGGCGGCTCAGGTCCGAAACTTAGACGATTCATTCCGACTATTTTTCATGGAAGCCGGTCTGCGAGAAGGAAGTCTGTTTCAAATCGACGTCGGAATCAACCAAACTGAGTCGCTTGCCGAGTTCCTCCAGCGATCTCAAAAATACATTGACCATGAAGAAGGCGCTGTTGCAAGAAAGACAGAGGCCGACCCCGGAACGAGTAAGCCTCGGTATGAAAAGGAGGCTCCGGGGCGTCAGGCAGCAGAGGCCCGCTATGAAAGGGAACCACGGAACGACAATCGGCTCCGACCCCGGAACCGACACCAACAATATTCCGATCTGAACGAAACAAGGGCCAGGATCCTGGCGGAATGTATGAACGCTGAGTTCAAAGAAGTCAAGTTCCCTGATCCGCTCCCACACAGGCCGGGACAGAGATCCAACAAATACTGCCGGTATCACCGGAGCAAAGGGCACGATACAAACCGGTGCAATGCTTTAAAGGATGACATCGAGGACCTGATTAAGAAGGGGAAGTTGAGCCAGTACGTGACCAAAGCACCCAGGCAAGAGGGCGAGGTTAAGGAAGAGGAAGCAGATCCGAGACGAAAAGGTAAAGCCCCGCAAAAACGGGAAGAGAGCTCGGAGGACGAGCGCGACTATCGAAAGTCAAAGGGCCGACCTGTGATGATGATGATATCCGGGGGGTATCCCGACGAGGCATCGGGCAAAACAATGAAAAGGAAATGGAAGGAAGTCATGTGTGCGGCTTCCACCTCTGCAATCAGCTCAGGCCCAGAACGCCCACCCTTGGCCTTCAGTGACCGAGACATGTTGGATGGCAAGCCAAATAAACACATACCCCTCATTATCAGGGCGGTCATGGCAAACCACGAGATAAGAAGGATCCTGGTCGACCAGGGGAGCTCCGCTGATATCATCTTCATCGACCTGGTAAGAAAGCTGCAGATCTCAGAGGAAGACTTCACACCCTACCGGGGATCCGATCTTTCGGGTTTCAACGGGTCTCGGACCAAACCTCTTGGCTACTTGGAAATGATGGTCACCTATGGAGAGGAGCCACTAGAAAGGACGGTCAAGACCAAGTTCTTAGTTTTGCCATGCCCCTCGGTGTACAATTGTATCATCGGGAGGCCCACCCTTGGAAGGCTGGGAGCCGTAACTTCAACGGTTCACCTAAAGATGAAATTCTACTCATTGAGTGACGAAGTTATCACTCTTGATGCCGACTTGGAGTCCGCCCAAAGATGCTTCTATCTTCATGTCAAGGCGGATAGGCAGGCCTCGGAAGAGGGGGTTCCCCCCATAGCGGCAAGGACTCAAAGAAGCCCAAAGAAGAAAAGAGCCGGTCCAGCGGCCGAGGTCAACGTCACGGACCTCGACGCGAGATATGACCCGGACAGCTCTGAGGAGGAAAGCGACGACGAGCTGGCACGAGAGCTAAAGAAGAAGATTAGGCGACCTCAACCTGATGGACAGTTCATGCAAGTCCAGTTGGGAGAGAGCCCAACTCAAACTGTCCAGATCGGATCCGATCTCCCCGACGAGGTAAAAGCAAAGCTCACCCTCTGCCTCAAATCCCACGCCGATCTCTTCGCATGGTCGGCAAAGGACATGCCCGGGATTCCCCCCGAGGTCGCCTGTCACCAGCTAGCGGTGAACCCCGGGCAAAATGGGTCGCCCAACGCAAAAGAGCTCAAAGCCAGGAAAAGGCAGCTGCTACGGCTAAGGTCGTTGAAGATTTAATTAAGGCTGATTTTGTAAAAGAGGTCAAGTATACAACTTGGCTCTCAAACCCTGTACTTGTTAAGAAAAGCAATGGAAAGTGGCGTATGTGCGTTGACTATACCGATCTTAATAAGGCCTGTCCTAAGGACGCCTTCCCTGTTCCTAGCATTGATCGGCTCGTCGATAATGCTTCAGGTTTTCGCGTACTATCGTTCATGGATGCTTACTCCGGATACAATCAAATTCCGATGTTTCCCCCCGACCAAGAGAAGACGGCCTTTATGACTGACCGCGGTAATTTCTGCTACCGGGTCATGCCATTCGGTTTAAAGAATGCAGGGGCCACTTATCAAAGGATGATGAACAAAGTATTCCGAGACCAGATCGGTCGTAACGTAGAAGTCTACCTCGACGACATGATTGCAAAAAGCGAAAGGGAAGACCTCCACATATCCGATCTGGAAGAGATTTTTGCCGAAATTCGAAAAAATAATATGCGGCTAAACCCGGAAAAATGCACCTTCGGAGTCCGGGCTGGAAAGTTCTTAGGGTTTTATCTCACGGAAAGAGGCATTGAAGCCAACCCGGATAAATGCCGAGCGGTAACAGAGATGCGAACCCCGTCCACTAAGAAAGAGCTCCAGAAACTCAACGGCATGATAGCTGCATTATCTCGCTTCATTTCCAACGCCGCCTTCAAATCACTCCCATTGTTCAAACTGCTTAAGAAAGAAGCAACTTTCGAATGGACTCCAGAGCGGGACGAGGCACTCTCCCGGCTCAAAAAGGTCCTGTCCGAACCTCCCATACTAAGTCGGCCGAGCCCAGGGGAAGATTTATTTTTATATCTAGCCATATCAGATGAGGCCATCGGAGCCGTACTTGTCAGGGAGACCGGAGCTGGTCAAAACCCGGTATACTTCGTGAGTAAAGCTTTGCATGGACCGGAGGTGAGATATCAGAAAATAGAGAAGATCGCCTTTGCTCTACTCATCTCGGCACGCCGCCTCCGACCTTATTTCGTCGCCCATCAAATCGTGGTACTGACTAATTATCCAATACGGCAGATCTTGCACCGACCCGACTTAGCAGGACGAATGATCAAATGGGCAGTAGAACTCTCCGAGTTCGGAATCAAGTACGAAACAAGACCGACCATGAAAGCCCAGGTACTTGCCGACTTTATCACAGAGATGGCACCCGCCGATCCGGATGACGGGGTGTGGACACTTCACGTAGACGGGTCCTCAAATCCAAAAGGAAGTGGTGCGGGGTTAATGCTCGAAAGCCCGACGGGCATCATAATCGAAGTATCACTCACATTCGGTTTCCCTACCTCAAACAACCAGGCGGAATATGAGGCGTGCATAGCTGGACTCCGGCTTGCGATCGACCTCAAGGTCTCCCGACTTTCCCTAAATACCGACTCATTATTGGTGGTATCCCAAATCGGGAAACAGTACGAAGCTAAAGATCCGATCTTGCAAAGGTACCTAGCCCAAGTGCAGGAGCTGCTCTCCCTTTTTACGTTCACGGAAGTGAAGCACGTTCCAAGATCGGAGAATATCCGGGCTGACATCCTTTCCAAGCTTGCCAGCACAAAAGTGCCGGGAAATCACCGGTCAATAATCCAGGAAACACTGAGCAAGCCGAGCGTAATCTTGAACCCGGAAGCAAGTCTTTCCATTAATGTAGTAGAAGAAAGCCAGGGCTGGATCGCGCCACTAATAGACTATATCAGAACGGGGAACGAGCCTCCGGACCCGAGTAAAGCCAAGATCCTCCGGAGGAAGGCCTCCTCTTTTTCCATAATCGATGGAAGCCTCTACAGAAGAAGCTTGTCGGCACCACTGTTGAAGTGCATAGAGGGAGGAGAAGCGGACTACGTCCTGGCCGAGATCCACGAGGGAATATGCGGCCAACACCTTGGAGGTCGATCCCTGGCTCGAAAGGCATTAAGGGCGGGATATTTCTGGCCAACCATGGAAACCGATGCAAGAAATTACGTTAAGAGGTGCAGTAAGTGTCAGATCCACGCCAAGGTCCACATAGCACCCCCTACAGAGCTCACCAGCTTAAGCTCGCCATGGCCATTCGCTTGGTGGGGAATAGATCTCTTAGGGCCATTCCCAACTGCCCCCGGCCAGGTCAAATACCTCATAGTAGCGGTGGATTACTCCACCAAATGGATTGAAGCTGAGCCCCTGGCCATCATCAGCGCCAAGAATTGCATCAAATTCTTCAAGAAAAACATAATGACTAGATTCGGGATCCCCGAGGTTGTTGTCACGGACAACGGAACACAGTTCGCCGACAAAGGCTTCAGGAAACTTATGTCAGACCTTAAGATCAAACACCGGTTTACCTCGGTAGAGCACCCTCAGACAAACGGTCAGGCCGAGGCTGCCAACAAAGTCCTTCTCAATGGACTTAGGAAACGACTCGACGAAGCAAAGGGAAACTGGGTTGAAGAATTACCTTACGTGCTATGGGCCTACAGAACTACTCCACAGAGCTCAACGGGGGAAACCCCTTTCCGACTTTCGTACGGGACAGAGGCCGTGATCCCGGTGGAGATCGGGGAGCTGAGCTGGAGGACACTCCACCCGAAATCTCCGGGGGACAATAGCCAGGCGTTGAAAGAAAACCTCGACCTCGTCGACGAGGTCAGAGGTCAGGCTTTCCTTAAAGAAGCAATAATAAAGCAGAGGGTAGCAGTACGATATAACTCGAAAGTGATCCCCAGAGACCTTGAGATCGGTGATTTAGTTTTACGAAGAGCCGATGTCGGTTTAAAGAACGCCGCACAGGGCAAGCTCGCCCCCAACTGGGAAGGACCTTACCGGGTTTTATCTAAAACCGGCAGAGGTGCCTACGAATTGGAGACTTTGTCCGACAAGGCGATCCCAAGAACATGGAACGCCACTAAACTGAGAAAATACTACAGCTGACTCTCATCTCACCTAAAAAGAACGGTGTATACCGACATTGTAATTCATTGCATCTGAAGAACGGTGTATACCGACGTTATTCTTATTTTATCTGAATAACGGTGTATACCGACGTTATTCTTATTTTATCTGGAGAACGGTGTATACCGATGTTATCAACGATGTTTACGGTGTATACCGATGTTGTAACTCGTCTTATCTAATGAACGGTGTATACCGATGTTACTATATATGATTGCGGTGTCTACCGATTTTATCACCTATTCTATTTTCCTTTCGCTGACCGAGGTTTGTCGCTATCCCAAGGGGTGAGTTCGATCTGGGCCGAGTCCCGGTAAACTACCCCGAAGGCAATCATTCTTACGACTATTTGGCCGAGGTTGCCACAACCCTAAGGGACGAGTTCGATCTGGGCCGAGTCCCGGTAAACTGTCCTTAAGGCGACGTTTACCACTTGAGCGAATCAAACGCAAGTGCACAAATGTAAAACAACGGTATAAAGACTAAACCGAGGTAAATAAAACCGGAAGCACATTAAATCATATTTTCATTACAAATTATCCCGGATGCGGCCGGGTCCTCTAGTTCAAAAAGGTAATAGCATATTACAAAATTCCGGTTCCGCCCGGAACCCGGGGCATTATTTCCCCACCGGTTCCACCCGGAACCCAAAAAGAAGAAACAGCAAATTCAGAACCTTCCCATCAGCAGCAATCACGGCACGGAAGGGGGAGGGTAAATGATATCGAATGCATCAGAGTCACGATAGGGCCGGACAATGCGCCCGTCGGCTACGGTATGGTTCAAGCGAATGAATCCCCGGTCCAGAGGAAGGGATGGATGCATGACGGTAACTTGAGCAAGGGCTTTTTCAAAGCTCTCCTCAGCCACATCCAAAGCCAGTTGAGCCACCTCCACCACCTCGTCCTCCAAGGATCCTGCTTTGGCACGTACCTCTTGAAGCTCCCTTTCTAATTCAGCAATCCGAGGTAAAGAATCAACGCTGGATCCGACCTGGGCCTGCCTTGCCTTCGCCAGATCGGCCTCAAGTTCCTGAATCCGAGCCCTCAGGGAAGAAATAACCTCGGAAGACTGCCTATCTTGGTTCTCGAGATCCTGGATTCGAACCTCGTGCTCCATGCACAAGTTGAGGGCAGAGTCCCTCTCCTTCTCAAATTTCTCCGCAGTCGCTTTAAGCTCGGTCCGATCCCTCTCCAGAGCCTCGTATTTCTTTTGCAACTCTTCCCGGGCTTTCCTTTCGGTGTCCCTCTCCACCAGGGCCCCTGTAATAATAGAAACAAGGAAGTCAACGACAGAAATAACCAAGAAAGAAAGTCAAAGAGTGAACCTCGGAACTTGGGGTCACCTTTTGCCTGATTCTCAGCCTCGACTTTCTGAAGCTTCGTCACGTCGGCAAGATGCCGGAATAACTTGAGAGACGCCTCAACCGGGTCAACCCGAGAATCCTCCAAATGCTTCTGCAGGAAGTCGGCGTCGATAGAAAGACCAGAAGACCTGGAAGTCCGGTGCTTTCCATGACGCCCCTTTTTTGAAGCCCGAGCAGCCGGGGCATTGGAGGTAGAAGCAGGTTCTGCTTGCGTTAGGGGGCGCTCCCTTTTTCGGTGCGAGAGATCCGCAGCCCGATCCTCTGCTCCAGCCGAGACTGCCTCCGGGATGGTGCTAATCGGGATGGCAGCAACGGGTTTTTCCTTTTGCACCCCGGCTTTCTTTTCTGCAAGAGCTGTCAGGCGAGAGAACTTGTCCGGCCCCATGCTATCTGCAAAGAAAGGAGAATAAACAATGTTAAAAGAAACGGCAGTCAAAAATTATGAATGGGCGGAGTTATCTACCAAGAAACCTACCAAGAACGGCGACTACTTGAGATTTCGACCCAGCCCCGACCAATCGGGCTACGTCAATCCCAAACTTCTTGGGATCACGGTAGACGATCAGGTCGGCAAAGTTCGTCAAGATCGCCAACGTTTCCTGGTCCACCTGGGATAGCCGCCCTAAGCCGACGGTGTAAGAATGAGGCCTCCGGTTAAAATGAGAGAGAGACCATCCCTGTTGAAACTTTGTGAACTCCAATGATTTCCCATCCGCAGAATATTGGCCGACGTGCCTCACTGCCTCCTCATTCACGGGCTCCACAAAGAAATATTTATTTTTCCAGTTCTTGAGAGAGTCGGAATAAGGCATGAAAATCTTTAACCCTCTCTTAGCCCGGAAGCTCACATGTTCCCACCGATCTTTAGTTCCATCCTCATGCCTACGGTTAACCTCGAAAAGGTGGAAGAAGAGGTCACAGGAGATCGGCCTCTCCAGATGAATGCACATCAACTCAAAAGCCCGGAGGAACGCCCATGAGTTGGGATGAAGTTGGGAAGGGGCGAGGTTCAGGATCTCCAAAGCCTCTTGTTGAAAAGCGGTGAACGGGGGGCTAACGTGCATATCAAGGATCGTTACCCCGTACATAACAAATTTAAGAGCTTTCGGCCAGACGGCCACATGCTGGTCTTCAGCCATTCCCTCCACATTCCAGATCTGATCTTTCCGGGAAAGGCGGTTTACGAAGAAACTCATATCGTCCCCGGTCCTATAAAGGGACGGAATCCCCCTCAACGCCTCCGACACCCAGGAATACTCCCGGGGAACAGTAAGAGGGAGGGACACCGGAACATTGACCGGCCCTACCCCGGCTCGGGGATATTGTTCAGAATCACCTTCTTCATATGCGGGCTCCCCGCAATGCCCAAGACCATCTTCATTGTTTCGGCTCTCAGCCACCTCCTCCTCACTCTCCTCCGAACTCCAACTAGTACTGCCTTGTTCTTCACGGTCGGGCTCGGCATCAGAATCATCCGATTCAAGAACCACCACCTCGGTGTTGTCTTCATCTACCGGCTCGTTGCTAGGAACCCCGGGAGACCGGTCTTCAGCTTGAGTAGGAGCGGAGCCCAAGTCGTCTTGAACCTCGGGAATAGCTGACCCCGGGGGACTAGCACGAATTTCCATAGACTCTCCAAGTCCGGAAGCCATTGTTTGCGCGAAATGAGGGCGATCGGTGTCAGCAACCCGACGGGTTTGTTTCGTCCTCGCCAGATCGGTCCTGCAGAAATGGGGGCTTGACGAGTCAGGTTGATACGTAAACAGTGGGTCCACAACCAAGTCGGAACCCGACCTGACGACCCCCACTCTGTATCTACAAATGCGGGTCCAGAAAGAACCCGGTCGTAATCTAAAGGAAGAAGCAACAAAAAGAAGAGGAAAACTAACCTTATGAAATTCGAAGCTCGTCGAACAATGGAGGCAGGTCGCGAACAGCAAAGGCGACACCGAGATACAGCACAACTCGGAAGAAAGGAATAAGCTCCGGAACGACTTTAAGATCGGAAGCAGAGCAATTCACTGAAAAACAATCCAAGTAAGGGGGATCCCCCCTCCTATTTATAGAACACTAAGAAGGCCAATAATGGGCCTGGGCCTAGGCTACGTTTCCCAAGACTAGCCCCTAGACAGGCGCGTCGTTCCAAGCGCCATCATTACCCCAATCTTCCTCGAACGACGCGTCCCATCATTGACATTGCCAGTTGGCACAGAAATCAAGGCACAGCTATGACCGGATCGCTCAGTTTCCGTTGACTCGCCCCGGTCTCTTGACCCCGCCGTGCCCGGAACCTCTCAAGGCGGTCAGCCTCGAGTCACTCGGCGCGACCTGAGTCCCTCAGATCGGCCCGGTATGTCGTAAAGTGTCTCAGGCCCGGTGAAATCTCTAAACGACAAGTCTAGCTCGCCTTAAAGCGACCCGACTTGGGGGGCTACTGTTATGGATTGGGCCTCAATGGCCAATCCACCAAAAAGGCCCAACACCAAGGGGTCCAATTCATCCAACGGTGGAGATTGCAGACCTAGATCCAACAGCCCTCCTCCACTCTAGATACCTATAAATAAGCATTGAATGCTCACATTAATGGTATTCATTTCTCAACTACTCTCACTTGTAATTGACTCACTCACTGACTTGAGCGTCGGAGTGTCATTGCAGGTACCACCCCACCTCGGACCGGAGCACCAACTCGGACAACCAAGGACACACGTACCAACTATCTCGGACCGGTCTACCCATCCCAGATCGGATAGGTAGCAGGAGATACGGTACCGAACAGGTCCTTTTATTGATAAGTAGCATATAATTTTCATAATCTTCAGTCCACTATGTGTAGATCTGTCTGTTAATGAAACATTATGTTCCCAAGAACGAACACTTTATCTTTTGTTTTGCTGCTAGTTAATTATCTAGGTCTTATTTAAATCTCATTCCTGATTTAAGTAAGACTTGACATTCCACTTCTTCAACTTCTGAAACTGAATTCTAATAAGATAATGTTATTCTATGAAATATAGGAGTTTCATTAACCTGCCTCAATTAACAGAGTTAAGAGATCAGTCATTAATAGTCAACTTGAAATCATACATAATTAAATAGCACATTATAAATAGATGTTACAATTATTTACTCCTCCTGTCTTGTGGTTTTTTGCAGGTTCAATAAAAGGAGGTATAAGTCTTATGTGTTCTGAAAAGGAGCTTGTTAAAGATGCTCCCCAAATTCCTATAGATAACGCTGCGGACCGTCAAAATTATATTGGCTTGTCTTTTGGCTCCTGAATCGCAAATAAAATTTTGTTCACAATTTATTGTTTATTATCTTCAAGTTCTAACTAGCCAAAATTTGTGGCCAAAGTTCCTATAGCCTAGGATACTTGGACCAAAACTGTTTATTCTGTGACAACAACTATTTCAAACTCAATGCAGTAGATGGTTCCCAGGCCTTTCAAAAAGCAAAATATTTTATAAAGTTTCTCTTTATGGCTCTCCCGTGGCATTGCAAAATGAGGTGTGAAAATTGGTTTTATAAAGTTTATGTACATTTTCACTTTTGCTCATATTTTACATGTTTAGTCTGAACTATTATCTGGAGGTAGATTCCTCCATGTTTTTTCCTCACAAATCCTTTTGATATACATGGACTATGCAGGCCTATGTAGAGAGATCCTCCATAGTAGCCATGAAAAATTGACACATTCATAAAAGTAGTATCTCATTCCTATAGTGTTTAATTGGTTTGTGCTTTATTCAATTGACACAAAGATTTGAGTGCTGCATTATACGTGAGTGTGTTGATTTTATCAATGTGATGAAATTCACCATTCTGTGAATACTGATATAAAATGAAAATCAACAGAAAGAGGAGAAATATCAATTTGATTCATTGAACTGTGTAGTGGTTGTACAATTGTGATTCTGGGAAAGACTATATATGGTTCTCACTTTCCCAAATCCTTTTAACCTAACCAAAAGAAAAACAAGATCAGTTTTAACTCAACTGATTATTCTAACCACCTAAGCTATCAAAATACTAACTACAGTTTATTACAATTAACCATAGTTACAAGATAGTCAACCAACTTGAAAGTCAATACTCCCCCTCAAGTTGGCAAATACAAGTTCTTCATGCCCAACTTGGAGATTAAGTCTTCGAATTGAATCTTTGGCAGAGCTTTGGTCAACACGTCCGCTAATTGCTGCCCAGATTTCACATGAATCAAATTCAAAAAACCAGAACTTACATGCTCCCTAATGAAGTGACAATCAATGTCTATATGCTTGGTTCGTTCATGAGTGGTGGGGTTTTCTGCCAACTGTATGGCAGCTTTGCTGTCACATAAAACCAAAGCAGTATTTATCTCAATTTGAAATGACCTCAGTAACTGTTTTAACCAGAGCAACTCCCCTGTTACAGCTGCTAAGGCACGGTACTCTGCCTCAGCTGAAGACCTCGCCACTGTAACTTGTTTCTTTGACTTCCAAGTGATCAAAGATTCTCCCAAGTAGATAGCAAAACCACTTGTTGACTTTCTAGTAACCTGACAGCTTCCCCAATCGGCATCAACATAGGCTGTCATCTTCAAACTGTTCTTAGTGGAGAACAATATACCCTGTCCTGCAGTGCCCTTTAGGTATTGCAGCAAAAAATGTGCAGCTTGCAGGTGTGTAGTTCTAGGTTTACTCATAAACTGACTTAGCCTGTTGACTGTGTAAGTGATATCGGGTCTGGATATAGTTAGATAGATCAATCTGCCTATTAATCTTCTATACTGTGAACTGTCTTGGAGTGGCTCACCATCAACTTCATTTAACTGTATCCCAGGGTCCATAGGAATTTTCACAGGCTTGCTGGAGCTCATTCCAGTATCCATCAGCAGTTGTAAAGTGTACTTCCTTTGGCATAGATGAATCCCTCTGCTAGATCTAGCAATTTCCAGCCCTAGGAAGTACTTCAAGTCCCCTATTACTTTCAATTTGAAATGTTTTTCCAACAGACCTCTTAACTCACTGATTTTTGATTTATTTGGCCCAGCAACTATTATGTCATCTACATACACTAACAATGCTATAAAATTCGAGCCAGTTCCCTTTGTAAAAAGAGAGTGATCAGCTGAGCTTTTCTTAAAACCTAATGTAGCAATTGTGGAACTAAACTTTTCAAACCATTGTCTTGAAGCTTGTCTCAGTCCATATAAGGACTTATTTAGCTTACATACCATTGACTCCCCCTTGCTTGGATAGCCAAGTGGGAGATGCATATAAACTTCCTCATGGAGCTCTCCATTGAGGAAGGCATTGTTTATGTCCAATTGGAGGAAATTCCAATGGAACTTGGCTGCCAAGGAGAGTAAAACTCTTACAGAAGTAAGCTTGGCTACAGGGGAGAAGGTTTCAAGGAAGTCAATACCTGCCTGTTGTGTAAATCCTCGTGCCACCAAGCGAGCCTTGCATTTGTCCAAAGTCCCATCAGCATTGTATTTTACTCTGTACACCCATTTGCATCCCACTGCTCTTTTCCCAGGAGGTAGAGTCATGACAGTCCACGTATTATTGGCTTCAAGTGCTGCAAGCTCAGTTGCCATAGCTTGTTGCCACTCAATATGCTTCACAGCTTCATTGTAGTGTGTAGGTTCAAACACAGATGACACATTGTTGATGAATGCTTTATACGGCAGAGACAAATGCTCATAAGTGAGATATGATTGTAGAGGATAATCCACATGCCCACAGTGATAGTTGTCAAGGTGTGCAGGGGGTCTACAAGCTCTATTTGACCTTCTAATGGGTGAGGTAGGTGCAACGGGCTCTTCAAGCTCATCATCAGATGTGAGGGCTTGTGGAGTGTCATTTTGTTCATCATCTGAATTGCTTTCTATTGGAGTTTCAGTGACAGTGGAGTGATCATTTTCTGGGTGAGTTTCAGTGGTCAAGTTGGAGTCTGGGTCTTGTACAGGATTTGGAACTGGGATATCTGTGTCATCAGTGTCTGAGTGAGTGGTCTGGGGGCAAAATGGCAGCAAAGACTCAGAGAAAGGGTGTGAAGTAGATGAGCCAGATGAACTTTCTGGAATTTGCTGATAAGGGAAAACAGTTTCACAGAATTTCACATCCCTAGAAATGATGTATTTTGATGACTTAGGATCATACAACTTGTATCCCTTTGTCCCAAGAGGATAACCTATGAATATGCAAGGTGTGGCACGAGGAGAAAACTTGTGTCTCTGTGATGGGATAGTAGAAGCAAATGCAAGACACCCAAACACCCTTAGTGATGAATAATCTGGTGCAGCACTATATAAGAGTTCAAAGGGAGATTTACCTTCCAAGGAATGTGAAGGGAGCCGATTTATAAGGTGAACTGAAGTTGCCACACACTCTCCCCAAAACTCCAATGGAACCTTGGACTGGAAGTAAAGTGCACGAGCCACATTCAAAAGATGCCTGTGCTTTCTTTCCACCACAGAGTTTTGTTGTGGTCGATGTGGACAGGACAATTGGTGCAAAGTACCCTGCTGTTGCAGAAATGTGTTCAAGGCCAGTTCTTTTGCATTACCTGTTCTAATACATTTGATGGACTTGTTGAATTGTGTCTTGATGAATTTGAAGAAGTTTTGAATAAGCACAGCAGCTGCAGACTTGTTCTTCATGAGGTGCACCCAAGTGAACCTTGTGGCATCATCCACAATTGTCAAGAAGTAGTGTTGACCCTCAATGGTTGGTTTGTGGAAAGGTCCCCAAACATCACAGTGAATGAGATCAAAAGCACAAGCACAATGATTGTTATTAGAATTGAAAGATAAACGATGCATTTTGGCAATGGGACAAATATTGCATGAACTATTATCACATTCATTTGATTCATTAATGGATAATTGTTTGCACAAAGATTTCAAAACAAAATCAGAAGGATGCCCTAATCTTGAGTGCCATAGGGGCAAGGAAGAAACTGAATTACATTTGTTTTCAACAGAAACAGAATCACATTTTATTACAGAGTTCAAAACAACAGAACTGCTAAGTGAGGATACAGGTGAGTAGAAATATAAGCCATGGAGGTGTTCACTCTTTCCAATCTCCTTTTGTTGGAGTTTGTCCTGTATCAAGAACACATTATCAGTCAATGATATGTGATAATGAGGATCCTGATAGAGGCAACCCAAAGAAATGATATTGACATGAAAATTCGGAATGCAAAGAACATTCTTCAAGATTAAAGAGGAATTAAGAACTACTTCCCCACAAGCAACAACAGGGACTCTAACATTGTTGGGCAAGGTGACAAATGTGTTATGAAGTTTAGTGTATGATGTAAAGAATGACAAATTTGTGCAAATGTGTGCAGTGGCACCCGAGTCAATTATCCATTTATGCAAATTAAAAAGAAAATTGCAAAAATAGGCAAAATTCGCAAAATGCATTCTACCTAATTCAACAGAACCATTTTGAGTGACAGTGGCTTTTGCCATTTGAGCCTGCATGAATTCAATGAGTTGCTGGTACTGTTGGTTGCTCATGGTGGTTTCATTGGTGCTCCCTGCGGTAACTTGCAGCACAGGCTTCTCAACTTGGTTTGTCTTGGATTTCTTGAACCCTGGTGGGTACCCATTCAGCTTGAAGCATTTTTCCTTTACATGTCCCATCATTCCACAATGTGAGCATTGAGGTCTATCACGTTTTGGTCCCTTGGGTTGTGAGTTTACAGCAAAGGTTAAAGATGTGTTTTCAGTTGTGGCGATACCAATTTCACGCTGCTTTTCTTCTTGAACAATGAGGGAAAAGACTTTATCTATATCCGGCATTGGATCCATGAGCAAGATTTGCCCTCTAATGTGACTAAATGAATCATTAAGGCCCATCAAGAATATCATAACGTGTTGCCTATCGAGGGAATTTACCAAAGCAGTGGCGCCACCACAAGTGCAAGTGTTTGGTGGCGTGAATTCAGCAAGGGAGTCCCACAAACCCTTGAATTTACTGAAGTATGAACTAACAGAAAGGTTACCTTGTGAACAGTTTAGGATCTCTTTGTTCATTTGAAAGAGGCGAGGGCCGTTGCTTTGCTCCTATGAAGCCCAGATACGAGATACGATACCGGATACAACACGATACGGATACGGGGATACGGGAAAATTTTGAAAATCAAGATACGACATGGCTGGGATACTTTAAAAAAATATTAAATTAAAAGTTAAATATATAAAAACATAAAAAGAAAAAAAACAAAGATGAAAAACTGAAATATTGCATTTAATAGATATGAAAAAAAAAACTGCCCAAATAGATAAAAAAAAAATCACAAAGAAAATATATGGATGAAAGGAAGAGTACAATCGACACACCTATGTATGAGTGACTAGTCATAAAAAGTAAGGGTGGACAAGTAACTGAGACCACCCGAAATCGTATAATTATAATCTGAATAGTCAGTGGCAGGAATAGATGAATTTTTATAGAGTAAGATATTCATATTAGTATGTAGTTGCTCAATAAAACATAAGCATATCATTAGTCATTATATGATCATCACATTGTAGAAATAAATACTTGTGATCATATCAAGTAGAGATAGTTACGTATATTTAAATTATCCCACCCATATATCACAATGTATTATTTCTTCTATTAGTGTATTACGAAAAAACATATAATTTTGTCTTTTAGTTATTGAGGTATTAAAGTGTATCATATATGAGTGACAATCATGTGCTTAGTTGGTAAGAGGTATCGAAAAAGTATCTGAGAAGTATCATTAGTTGGTACGAAGTATCAAAGATGTATCTGAAAAGTATCGAGTCAAATATTTTTTAAAAAGAATTAAAAAATTATTGGATACTCTTTGGGTTAGTATCAGAAAGTATCGGGTGCGTATCGGTATCGGATACGTATCCGACACGGGTACGTCTCCATTTTTGGAGTATCAGGGCTTCATAGCTTTGCTCGAATCGCGTCTTCAAACCCCTCCAAATAGCAGCGGCAGAATCAGCATAGATCACGCTACAGTGCAACTCCTTGGCAATGGAATTTAGAATCCAAGAAGTTGTCATGTGATTACTACGAATCCAAGCGGAATAATTCGCAGTGCCTTCTTTTGGTTTCTTGATAGAACCATCTACAAAACCCAGCTTGTTCTTGGCTCCCAACGCGATAGTCATAGCCCGTGACCATGACCCATAATTGGTACCTGAATCGGATAGAAGGTGGGAAACAAGGACTGCACCTGGATTATCCGAGGGATGTATGTAGAAGGGGCTCGAGGTGGAAGTTGCATCGGTGGCCATGGAATCCAAGAATGCAAGCACCGCGAGGAAGAAAAGAAAGCCGAAACAAAGGAATGATTGATCTGAAACAATCGAAAAAGAAACGATCCCGAAACGAAGGAACGGTTGATCGGATACGATCGAAGAAGAAACGATCAATGAGAACGCAGAGAAGATTGCGCTACTGATACCATGTTGATTTTATCAATGTGATGAAATTCACCATTCTGTGAATACTGATATAAAATGAAAATCAACAGAAAGAGGAGAAATATCAATTTGATTCATTGAACTGTGTAGTGGTTGTACAATTGTGATTCTGGGAAAGACTATATATGGTTCTCACTTTCCCAAATCCTTTTAACCTAACCAAAAGAAAAACAAGATCAGTTTTAACTCAACTGATTATTCTAACCACCTAAGCTATCAAAATACTAACTACAGTTTATTACAATTAACCATAGTTACAAGATAGTCAACCAACGTGAAAGTCAATAGAGTGTTCCCCATTTTTCCTTTCTTTTTGAATAGGATCACAACAGACGTGAGTTTAGTAACGATGTATTGAGACCAAATGATTGCTAAAACACAAAATTAAGAAATGGCCAACATGTGGGTTTATTAACCTCCAGAGTGGATGAATTTTCTTAAATCCATAGCATTTTTTTGCCAATAATTATGCTGCTATACTTTTACTGTTTCAATTGTTTACCCAACATTTTGAACCATGTCCTTAAATAGGAAGGGTATATTCTCAAAAATAATTTAGAATAGGCCTATTAATAGCAGCATTACAATAAACATTTACCTTTTTGTTTGTAGTTTGTAATTTTTGGCTTTACTTTTTTTTTGTAGCTGCAGTCCATTAAAAAATGAGGTTTACAATAGTTACACTTGTGGGCATGTGCTGTTAAAACGTTATTATTGAGTAGTTCACACTTCACGCTTCACATTTCATCACTTCAATTATTCACCAAAAGCAAAGTGGAAATTAGTGGACACAAAGAATCCGCCATAGGGAATGACTCGAGTCGGTCTTCTTCTATACGGTGACAGACTGACAGTGAATGTGATTCAAAACAGATATGGTCCACCATTATTTATAGCCGCACATTCATGATTCAACTTGAAGTTGAACAATAGCCGCGTTGATCTCATTATTGAAATATGAGGTGGACCAGTTTGTAAAAGGGAAATCTAAAGATAAATAACATTCGGATGCCGGCCTTGGATTTAAGAATTATGATATAATTAATATGATATATTACCCAAGTGGGAGATTGTTAGAATATTTTATTCTAATATCATAAATAATGGGCATATATTCTTTTATTAATTGTATTAGCTATTTATCAATTAGGAGCATTGATTGATAGGTGATCAAAATAAGTAAAACACAATATTGGATTTCTAATTGTAAAATTAATTATTATTATGGAGGCAAGCTTGTACTTGAGCATAGCAACAATCTACCCAGTTATGTCAGAGACCCAGACCCTGCAACACCATCTTCACATTGATTTCAAATATGACATTATTGATCCATTGACTAATGTTTTGGGCCTCTCTATACTTCTTGGTGTGGGCCTACTTTGTAGCCTCGATTCTGTTATGCTAGCTCTATTGATGTTGAAGTCCACAGTCTGTTTCATCCTTCCATTGGTCTAACCGCTAATTCTGTTTTATTTAGTTAGTTAGGCTTGTAACAAAATCTGTTGTTCTGAATGTATAAGAGGGAGTATTTTCATTCTAGGAAAATCAGAAGTGAATAAATAACGAAGACTAGTAAGCTAGATGTTTATGTTTGGCCCAACATGGTCCTAGATTATTGATGGTGTAATGTTGTTGTAGCCAATAACAAGCCAACACACATTGTATGTTTTTGTGTGATTGTTGCCAGTTTCTGTGGATTAATTCATGAAGTTATTGACAATTTCACATGCTGTTAAGAATTAAATATTTGATAAGTAATAATCCCAGAGATGTTAGTCTTTCAGGATATTTAGTATTGAAGCTAATGCGATATTTTGCATGTTTGGTCTGAACTATTATCTATATGCAATTCAGCATATGTAGAAAATGAACACCATCAAGCCTTTTTCTTTTTCTTTTTCTTTTGAATGAGTCCCTATGTCTTTTTCTTTTTTCATCACAAATCTGAATGATGTACATGGAACATGCAGGCCTTTGTAGAGAGAATCATCCACAGTAGCCGTGAAAAAGGAGGTTTACAATAGTTACAGTTAGTTGTGGGGATGTGGTGTTAAAATGTTTTTATTCTCTTAGCTGGATCCAGAGAAGAAAAGCATCGTGGGCAATTGAGATAGAATCTTTTTGACATTATTGAGTAGTTCACATTTCATCACTTCAATTATTCACCAAAAGCAAAGTGGAAATTAGTGGACGGACACAAAGAATCCACCAAAGGGAATGTGATACAAAACAGATATGGCCAACACGTGAGTTTATTGATTAATGTGGTTCCATTTTTATGAACAAAACTGTCTTGAACTTGCAAATGCAGAAAGCAAATGTTTACCTCATCTAAATGTTAAAAAATAAATGACAAGAGGTTTGTATGTAAATTGATTTGTAGTTAATTTTTAATTGTCATAATAAAAGGTTATGCTAGGCACCTTGTTAACGGCCGGCCTATTCGATAGAAGAGAAAGAGAAAAAGAAAAAGAGAGTGAGTTTCTATTGTCTGACACTCTCTCTCCTCTGTTCCCTTTCCCTATCTTGCTCCTTCTCTTCTACCAAAGAAACCCTTAGGATATGTTTGGGATGGGGTTTTGGAAGGAGAGGACATATTTTTCAATTTAGAATGGAAGATGTTATAAAATGTCTCCAAACATAAATCAAGTATGATTAAAAATGTTATATTGTTATCGATTAACTTGTTCTTTTAATTTTTTAAAATCTTAAATATATATTAAAATATAAACTAATGTTTTTCAAAATCTCTCCTCCTTTCTCCTCGCAAAACTAATACCATTTCTTTCTCTTTATCCTATTTCTCTGGGAAAGGAAGAATCCTTAATAAAGCAGGGAGATTCCTATGCTTTCCACTTTCTTTCTTTTGCTTTTTGCTTTTTGCTTTTTCTTTTTAATAATCTCCCTCCACTAACAAATTCACTGAATAGTGTTGGTACCTCTCGCAGTTTTCATTTTTTTGTTATATATAATTCATGCATGGTTAAAAATTATAATTTATAAATTGAATCTAACTATTTTTAAAAAAAAAAAATCTCAAACATATTTTAAAATATAGACTAACAACCTTCTAAAGCTCTCATCTCCAAGACTATGTATACGTACTAACTAGCATCAGACAAGCTAGACGTTCTTACTTCATAATAAAATCCAAAAATATCTGAACCAATATCAATACTGTATTTTAGTTCAAGTTAAGCATCAAGAGAACTTTTATTTTTTTACAGTGAGAGTGGATCCTCCCTTTTAAGTCAGTGTGGCAGACAAATACTTAAGTCAGGGGTTCAATTATTCACTGGAAGCAAAGTGGAAAGTAGTGGACACAAAACAAACATGGTCCACCATTTAGGTGTCCTTTCATGATGATTGAATAAACTTGAACAACAACTGATAACTGTGGTTTTTTTCTTATAGTAACAAAATATAAGAAATCAAGTTATATTATTATACTCTGCACCACTGCATTTTGTGAACCTACCTATTCTTATTCCCGTTAACCAAGCAAACAAACAACTTTATGGCGACTATTGTGGCTGAAGCAATCGTTTCAGCTTCTGTGGAGCTGTTACTGGGCAAGATTGTTTCCGGTGAGTTCGTGGACTTCTTTCGGAGCACCAAGCTTGACTATGCGCTGTTGGAAAGGCTGAGACCAACACTGCTGAGTCTTCAAGCTGTACTCATCGATGCTGAGCAGAAACAGATCACCAATCCTGCTGTCAAGGAATGGCTTGTTATGCTGCAAGATGTTGTCTTTGATGCTGAAAATCTCTTTGATGAAATCAACACTGAGGCATTGCGCTGCGGAGTGAAAGCTGAGCACAAAGGCAAAAGGGCTAAGGTGCGGAAATTCATTTCTTCTCATTTCAAAACGTCTTATAAGACCATCAATTCTGAAATGCAAAAACTACTTGAAAGATTGGAGCACTTTGCAAATAAAGGACACCTACTTGGATTAAGAGATGGTGTTTCCAGCATTGTTTGGCATGGAACTCCTACTAGTTGTGTTGCGGTACATGAATCTTCTATTTATGGCAGAGATAATGATAAAAAGAAACTCAAAGACTTTTTGATGTCAGAAGATGCTCGTGAGGGTGACGGTAAAATAGGAGTAGTTTCCATCGTGGGTATGGGAGGGCTTGGCAAAACAACCCTTGCCAATCTCCTTTACAATGATCCAGAAGTGAAAGAAAAATTTAATTTGAACGCCTGGGCACACATCTCCAAAGATTTTGATGAGGTCAAGGTCACTAAAGCCCTTCTTGAATCGATCACTAAAAAATCACCTGAGGCTAATAACTTGAATACTCTACAAGTGGAACTGCAGAAAAGTTTGAGCGGTAAAATGTTTTTGCTAGTATTGGATGACATATGGGATGTGGACTATGTTGCTTGGGATAGTCTGAAGAACATCTTTAATGTTGGGGAAGCAGGAAGCAGGATCGTTATCACAACACGAAATGAAAGAGATGCACTATTTATGAAAACCTTTCTTCCGATCTACAATTTACAACGCCTGGAAACTAAAGATTGTTGGTCTTTACTTGCCAAACATGCATTTGCAGCAAGTAACTTCCAGCAATGCTCCGACCTAGAAGAAATTGGGAGAGAAATCGCCCAAAAATGCGATGGCTTACCACTAGCTGCGGTAGCACTCGGAGGTCTTCTTCGTATCAAATTGTCCCCAGATCACTGGAATCATGTACTAAAGAGTAACATCTGGGAATTGGAAAATACTAAGCTGCAACCAGCTTTGCTATTGAGCTATCATTATCTTCCGGGTCATTTAAAAAGATGCTTTGCCTACTGTGCAATTTTTCCAAAGAACTGCGAGTTAGAGAAAGAGGAAATAGTTCAGCTATGGATTGCAGAAGGCTTAGTTCTTCATCCCAAGAGTGAGAAAAGTTGGGAAGAAGTAGCAGAAGAATACTTTGATGAACTAGTGTCAAGGTCAATGATCCAACGTAGCTCTGTTCATGGGAAAGAAATATTTGAAATGCATGACCTCATGAATGATTTAGCTACAACGGTTTCATCTCCATATTGTGTGAGGCTTGATGAACAAAAAGAAGTAGAAAGTCTTGAAAGGATGCGTCATTTGTCATACAATCGAAATTTTAACAACTCTTATAATAAGTTTGATAGATTGTGTGGATTGAAAGGTCTGCATACCTTCTTGTCTTTACCATTGCAAGATTGGTGGTTGTTAGACAGTTGCATGTCAGACAAGGCAGTAGGCGACTTGTTGCTAGCAATGAAGCACTTACACTCATTGTCTTTGTCAGGGTGCAGACTTATGACTAAGGTCCCCACCTCTATTGGAAATTTGATATACCTAAGATACTTGAATCTCTGTGACACTAACATTGTAAGGCTGCCTTCTGAAACATGCAAGCTTGTCAATCTTCAGACCTTGATAGTGTCAAATTGTAGAAGCCTCATTGAATTGCCTGAGGACGTGGGGAAATTGGTGAATCTACGCAACCTTGACGTTAGTGGCACTCCACTAAGGGAATTGCCGGTACAAATAACCAAATTAAAAAATCTCCAAACTTTGTCGGACTTCATTGTCAGCAAGCAATGTGATGGATTGAAGGTTGGAGAGCTGGGAAAGCTTCCCCATCTTAAAGGATATCTTTCCATCTCAGAGCTTCAAAATGTTAACGACCCTTCTGACGCTTCTCAAGCAAATTTGGAGATGAAAAAACAAATTGACGAGTTGATATTAAAATGGCATCACCCTGCTCCTTCAAATTCAAATTTACAAATTCAAAGTGTTGTGCTTGAACGGTTGCAACCCGCAATAAATTTGAAGAGTCTCACCATTGAGGGCTATGGTGGAACCAACTTTCCAAATTGGTTGGGGGATTCTTCATATGGCAACATGGTTTCTTTAGTCATCAAGAATTGTGATAATTGTTCCTGTCTACCACCCATTGGGCAATTAGGTAATCTAAAAGAACTCTTTGTTGAAGGGATGAAATCAGTAAAGAGTGTTGGTGCTGAGTTCTATCATGGAAGTGGTAGTGGTCCTTCATTTCAACCATTTCCATCCTTAGAGACTCTGTCATTTGAAGATATGCCAGAGTGGGAGGAATGGAACTTGATTGGAGGTACCACTACAGAGTTTCCTGCCCTAAGATGTCTAATACTGCGCCGATGTCCGAAACTCAAAGGAAACATACCCACCAACCTTCCTTCCTTAACTAAGCTTGAGTTATGGGATTGTCCTCTATTGGTGGAGCCATGGAGTTCAGATGATAATAGCAACATGACTCGGAGTATTAATGATTGTGAGAATATGAAATACATTGCTCACGAATCCTTGCACAATTACACATCACTTGAGGATTTGGGAATTTACCGTAGTTGTTACTCAATGACATCGTTTACCTTGGGCACTTTTCCTGTTCTCAAAACTCTGAGTATTCTTGGTTGTGAAAAACTGAAGTCTATAGTAATTGCAGAAGATGCGTCACAGAAACAAACTCTCTCCTCTCTTAGTAGCATCTCAATTTGGGGTTGTGATGAACTGGAGTCAATTTCCTTTGGTGGAATAGGATTAGGATTGTCCATTCCTAACCTCGATTATTTGGCTGTGTTTTCGTGTAAGAAGCTTCGTTCACTACTAGAACCAATGAACACTCTAGTAGGGGTTTTGCGTGAAATGAGAATTTCTAATCTTCCAAATCTGCAATCCATTGGCAAAGATGGTTTTCCTATCAATTTACGGACACTGGGAATTGGCTCTATTGGAGGGGCTTTGTGGAATACAAGAGTTTGGGAACACCTTCCTTGTCTTTCAGAGTTGGAAATTACAGGTGGTGATATCGTGAAGGCGCTGATGAAAATGGAGGTGCCATTGCTACCCACTTCTCTCGTGACCCTATTGATCTATAAACTTGGTGATATAGAATGCTTGGATGGGAAGTGGCTTCACCATCTCACCTCTCTTCAAAAGCTTTCGATTGCAGATGCTCACAACCTCAAGTCGTTGCCAGAAGAGGGATTTCCTTCCTCTCTTTCCGAACTAACTATCATTAAATGTCCATTGCTGGAAGCAAGATTGCAGGATAAGCAAGGGAAAGAGTGGAGTAAGATTGCTCACATTCCCGTCATTCAAATCAACGAAAAAAGGATCGAATGAGTGAGTGTCGTGTGACTTGTGTCATCATGGTGAGTCACTGAAATACTATTTTCTTCTTTGTTTTGTATTATTATGCAATCTATTTCCTTTTTCTTTTCCTGACTCCAAGTTAATTTTTGTTATTTTCAACAGTCACATAAAGTATATTAAACATGCGGTTGTGAGCATAGAAAGAATTAAAATAATGACGATAATTCATGTTTCCAATTTTTATGATGTGAGCTAAGAAGTCAGTACTCTGTTTTTGTCAACAAAAAAAAAACTCTCAGAAGTTATACTCATTTTAATTAATTGATATTCCATTTTAGCCAATGATTCCATATTCCATTTGCTTATAATTTTTATATACTTGAATGTAAAATCATCATCTATGCTATAACGTTGAAGTGCATTATAAGATGCTTGTATTATACATTTATCATCTATGTAAAATATTGAATACATTATGTATGCTTGTTTTATATAACCTAAGTCTTTGAAGAAGCTTTAAGAGAGTGAGGGTTGATTGGTCATAGCCCAAAATTGGTAAGAATAAAGGTCTTGGTGTGGCTTTAGTTTGTGGTAAGAATATTATACATTTTATTGGCCCAAATTTCAATCATGCATTTTCTCTAGATATAAGTTTCGTAATTGGAAAAAGAGATAGTTTGGTTCATTGGATGATTAGATCAGCTGAGAGGTGTGCAATTGATAATGTTAGGTACCGGAAGGCCTGATCTAAAACACATGCTTAGGCAATTTGAAAACCAGCATGACAAAATAAGGGTATGTGCTAGCCTTTCTATGAAGATGGCTCATAGGATAACTACAGGAGAAGACATATTGCTCCTGCCATCAAGATTTGAGCCTTGTGGATTGAACAAACTACATTGGTCAGCTGCCTAAGGAACTTATTTTCTTTGGATTAGTAGTCGGTTAGTTTATTTAGTAATAGATTATTTGACTTATTTAAAAGACTTAGTCTATATATATATATAGGGAGCGTATCAAGTGAGAACTAGTTCTTACCGAGATAAATGAGAACTCTTAATTATAACCGTTAGATTAAAAGTAACGGTTCAGATTACACCATTAATTACAATATCTCTTATGATTGTTTCCTTATTAATTAAAATTACATAAGAACTTGTAATTAATGACATAATCTGAACCGTTAATTTTAATCTAACAGTTATAATTAAGAGTTCTCATTTATCTCGGTAAGACGTTCCCCATATATATATATATATATATATATATATATATATATATTAGACTTTTAAGTCCATCTCACTTGCATCTTGAGTTTTTTCAACAAACCAAACATTGGATTTTAGAAAGTTTAGCTCGGTGATAACACTTTTCGCAAAAGCGTTACTTCCGTTCTAATACAGCAGTAAAATACTAAAGTATTAGGTATCGTATCCACAGAGACTTGGTGATATTGTCAGCCGTTCAATCAGATTTTCAAATCTTAAGTTAAGAGATAGTTGTTTGTTTGTTTTGTGAACTTTAAAACTAAGAACGATAATTTGATACAAGGAATTAACAAGTGATAAAAAGATGTTGAGATTAGATTTTATTAACTTATTCCAATGTATTTAATTAGTTCATATACATAACTCTATTTTATTCATTGATTCATCATCACCGTATCATCCAAGTTAGCTAATTTCTTAGACTAATATGAAATCAACAACTAATTTGCGTAAACAAAGATTCCTCAACTATTTAAGCAAATAGTAGCATTAAGATTAGGTGATCTATTTGACTAGAAAACATGATTCTATTCCTAGATATCAAGCTTAATAGGCAGGGACGGAGCTTGGTAGGAGCCCAAGGGGGCTGTGGTACCCTTCAAAAAAAATGAATTTTTTTTACTATGCTACTGCGCACGGGACTCCGTCTTTAAAATGCACACAATGTTCAACAAATGCAAAATAAAAGTGATTTAAAATTGATTCCGACCCCACTATCCACGTGCTGGAGACAAAATAGTGAAGCATCACTTTCATTCAATTTAAGTGATAAAAACCAAAGCACCACTGTCACCGATTTAATGTTCATTCAATTTAATTGTTTTAAAATATAAATTGAGTTGAAAAAGAAATAGCTGGTAGCTTTAGTTCTGATTCAATTATTGATGATTTCAAGTTTTCAAAAGAACGAATGGCAGCACTTTAATTCTAGGTACGTATCTCTTAATATATATATAAATTTTGTTGTGTTGATGCTATTTTGAATCTTTGGTAGTTACGGCTCCCCTCAATATTTTGGGCAAGCTCCGTCACTGTTAATAGGTGATTGAATTTAGGACATAATTAACCAAAAGCTTATTTTCCAATACAACTTTTAGATTCAAAAATCAAGTATAGGAGATCAAACTATAACAAGCATTAAGAGCAAAAATCAATCACTAAATCAATTCATAAAAAGAGACATATATTACTAAGTTAAGTTCAATACATGAATATAAGATAACTAAACCCAACCTCAACAAATGAGAGTTTAGCTATTCATTTTCATGATAGCTATGATACAAAATATAAAAGAGATGAAAAATCTCAAGAATGTAGCACCATTGATCCCTCAAGATGATGCTCCAAGCTTCAATTCCTCAATTCCTTTCGTTCTTTCCTTTGTAGTGTGTGAAATATATTTCAATGTATGATGCTCCTTAAAGTTCAAAAATGAAGTTCTATTTATAGGAAAATTTGTTAGCTAAGCTAAAGCATGAGGTTGCTTAGCTAACAAATGGTGTACTGCCGCCCTTGCATCATCTTTCTTGTTAGCTAAGCTAAGGCATGAGGTTGCTTAGCTAAAAAATGGTGTGCTGCCACCTTTTCATTCTCTTTCTTGTTAACTAAGCTAAAGCTTGATGTTGCTTAGCTAACAAAACTGTGTGCTGCCGCCTTTGCCTTCTCTATGTTGTTAGCTAAGCTAAGGCTTGATGTTGCTTAGCTAACAAAACTGTGTGTGGCCGCCCTTGCATTTCCTGTCTTCATGGCGAAGCAACGCTATTCTGGCTCAGCGAATGTTAGCTTTTGCTTAGCTACCAGTGTCTTTTGATTTTGCTTCTTTTTGATTTCTTTGAGCTTTGCTTAACACCTATGTGCACAACTTTCATATAAAAGGATTAACTTCATACATTTGCAATATTTACTAATATTTATGGAAAAAGTTAAATTAATTTGCAATTAAATCAAATAAGTGCTTATAAATTGTTTAGGATTTTGAAGTAAATTAAGCACTTATCACTCGGCGTAACATATTCCGCTTAATTATAGGGTTAAAATCGGTGTTTTAAAAATCGAACCAACTAAAGAGTGTTGCGCCCGAAAAAGTCCCCGAGGGAGAACCTTTCTCGTTCACAACTTTTCCTAAGACAATGAAGCCGCCACCAATATTTATTAAGGAAAATATTAGGAAAACCTTTTTGGAAAGCGATTGGTCTTGCGAAACTAGAGAATAGGGTTCGGGGGTCGGTTACGCGCAGGGAAGGTGTTAGTACCCGACACGTCCTCTCTACTGAGAGGGAACCTTTAATTAAATGTGTGGTTTTAGTGTGTTGACTTGAAAATACTTAATTTTGCCTCTCTACTTCTTATTGAAAAATTCTTAATGAAAATCTTTATTTATTATGAAAAAGAAAAGGGGGAAGAATGGGTTTTTAGAAAAAAGACGCTTGACGGGACATGGCCCGCTCCTACGTATCTCCCGGTGCGATGGAGAACTCAAAGCTACGTAGTTCTTCTTTGTCTTTTTGAAAAGGTTTTTGTCTTTTATCTTTTTAGTGAGTTTTCGAAATAGGACGAGCATTTAGTGAATGATTAAACTAACCAAGGTTATGGGTAATCGCCGCTAAGTACTCTTGAAAATGAGAGTCACCACCGCCAGTCAGACGAACAAAGGTTCTGATTGACTATTAGTAGCAACTCGTTTTTTATTTACTCTTTTAGAAAGTGGTTTTCCAAAGAGATTGATTGGCACGAATGATCAAACTAACAAAGGTTATGAGTGATCATCGCTTGTTGTTCTTTGGGGAAAAAGACATCGCCACCAATGGCTAGACGAACAAAGGTTCTGATTAACCACTAGCGACGATGGGTTGAAAATGATTTTAGAAAGGAAAATGTTTTTGTTCTGAAAATGATCTTGGTTTGCGAAAGTGATTATTTTTTGTTACGAAAATAACTCTTTTCTTTTCGTTATGCAAATGCTAAACTTTTTATGGTTGCGCTTGACGAGAATGTGACTCGCTCCTACGTATCCCAAATGGGAATCAAAGCGACGTAGTTCTAACGAGCCTTGAAAAGGAAAGTCTTTTTGCTTTGGCTTTGAAAAGTGAAGGGCGTTCATAATGATCAAACTAACAAAGGTTATGGGTGATCATTACTAACACTTGCCATGATTTTTGATGCTTGAGAAAATATCTTTTGAAATTGAAAGCATTCATGATAATCAAACTAACAAAGGTTATGGGTGATTATCACTAGCACTCCATTGTTAATAATCATGCAAGCAGAGGCTTCGCAAGACTACTAACAAAGTTTTTGATTTTGAAGAGTTTTCGCAATTGGATTAATTTTTGTTCGGGGAAACATTTATCCATCATTTGGAAAAAAAGGTTTGTGAAATAAAAGAGTTCGCTTAGGGAAAAGAAACGAAATTTTAAAAAAAAGAGAAACAGGGGGCGTAGTAGTAAAATAAGAGTGTAAATAAAAAGAGGGCTGTATTATTAAAACTGGGGTGCAGATAGTGAGCCCAGCTTGTTTTTGTAAGCTGGGCTGCGTTTTTTTTTTCTGATGGGCTTAGGGGGGAGGCGTGCGAAGTAAACCGTGGGGGGTGTAAATAACAATCTGAATAATAAAAAAAACGTGAAAAGACGAAATTACCCTTGTGTCATACTATAAAAGCCTAAATCTAAAATTGGAAACCCTAATTTCTTCTATCCTCACGCGGCGCCTCACCCCCCCCCCCCCCCAAATATCCAACCCTAAAATTTTCTCTCTCTTTGCCTTACGCCGTATGAACCCCCCTCTCTCTCCTTACACCGCCGCGTTTGCTTCCCTCCCCCTCAACTGTGACCTCGCCTCCCTCTCCTCTACTCCATTTCCGTTCTTCGCCTCCCAACCATGGCCAGCCGAATCCATTCGCGTTTTTCTCTTTTTCTTTACCACCAAATCGCAACCTCTTTCCACTAACCCTCCTCTCGCTCTCTATCTCCTCACCGCCACCAACGACGAAAATGGGGAGAGGGGAATGGTCATGGTGGCTGCGATGGCCGTGGTGTTGTTTTTGGTGGCGACGTAGTGATTTTGATGGTGGTCATACGGTGGCGGTTCGTGAGATCGTGACTGTAAGATGGTGGTTGAGATGATCGTTTGGTGTTTTAAGGGGTGGTGGCCGGAGGTAGTGATTTTGGTGGCTGTTTGGTGCGAGGAGGGAGACGGTGGTCACGGTGGCCGAAAACAGTGAGTGGCTGCAGTTGGGTGTTTGGGGAGTATTCGGTGATGGCTGAGGGGAGGGTTTTAGCCGTGGGGTGGTGCTGGTTCGGTGACGGAGATGACCACCGTACAGTGGTCACGCGTTTCTGGTTCAGTTTTGGAGGCCGGCGAAGGGGGGCTGTTGACGGTGGTGTACGGGGAGGCGACAGTGAGGCTACGGTGGTGACGGTGGTTGGAGCAGCGGCGACCACCACACACGGTGGTCGGAGTAGAGGTATGGTTACCTTCTCCCTTTCCCTCTCATACTACTGTTGTTTTCTTTTTTGTGCTTCTAAAAATTTTGTGGGTAGTGTATATCGGTGTGTCTCTTTTTGCATCTGTGTGTTGTTGTTGGTCTGAGCTGAGGATGATATTGGTCATGGGATAAAAAAACGAGAGGGAGAGGGGACAGTGGTGGAGGAAAGGGGTGTATTTTTTGCTCCTTTTTTTTTACTCCTAATTTTTGGTTCTGCTCATTTATTTTATAATTTCTAAAGAAACTCTAATTGATTTTCAACAACAACATTGTGCCTAGAGACTTTCTCCAGTTACTGTTTCTCTCTCTCGCTTTGAAACAAACGGATTTATATTGCATTATTTCTATATTCTACAAAGACTGATTGGCAAACAGGTATTTGAAACCATTAAAGAAAGAGATTCAGCATGTCTTTGAAACAATATGCAGATAAGTATGTATTTGTAAAGGACCAACCTGTTTTCCTTGCTGTAAAAAAACGATCCTCCCCTCTTGCCTACTGCTTCTTTTGGTCCTAAAACCTCTTTGTGCTCTCTGACTTTATCTCTATTATGTGTGTTTTGTTACTGTCTGTGCCTATTGCTGACTGTGTGTATATTGTTGTCTTTGTTACTGTTTGTTCCCCCCTTAACATTGTTTCTGTTCATGGTATTTATAGGCAAGAGATGTGGTGTAGTGTGGGTGCTGAGCAGGGGATCAAAACCCTAAGGGGACCAGTTTGTTGCTGTTGCAGTGACACAGAGTGGAGCAGCAAGGGGATGGCAGCAGGGTTGCTGCCACTGCAGCAATGTTTTTGCTGAAACTGGAAAAAGCAAAGGGCAAGATGAAAGGAGCTTGAGCCCCATTCTAAAAAAGTGTTACAGCAGCGCCCCTGTCCTTTAATTTTTGTATTGTTTTTTAATTAATAATTTTTTTTGTAAGAAAAGAGTTGACTTCTCTTTTTTGTACTATTCTGCCTTTTTAATTTTTGTTTGTGTGTGTAACAAAATAAACAAAGGGACAGCTAGTTTTGATTTATTATTACTATTTATTTATTATTATTTTTTTTATGACAATAAAAGCGGTAAAAACAATGCGCACCGACGCAACGACTCGCGCACAACTCGAAACGACACGCGCGCCCGCGTTAGGACTAGGAGCACTTACGCAATTCGAAAACGCACGTAATGCCCCCGATAGTAGGACATACGTACAGTTTAGGCGTGACACGCGTAAGCTACTATTATTATTTTTCTTATTTTTCGGGACCCTCTTTTGAAGACAAAGCGAGTGTCAAACAAAATTGCTGCATGAGAGTGCCAAAGACACCCGCGTTTAAAACAATATGCGAAGCGATAAAATTTTGGGATTTTCCAATTAGTCGGACAAAATTAGGGTATGACAGCTGCCCCTCTTTATTCGGATTTTACCAAGAAATATGAATTGGCCGAGACATATTTCGAAGATAAAATATGAATAAAGAATTCAAAAATTATACCAATTTTGTCTACTTGGAGAAACCCGAATTTTCTTTTTCTGCTTCTTTTTTTTTCTTTTTTTGAATCAACACTTGGAGCGTTGATGAGGAAACGATAAACGAAATGGTTAACAACATGCACGCTAACTGCGAAAAGGCAAGGAAAGCGCTAAATGAAGAAAACGATAAAGAAAGCGGTAAAATGCCAGGCTGCCTAAAACCTGTAAACGAATCCTTGCGAATCCGAGTTTGCACGTGGCTTTGAGGAGCACGCATCCTGAGAATCTCTGGTCATTCGAGCGACCGGGGGGATCGTTATCAGCTCCGAAACTGATATACTGATCAATGCACGGCATCCACTGTATCTTAGGCTGATACAACTATTCCGTTGAACCTCACATGGGGTTGCGGTCCATCGCGTTGCTCGTACACGATGTGAGACCTGGGCAGAAGGGAGCGATGATCTCTCTGGGCTCCAATCCGCAGTACGCGCCATGAGCGCTCTCTTTTCTTTTCTCTTTTTTCTTTTCTTTTTTGTTTCTCTCTTTCCTTTTTTTTAACTCCCAACTTGGGGAGCATTTCCTGGAATCTGAAGGCGAGCATTAACACTGCGGTGTTCATCCTCTCTCACTTGTCTGCAGCTGAAAAATGCACCAACGCATGCAATGCAAATGCCATGATTGCTATTTTCTTTTCTTTTTCTTATGATGAATGTAATGCAACTGTCTGAATTTTCTTTTCTTTACTTTATTATTATTATTTTCTATGTTTGAGGAGTGTGTGATTTTATGCTTGGTGAATGTAATGCATGACTTTATTTGTTTATTGCTCTTTTGCTTTTTCAACCTTCTTCTTTTCTCTTCTTCTTTTTTTTATTTATTATTTTTTCATATATATTTTTCTTTTTGTGCTCCTTTGCTCTTTTGGCTTTTCCTTTGCTGGTCCGACCCACTCGCGGGACTTGCGTTATGAGACACCATGATTATCTATGATAATTATTCGGGAGCCGAGCTTCGTCCTCTTGTTTTAATGCAATCAGCGCTTCTTATTTGATTTTTGTGAGTTTACTTGACTGAAAGATCATCTTTTTTGTTATCATTTTCAAAAATTTCGCAATGATCTTAATGCTATGACTTATGCACATTTCCATGATTTATTTATCATCTACCATAAAACGTAGTTTAAAATCAAAAATGAAAAGAAAGCAACAATAAGACAACAAAATTGATAGAGTGAAAAGTTTAGACTTTTATTCACATGGAAATCAGACATGCAGAATGTCACGCTGACTGAAAAGAGCACATTGGAAATTTTCTAAAACAATAGAATGGACGCAGCAGATCTTATGAATATTCTTTGTCTCTGGAGCGTTCGATGCCAACCGCTCATACTTGCAGCTTTGATCACCCTTTTATCCAAGCTTTTGGAAGCACTGCTTGCCCCTTTTCTTTTTATGTCCAACTTTTCTGACCCTAATTTTTGCCTGGATCGCCCTTTTGGGTTTTCAATCCACCGGGTCGCTCAATTTTGCCTAGGCCGCCCTTTCGGGTTTTCAACCTAGCGAGCTAATTCTTGCTTGGCTCATCTTTCTCTTTTTTCTTTTATTTTTCTCAGGCGTAATATTTCTTGACTGAATCTGAATTGACTGGGTTCTTGAGTTCTTCGCCATCCATGTTGGTGAGTATTAATGCTCCTCCAGAAAAGGCTTTCTTCACCACATATGGCCCTTCATAACTTGGGGTCCATTTCCCACGGGAGTCACTCTGAATAGGCAGGATCTTCTTGATCACCAGGTCGCCTTCGCTGAATTCTCGGGGACGAACCTTCTTGTCGAAAGCTGTCTTCATCCTTTGTTGATACAACTGGCCATGACACAAGGCAGCAATTCTTTTCTCCTCAATGAGATTCAGCTGATCCAGACGAGCTTGGACCCATTCTGCTTCTTCCAACTTGGTTTCCATCAGCACCCGTAGGGAGGGTATCTCAACTTCAATAGGGAGGACTGCTTCCGACCCATACACCAAAGAGAAGGGAGTTGCCCCGGTTGAAGTACGCACTGAGGTACGATACCCGTGCAAAGCAAAAGGAAGCATCTCGTGCCAATCTTTGTAGGTTACTACCATCTTTTGCACAATCCTCTTAATATTCTTATTGGCTGCTTCGACTGCCCCGTTCATCTTAGGGCGGTATGGAGAAGAATTATGATGTTTGATCTTAAACTCTGTGCACAATTCTTTCATCATCTTACTGTTTAGATTGCTACCATTGTCCGTGATGATTTTATCCGGGAGACCATAGCGACACACCAGGTCCTTTTTTACAAACTTGGCAACCACAGAACTGGTTATGCTGGGATATGAGGCAGCTTCAACCCATTTGGTGAAGTAATCAATTGCAACTAGGATGAAGCGGTGCCCGTTTGACGCCTTGGGCTCTATGGGACCAATGACATCCATGCCCCACATTGAAAATGGCCAAGATGCAGTCAAGACATTTAATGAAGCCGGTGGCACATGTATATGATCAGCATAAATCTGGCATTTGTGGCACTTTCTTACAAAACTGTAGCAATCTGACTCCATCTGCAGCCAATAATAGCCAGCCCTTAATATCTTCCTTGCCATAGTATGCCCGTTGGAATGAGTCCCGAACGAGCCCTCATGCACCTCACTCATGATCCTTTCTGCCTCCTTCTTCGCCACACACCTAAGGAGTATTTTATCATGATTCCTCTTGTAGAGCACCTCGCCACTCAAGAAGAAATTCATTGACAGCCTTCTAAGTGTTCGTTTATCATTTTCCGATGCCCCTGGAGGATACTCTCTGTTCAGGATATACTGCTTGATGTCATGATACCAAGGTTTATCATCTCCGTTATCTTCAATTGCTGCGCAGGAGTAGGAGTGTGCCGGCAAACCTCGATGCTGGATTCTGATCTGGGTCAGGTTCTTATCACAATTGATATTAAACATTGAAGCTAAAGTGGCCAGTGCATCTGCCAACTGATTCTCTTTGCGAGGAAAATGTTGAAATGTGATTTCTTCGAAGGACTCAACCAATTCTCGGATGTAGTCTCTGTACAGTATCAACTCGGGATCTCTGGCTTCCCAATCTCCGTTCACTTGATGGATAACTAGGGCCGAGTCTCCATACACATCTAATCTTTTAACTTTCCAGTCTAGAGCTGCCTGAATACCCAGAATACATGCCTCGTACTCCGCAATATTATTTGTGACATAGAAGCTCAATCTAGTAGTGAATGGCATGAAGCGATTGTCAGGGGACACCAGCACTGCCCCAGCCCCGTGCCCATAACTGTTGGAAGCACCGTCGAACACTACTCTCCACCTTTCATTCTCTGGGGATCTTCCTTCGTTAAATAAAGCCATAATGTCCTCATCTGGGAACTCACACTGCATCGACTGGTAATCTTCAATGGGCTGATGTGCCAGGTACTCAGCTAGCGCACTACCTTTGATGGCCTTTTGAGTGACATAAAGAAGATCATATTCTGACAACTGCATCTGCCATCTGGCAATTCTTCCTGTAAGCGCAGGCTTCTCGAAGATATACTTGATAGGATCCATCTTTGACACCAACCAAGTGGTGTGACTTAACATGTATTGTCTCAAGCGATGAGCAGCCCAAGCCAAGGCGCAACAAGTCTTTTCTAGTAACGAATACCTCGTCTCACAATCGGTGAACTTCTTGCTCAGATAATAAATTGCATGCTCTTTCTTGCCAGTTTCGTCATGTTGTCCTAACACACAACCCATTGAATTTTCTAGCACGGTCAAATACAGAATCAACGGTCTGCCATGCACCGGAGGCATTAAAATAGGCGGATTCTGTAGGTATTTCTTAATCTTCTCGAAAGCTTCTTGGCAATCATCATTCCACTTAGTCTCTTGATTCTTGCACAACAATTTGAAAATCGGCTCACATGTGGCAGTTAACTGGAAGATAAACCTGGAAATGTAGTTCAGTCTTCCGAGAAAACCCCGAATTTCTTTTTCTGTCTTAGGAGCAGGCATCTCGAGAATTGCACGCACTTTATCTGGGTCAACCTCTATCCCCTTTTAACTGACAATAAACCCCAATAGTTTTCCTGATCTCACCCCAAAGGTGCATTTAGCCGGATTTAACCTGAGCTTGAACTTTCTCAACCGTCAAAGAGTTTCCGCAAATTAACAACGTGCTCTTCATCTGTTCTGGACTTTGCGATCATATCGTCCACGTACACCTCGATCTCTTTGTGCATCATATCGTGGAACAACGTGACCATAGCTCTTTGGTAAGTAGCGCCGGCATTCTTCAACCCAAACGGCATGACCTGATAGCAGAACGTTCCCCAGAGAGTTGTGAAGGTAGTCTTCTCCATATCCTCAGGAGCCATTTTAATCTGATTATACCCTGAATACCCGTCCATGAAGGAGAAAAGGGAGTGTTGTGCTGTGCTGTCTACTAGGACATCAATATGGGGCAAGGGAAAACCGTCTTTGGGACTGGCACGATTCAGATCTCTGTAATCGACACACATTCTAACTATTCCATCCTTTTTAGGCACTGGCACAATGTTAGCCACCCACTGTGGATACTTGGCTACGGCTAGGAAACCAGCGTCAAACTGTTTCTTCACTTCATCTCTGATCTTTAAAGACATCTCAGGCTTCATCCTCCTTAACTTCTGTTTAACCGGAGGGCACTCAGGCTTGACTGGAAGCTTGTGCACCACTATATCAGTATCTAACCCGGGCATATCTTCATACGACCATGCAAAGACATCAATGTAGTCACGCAGGAGTTGAACCAACTTCTCATGCTCACTCTTTTTCATTGAAGTGCCAACCTTGACTTCTTTCTTTTCGCCCTCTGTGCCTAAATTGATGATCTCAATAGTTCCCCCATGTGGCTGAATAACCTTTTCTTCTTGCTCAACCATTCTCATCAATTCCGGAGGAGTTTCCCAGTCATCCTCAGCATCCTCCTCAGCTTGATTAACGGGGTAATCAAAATTAACATATGAACCGCTGGCATCATTATTTTCAGAGGTATTCATTTTAGATCTGCATTTGCGGGAATAGAAAAGCAATGAACAAGCAAAAATAGAGACACAAAAAAGCTATTTTTATTTATTTGAGAATTCAAAACTACATTTTATTGATAGATGATATCTAAAAGAAAACATGCATGCCCCTATGAAAATGTCCTAAAGCCTTGGGCAGAGCCAAAGGATTTGCATTACAAAGATCATTACTTTGAAATGAAAACAACAGGGAAATCAGCGATCTTCCAGTTGCCAATTTCTTCTCCTGCAACACTGCGACGAACCAGGCCCTGATCCTCGCCTTCTTCAACTAACTCTTCCTCGATGACAGCTATTTGATTAGGGTTCAGCATACCAGCACTCCTGAAATTCCGCTTGAGGTCATCTATGGGAACCATCATCAATCGGGGTTCTCTCCCCTGAAGCCTAGCCAATCTCTTCTCACGCTTTTCCTCAGCCATTCTTCTCTTCTCAGCTAGAGTGGGCCAATAACCTAACCCACGTCTGTCCTTGTATTCTCGCAGATGCACAAGTGACAGAATTCCTTGCTCAGATCTTCCTAGCCCCTTCCCAATCTAATAGCCACTCTTCAGCATAACTTTTGCTACCATAACATCAGCATTGGACCACTTGGGTACAGGTACTGGGGATTCTTCACTTACGAACACAGCGTTCGCAATTTCTAAGGATTGAAAGGCGGATTCGAGGGATTCCTCTGCAGCTTCAATATAATGAGAGGGGACAGGTTTGCTGATTGTGAACTCCTCCTCCCGACAGACAACTACAAGCTTATCGTCGACTATAAACTTGAGTTTTTGGTGAAGTGTCGAAGGGACAGCGCCTGCTGCATGGATCCAAGGTCTCCCCAAGAGACAGCTGTATGAGGATTCAATATCCAAAATTTGAAAAGTCACATAGAACACCTCAGGCCCTATTTGCATTGGGAACTCCATTTCCCCTATGACTTCTTTCTTAGACCCATCAAAGGCTCTGACCAGGGTTGAGCTGGGTTTCATGTAGGAACAATCCACCTCTAACTTGTTCATCGTTGATCTGGGCATAACATTCAATGAGGATCCATTGTCAATGAGAACCCTGGAGAGTGCATATTCACCGCACTTCACTGAGATATGCAACGCCTTATTGTGCCTCTTCCCCTCTGGGGTGAGTTCATCATCAGTGAAGGTAATGTAATTAGATGCAACGATGTTCCCAACTATACCATCCAACTGATTAACAGTAATATCTTGGGCGACATGGGCCTCATTTAGTACTTTAACCAAGGCGTCACGGTGGGCTTCTGAGTTTAGTAGTAGGGACATGATGGAAATTTTGGCTGGGGTGTGGTGTAGCTGATCCACCACTTTGTAGTCACTCTGTCGCATTATCTTCAAGAATTCAGCAACCTCTGGGTCTGACACCCTTCTATTTATCATAGGCTCCGGCTCTACATTCTTTCCTTTTCGGACTCTCTCTTCTGTTGCCTTAGAAGGATCCTCTTCCTGAGCTTGGGGAACATACACACGCCCACTTCTAGTTACCCCACTACTTCCTGCAATATTTGTGATGTCAAGAGCAGCTTGAGATCTCGGAGCTGGAATTGGCACACTGTAGCTCCATGGGACATCATTGTTCTTCTGGCTAGGAGCTGGAACTGGGATCACAATAGTCTTTGGTCTTGCCACAGCCGAATTCCGACTGTATGGCACCTCGATAGGTCTCTGCACATCTCTACCCCCATCTGATTGGAAGGTCAGAACATCCTCCTCTCTCCCCTGTATACCCATCTGGATGATGTGGCGGTCCATCAGATCCTGTAACACCACCTTGAATGCTTCACATGCTCCCACACAGCTGACATTAGTACAAACTCCTTTCTGAACACAACCCATTCCAATAATCCCGCATTTGCACAATTCTGCATGAATGACTTCTAGGGGAGTCTGAATATCTTCTGCTGATCTGATTAGGGACTGCTCTTTCATATCCATGATTGCATTAATGGCGTGCTTCCCATGACCAGGCAACGGGTTAGTCGCGATATTTGGATCCTCCTGCTTGAAAGTTATGCCTTTTTTGTCTATCAAGTCTTGCACCACTATCTTGAAGGCTTTGCAATCCTCCACAACATGCCCAACTGCTCCTTCGTGGAAAGCACAGGTACTATTGGGGTTGTATCCTCTGAAGTAAGGTGGTTGAACAGGTTTCATGGGTCTTGTATTGATGAGCTTATTGGTGATGAGGTAATTGAAAAGGTCAGTGTATGACATGGGAATTGGGTCAAAGGTTGTTCTGTTTTGATAGGTCCTTTGGTGGTTGCTTTGGTTGTTGTTTTGGAATGGATGGACTGTTTGCGGGGGAGTGGGGACTGGGATGTTGGGTGGCTGGTATGGTGGGCTGATAGTGATGGTATTGGTTTCCCCCTCTTTCTTTTTGGGAAAGCCGGAGAATGGCTTCTTTTGGGAACTTGTGTTACCTGTGGATCCCTGTGCAATCTTTCCACTTCTCAATCCGTTCTCCAATCTCTCTCCCACAATCACCACATCTGAAAAATTGGATGATGCACTGCTGATCAGACGATCATAATATAGCGGTGGTAAGGTTTCCATGAACATAGAAACCAATTCTTTGTCTAAAAGAGGAGGTGTGACTTGTGCGGCCAAAGCCCTCCATCGCTGGGCGTACTCCTTGAATGATTCATTTTCCTTCTTGCTCATATTCTGCAGCTGTGTTCGGTCTGGCGCCATGTCCGTATTGTATTGATATTGCTTGAGGAATGCATCTGCTAAATCCTTCCAGCAGCGGACTTGGGATGGCTCTAACTTCATATACCAATTAAGGGATGCCCCGGCAAGGCTATCTTGGAAGCAATGGATTAGCAATTTGTCATCACAGGAGTAGGTAGACATCTTCCTACAATACATCGTCAAGTGACTCTTTGGGCAGGTCGCACCTCTGTACTTGTCAAAATCGGGGACCTTGAATTTTGGCGGCAACACCACATCAGGAATAAGGCATAGGTCTCTGGCCTCCCTAGCCCTGGAGCCAAAGCCTTCAATCATTCTTAGTCTTTCTTCTAACATCTGGAACTGCTCTTTGGTCTGTTGGTGCTCAGCGGAATAGACTTGAGGGGAATGACTTACACCATAAGGAGGTGGAGGCATTGAGTGCTGAACCTGAGGGTAAACGGAGTTTCCGAACACAAAGCCTTGAGTCTGTGGAAAGGCAGCTGGCTGTGGAGTGAGGTTCTGAGGAGTAGGCTGAGGTATAACAATTGGATGCGGGATCTGAACCTGGGGTTCACCAGTCATTCCTTCTGATCCGACAGGCGTTGGCTGTACATTCTCAACTATTGCCACGGGACTAGCTCCTGGGTTAGCCCCTTGATTTGGAGGAATATAACCCAAAGGAAGGCCATAAGGAGGCCACTGAGCAGCTTGAAAGTCATTTCCATTCTTCAAGGACAACAGGAGTCTCATCATCTCACTCATCTGTGCCTTCATGACATTCATTTCATTTCTCAACTCAGGATCACCTTGACTGGAGCTACCAGGAGCTGAATGGTTCTGATTCTGTACCTCGGGGCCTTGGCCTACTCCATTTCCATTCTCTGAGCCTGAAGCTGGAGGATTCTGATTCTCTGGTTGAGGTTGATCGGGGTCACTTAAGATTGCCATTCCCCTAGCCTGTGAACGTGTCCAATACGGATGTGGTCGCACCAGCTTGCCTTATCTTCTGTTTGAATTGAAATATTTTTATAAGCAAAGGAGCAAATTAATGAATGCAATGTAATGCACATGATTTTTATGTTATTTGTTGTTTATTGCCGGGAATCACAGTGCAACTTGCTCTTGTCATAGGTGTATATTCAAATATTCTCAAGAACATAACGCGGCTGGGATCAACAAGTGAGATAAACGTACTTCATTCAAGCATCATATCTTTAATCATTCCAAGAACAAGATACAATATCCTTAAATGTGCAATACAACGCATTGAAAAGAAAAACACAACATCCTTTAAGAAAAGAAAAATTACAATTTCCTAGTGGACATTCTAAAAAAGGGAAAATCTAAATCTAAAAACCTATTGCCTTCCTCTTCTCTTGGTTCTTCTCCTTTTTGCTAGCTGCAATAGCTTCTCTTGCCCTTTCCATGAGTTCCTCTGGCAGAGACCTGCAGTACTCCACGAATTCATATACTCGCATCGGAGTGTTGTAAGGCAGCATCTCAGCTTCTGCCTTTCTCAATCTCTTGGGAACATCCCTCACCGCCTGGTTAGCCAACCATGCCAATTTGGAGAACTTGTTCTTCCACTGTTGAATTTCTGCCCTCAATTCAACTATGATCTCTTGCTTTTCAATCCTACCCATTAGCTCGAGAAGACGGTATTCCCAGTACTGACTCTCCTCTCTTACCTATCGGTAAGCATCACTGACGTGCCTCAGATTCCTTCTTAGCTCATCTGAATTCTCTTGCTCCATCCTTAAAGCCCACTGATACTCTCTAAGGATGTTCTCAATTGCATCTCTATCTTGTCTGATGCACCTTATTTGACTTTCAAGCTCAAACGCCATAAACTGAGACTCTTTTTCTTGCATTCCTCTAGTGATTCCTTTGCAGCTCTCTCACTTTGCACAGACTTCTTAAACAACTTCCTCCATTCGTTTGCTCTAACCATGGCCTCACCCATCTTGGCATTCGATCTTTTCAACTCATCTTTGGCACCTTTCAGATATTTCTTCAATTCTTGATTACTTTCCTCTTCTTTCTTAAGTTTCTTGCTGCTTTCTTTGAGAGCTTCGGCCTTGCGTTCGTTCTCGTTCTCTAACTTTCTCTTCTCAGAAATTACTTTCCCCAACTTATCTTGTAAGGCTTTCTTTTCTTCTTCTACCTTGAACAAGGCAGACTTGATCTCACTTAGTTCTTTGAGACTTGGAACGTGAAGCTCTGGGACTTCTTTCCCAACTGACGATGAATTCTGACGAGGCGGACCAACATTTTGAATTCTTTGGTGATGCCATTGATAGAAAGTAACGTCACCCGTTTTCTTTGTGATTTCCTCTTTACCCTTGTAAACTACACCCTCCCAAGCCTTTGAAATTTTCTGAAGCAAACCTTGGTTCTTTGGATCTTCCTTATCGAGAAAGATTGGGGCCAACATGTCTTCAGTGGGTGCATTCTTCATAGGATACCCAAGCTGTCTGATGGTGAGAGAAGGATTGTAATTGATGTAGCCTTGGGTTCCCACTAAGGGCACATTCTGGAAATTGCCGCACTGGAACAGTATTGAAGGCCTATCTTTCCAACACGGATGATTGAACCAACAGACTTTGAGAGCACTGAGATTCTCTAAAGTGTGTACCCATTCTTGTGCACTTCTGGCTTCTACCTCACAACACAGGGCCTAATCTACTAAGTCCGTAGCTTTCGTCTTGTGAGTGACAACATGGTTGAGGAACCAAGTGTAGAGAACATGGAAAGAGCAAGCAACCTTTTTCTTTCCTAACACACGGTGGTGAGTGAAGGAATAGTAGGTATCTGCAAGAATTGCTGGTACAGGGTTAATCGGATCTTCTTTACTTATGAATGCTAGAAAAAGCCCAATAGCGGTCTCATCAATGAACCTCTCGACCTGAGGGAAAAGGACGATCCCGAAAATAGTTAGGGCTAACAGCTGCTTGAAAGGACCCCACTTCTTATTCTGGGCATAAAACTTCAATAAACCTTCGAAATAACTTAGCGGGAAATGTAACACCCCAATTTTATTAAAATCTATTTTTGAGATGAATTGGTAGAATGATTGAAGAAATTAGAGAGTTATTGGCATGGGAACCATGGTAGAAATGATTAGAATTGAGGTTCGGTTTTGCAGGTTTTGCATTCTCAATTGAACTCCGTTTTGTATGGTTCTTGTTTAGTTGGAAAGTAGACTGAATTCCCTACAAAGTAGGCACTGGTTTCATCAAATTTCATTAAGAAATGAGAAAGGAAGTTTGGTTGCAAGTTGAGTAAGAAGTTCTGTCCAAGTTTGGTACCTCATTGTAGTATATTGAAAATCTGTACCAAATGGTTACTTATTTTGGAAATTAAAAATCATAGATAGAAACTACACTCCGAGAGCTTTCCAACGAGTGGTCATTTGTTAAAATCCGATGTCGTTTGCTATTTTAATTAATTCGCCGAAGCAGGTGTTGGGTGTTTTGCGCGTGACTGGCGCTGCAGTCGCTCTCCGCGCGCAAGACGCGCGCAAGTCACGTATGGTTGCTGTCTGTTCGCGCTGCAGTTGCGCTCCGAGCGCAAGACGCGCGCGAGTCTGCTATTTATGCAGCGTTTTGCGCAGATTGGGTCATTTTTACCCATTTTCACTCTTTTGAGCATAACTTTCTCTCTAGAACTCCGTTTGTGACGCGGTTTGTTGCGTTCTTCTCATATTGCAGAGGGCTTCGATAAGAGAGCAGTTCCTGAGTTAGAAGCCAGGGGAGGTGAGAACGAAATTGGATCTTCCCAAAGCTAAGGGTTAGGGTTTTCGCGAGTTGGAGGGAGGAATTCCAAGGCTTTGCTCGTTGTATTGCTGTAGTTACTCTTTGGTGTCTTCAATCTTCTTCTACGGAGCTTACGTTTAAGAGGTAAGGGTGAGCGTTTCGATTTAATATAATTAGGTATGTAATTGGGGTTTTGTGGGGTTTTGGGTGTTTTGATGTAATTGAGGTGAATTGGGTTGTCATTGATGAATTTGATGTTATTAATGAATTGATGTTGTTGATGAATTTTTGTTGATGTTGATGAATTTGATGTTATTGATGAATTTGATGTTGTTGGATGAATTTTTGATGTTGTTGTGAAATTGAGATTAATTGGTGTAGTATTGATGAAGAATTGAATGATGGTGATGTTGTTTGATGAATTGATGATGTGTCATGTGTAATTTTGTGCTTCGATGTTGATGATAATTTGAAGAATTGTTGATGTTTGATGAACTGTGATGATGTTGATGAATTGTTCGAGTTATAGACATTTCTGCGCGTTAAAAACTGTTTCTGCTGAGTCGCGCTGCACCTGCGCTGATCTCGCGCCCCAAGCGCAATCACGGTGCGCTGAGACAATAATTTTTGGGTCCATTCGCGCCCCAGTCGCGCCTCACTCGCGCCTCAAGCGCGAGCTGCTGTTTCACCCTGTTTTGTTGCTGTTTTCACACTGTTTTCTCAATTTTCAAATGTGATGTTTTCCCAATAAAAATATGGTGTTTTCACTATCAAAATGTGAGGTTTTTCACGATTTAAATGTGATGTCCCTCCACAAAAATGAGATGTTTCCACTATTAAAAATGTGATGTTTTCTAAAGTAAAACATGGTGTTTTCTAAACTAAATGTGATGTTTTTCCGCTATGGAATTATGATGTTTTCTCCGTTTAAGTGCGATGTTTTCTAAGCATGAAAAAGAGACGTTTCTAAACCAAAGGTGATGCTTTCCAAAATTAAGACGTGGTGTTTCCTAAATCTAAATGTGGTGCCACTTTCAATTAAAGGAGTGGTGTTTTCTTGAAATAAAGGTGCTGTGTTCTTCAACTAAAGGTGTTGTGTTTTTGAAAAGAAGGTGCTGTGTTCTTCAATTTAATGTGCTATTTTCTTGAGTTAAAGGTGCTGGTTTTCCAAATTAAAGTGTGTCGTTTCTCTCAAACTTAAGAGTACTGTTGCTTAAATTTAAAGGTGTGTTACTCCAATTTTGAATGTGATGTTTATGATGATGATGTGAATTAATTGTGATGATGATGACGATGATGATGATGATTATGTGATGTGATTACGATGATTGTGACGAATATACTCTATGAGTATGATTATAATGATGTTGTAACGTGATTGTGATGAATTGCGACGAATACACTCTATGAGTGTTTTATGACGATGATGATGAGTACTCCAGGTGAGTGTTGTGGTGAATTGCACATGTGTCCATAGAGTCTCATAGCATGTGCATATTGTGAAGAATAGGCTTCGGCCTCTTGCGACGAATAGGCTTCGGCCTCTTATTGTGACGAGTATGGTACCATCATGCATATACCCAGGTGTGGGTTGCATTTACATGCATAATCATGACTGTGAGTTGTTATTGTTCGTGGTTTGAGCTGGTGTTTGTGATAGTGACGTGGTGATGATGATGATGTTGTGTGATGATGTTGTGTGATTGCTTGTTCTCATTCTCTATTATGCACTTGATTATGTTTTATTGAAATTCTCACCCCTTCTGCTTGGAATGTTGCTCTATCGTGGCAACGCTGCAGGTAACCGCGAGTGAAGGTCCTGCTGCCTTCTTGATTAGCTGTTGGGATGTTTTGAGTCGCTCTCTGATATTGTAGCACCTAGGGGGCGGGGTTGAAGTTGATAAATTATTTAACTAGTTGTTTAATGATTTTATTGATGTTTTGAGACGTGTTTGAGCGACTTTGGTGAGTTATTGCTATTTCCGCTGTGATGAGATTATTTTGAAGTTTAACTTTTATGACGATGGCGTTGTTGCACAAATTTTAATGGTGCAGGCGATGAGTTTTTATAAATGAAGATGTGACATTTCTTTTCTACTAATTAAATATTATTTTCGAAAATGAAAATACTCTGATAATGACGTGTAAATTAAGGGGTAGAAAAGGGGTGTTACATTAGTGGTATCAGAGCAGTTCGGTCTGTCCGGCCAAGTTGTCCAGTGTCGAGTCTAGCTATCTCTCGAGTCTTGGTACTCGTTCTAACCATAATTTGTGTTGCAGTGATTAGCTGAATTGGTCAGACGGTATGACTGCTATTGTTGATACTGGCGCTGCTTAGTGTCTTATTGCTGCTATGTGTGTGTTTACTCTGAGTACTTTGTGTATGACTGTAATGTGTTGCTTGGTGTGTTTTCTGTGTCTCTCGTCGATTTTCGACGAAGACTTTGTGGTGAATTTTGTTTGTTTGCCGTTGGGTGTTTTTAGTATTGTTGTGATTTGATGAGTAGGTGTAAAATTGATGAGGAATTGAGTACATTGTGATGAGTTGTGATGTTGATGTTGTCACGTGTAATTTCGTGCCTTGATGTTTGATGATGATTGAGGTTGAATTAAGATGAGGAGTATGACGTGTTATAAATTTTAATAATTAATTTGTATGTTTTGATGTGTGAATACAATGAGTTGAGACGTTTTAAAAAGAAAATTAAATGTTTTGAAAGTATGTATTCTATACATCCCCACGGGTGTATAGGCGCCAAATTCTAATTGTGTGTAAACTTTGAGTTCGGAGTATATTTTACCGTGCCATCTTTTGCGTTTGCGTGCCCAAATTCAATTTTAAATATTTTGGCTCGAGTGGTTTTATTTTGCACGCGTCATTTTGGAGATGTCCCGGTGGGTGCGTGTGTATGTGTTGCTGTTTTGTTTTAAAAATAAATAGTGTACTGTTTTTACACTGTTTCGAGTTGTCGTTTTGTTTGGAAACAATGGTGTGCTGTTTTTACATTGTTTAAAGTGCTGTTTGTTTTTTGAAAATAATAGTAAGCTGTTTTTATGTTGAAAAGGTGTTGCCGTTTCATTGTTTAAATTAGATATATGAGCTACTGTATTTACAAGTAAATGGGTTGCTGTTATTCACTCGGTTTTGCATGCTGTTTCTATGCGCAGTTTTGTCTTAAGCGCTGTTTTTGTAGGTGCTGTTTTCCTCAATTAAAAGTGATGTTTTCTTAAGTCAATGGGTGCTGTCTTCTTCAATGAAAGGTGTTATTTTCTTGAATTAAGGATGCTGTTTTTCTTCAATTAAAAATGTTGTTTTCTTGAAGTTAAAGTGTGCTGTTTTCTACGATCTAAAGTGCTGTTTTCTTACAGTTGAAAGAGTTGTTTCCCCTAAATCTGAATGGTGCTGTCTACTTATATTTAGAGTGCTGCTTTCTTCAAATTAAATGTGCTGTTTACATAACGTGTTGTTTTCTTAATAATTTAAAGTGCCGAGTTCTTAAAATTAAGATGATGTTCTCTTGAATCAAGTGCTGTCGTTTCGTAAAATTTAAAAGGGCTGCTTTCCTATTTTTCTTTAGTACTGTTACTGTATTTTGAGAGGTTGCTGTCTCGATTTTATGTGTCGTTTGGTCCCTATGGACGTTGACTTAGTCCTTTATTGACGAAGGAGTCGCGTAATTAATTGTGATTGATGTGATTGTTGTGGTGTGTGCTTCACTTTGCTGAAGTTATGATATGTTGTTGATGAGTCGGCCCTATGAGAGACCTAGGAGAGGAATGGGAGTTGAGGAACTCTCAGTGCAAAGATGTTGTTGTTGGTGTTGTCACTTTCGTTGAAGTACTTTAATGGGTGTTGCACAAATTTCAAGTGAATGGGTGTTGTAATCGTAGCTAAGTTCGATCATAGTGTGAGGACCAAAGAAACGAGAAGAGATGAAGGTTAGGTGTGTAAGGTGACATAGGAACCGAGGCGTAGTTACCTGACTAAAGGTGGGTCGAAATATATGGAAGTCGACGTATAAGTGTGACGAAGTGTAGTGTTGCAGTGTTATCGAAGTATGTAGGTGTCGAACGTGTGAGTCGAAGGTTAAATGTGTCGAAGTGTGGGTGTGCGTCGAAGGAATGTGTACGTCGAAGGGCATGTGTGTCGAAGTTACATGTTGGGCATAGTGTCGAGGTGAAGTGTTGTGCGTAGGTGATAAGCCTAAGTGTAGCTGTTGAAGTGTGGTGAATATAAGCTTAAGTGTAGATGTATGAAGAAACTAGTGTGGTTGAAGCATAGAGTGCCTAAGTGCAGCGTATGGGTGGCAAGGAGAGTGGTGGTGAAGCGAAGTAGATGTAACCGAGGTAGTTGTAGAGGTGAATGATGATGAGGTGTAGTTGCCTAAGTGAAGTGTCAAGGTGTTTGAGTGGTTGAGTAGGACTTTGATGACCTACAGATTAGAACAGCTAATTAAGAGTAAAAATGTGGAGAAGGGTGTTTGGTCTGATGCTAAGTATACGATAGATGACGGACAAGGATGGTTAGAGGTGACAAGAAGATTGGGTTTTGTCTCGTGAGTCGGAGTAAATTTTCGAGGACGAAAATATTTTAAGTGGGAGAGAGTTGTAACACCCCAATTTTATTAAAATCTATTTTTGAGATGAATTGGTAGAATGATTGAAGAAATTAGAGAGTTATTGGCATGGGAACCATGGTAGAAATGATTAGAATTGAGGTTCGGTTTTGCAGGTTTTGCATTCTCAATTGAACTCCGTTTTGTATGGTTCTTGTTTAGTTGGAAAGTAGACTGAATTCCCTACAAAGTAGGCACTGGTTTCATCAAATTTCATTAAGAAATGAGAAAGGAAGTTTGGTTGCAAGTTGAGTAAGAAGTTCTGTCCAAGTTTGGTACCTCATTGTAGTATATTGAAAATCTGTACCAAATGGTTACTTATTTTGGAAATTAAAAATCATAGATAGAAACTACACTCCGAGAGCTTTCCAACGAGTGGTCATTTGTTAAAATCCGATGTCGTTTGCTATTTTAATTAATTCGCCGAAGCAGGTGTTGGGTGTTTTGCGCGTGACTGGCGCTGCAGTCGCTCTCCGCGCGCAAGACGCGCGCAAGTCACGTATGGTTGCTGTCTGTTCGCGCTGCAGTTGCGCTCCGAGCGCAAGACGCGCGCGAGTCTGCTATTTATGCAGCGTTTTGCGCAGATTGGGTCATTTTTTCCCATTTTCACTCTTTTGAGCATAACTTTCTCTCTAGAACTCCGTTTGTGACGCGGTTTGTTGCGTTCTTCTCATATTGCAGAGGGCTTCGATAAGAGAGCAGTTCCTGAGTTAGAAGCCAGGGGAGGTGGGAACGAAATTGGATCTTCCCAAAGCTAAGGGTTAGGGTTTTCGCGAGTTGGAGGGAGGAATTCCAAGGCTTTGCTCGTTGTATTGCTGTAGTTACTCTTTGGTGTCTTCAATCTTCTTCTACGGAGCTTACGTTTAAGAGGTAAGGGTGAGCGTTTCGATTTAATATAATTAGGTATGTAATTGGGGTTTTGTGGGGTTTTGGGTGTTTTGATGTAATTGAGGTGAATTGGGTTGTCATTGATGAATTTGATGTTATTAATGAATTGATGTTGTTGATGAATTTTTGTTGATGTTGATGAATTTGATGTTATTGATGAATTTGATGTTGTTGGATGAATTTTTGATGTTGTTGTGAAATTGAGATTAATTGGTGTAGTATTGATGAAGAATTGAATGATGGTGATGTTGTTTGATGAATTGATGATGTGTCATGTGTAATTTTGTGCTTCGATGTTGATGATAATTTGAAGAATTGTTGATGTTTGATGAACTGTGATGATGTTGATGAATTGTTCGAGTTATAGACATTTCTGCGCGTTAAAAACTGTTTCTGCTGAGTCGCGCTGCACCTGCGCTGATCTCGCGCCCCAAGCGCAATCACGGTGCGCTGAGACAATAATTTTTGGGTCCATTCGCGCCCCAGTCGCGCCTCACTCGCGCCTCAAGCGCGAGCTGCTGTTTCACCCTGTTTTGTTGCTGTTTTCACACTGTTTTCTCAATTTTCAAATGTGATGTTTTCCCAATAAAAATATGGTGTTTTCACTATCAAAATGTGAGGTTTTTCACGATTTAAATGTGATGTCCCTCCACAAAAATGAGATGTTTCCACTATTAAAAATGTGATGTTTTCTAAAGTAAAACATGGTGTTTTCTAAACTAAATGTGATGTTTTTCCGCTATGGAATTATGATGTTTTCTCCGTTTAAGTGCGATGTTTTCTAAGCATGAAAAAGAGACGTTTCTAAACCAAAGGTGATGCTTTCCAAAATTAAGACGTGGTGTTTCCTAAATCTAAATGTGGTGCCACTTTCAATTAAATGAGTGGTGTTTTCTTGAAATAAAGGTGCTGTGTTCTTCAACTAAAGGTGTTGTGTTTTTGAAAAGAAGGTGCTGTGTTCTTCAATTTAATGTGCTATTTTCTTGAGTTAAAGGTGCTGGTTTTCCAAATTAAAGTGTGTCGTTTCTCTCAAACTTAAGAGTACTGTTGCTTAAATTTAAAGGTGTGTTACTCCAATTTTGAATGTGATGTTTATGATGATGATGTGAATTAATTGTGATGATGATGACGATGATGATGATGATGATTATGTGATGTGATTACGATGATTGTGACGAATATACTCTATGAGTATGATTATAATGATGTTGTAACGTGATTGTGATGAATTGCGACGAATACACTCTATGAGTGTTTTATGACGATGATGATGAGTACTCCAGGTGAGTGTTGTGGTGAATTGCACATGTGTCCATAGAGTCTCATAGCATGTGCATATTGTGAAGAATAGGCTTCGGCCTCTTGCGACGAATAGGCTTCGGCCTCTTATTGTGACGAGTATGGTACCATCATGCATATACCCAGGTGTGGGTTGCATTTACATGCATAATCATGACTGTGAGTTGTTATTGTTCGTGGTTTGAGCTGGTGTTTGTGATAGTGACGTGGTGATGATGATGATGTTGTGTGATGATGTTGTGTGATTGCTTGTTCTCATTCTCTATTATGCACTTGATTATGTTTTATTGAAATTCTCACCCCTTCTGCTTGGAATGTTGCTCTATCGTGGCAACGCTGCAGGTAACCGCGAGTGAAGGTCCTGCTGCCTTCTTGATTAGCTGTTGGGATGTTTTGAGTCGCTCTCTGATATTGTAGCACCTAGGGGGCGGGGTTGAAGTTGATAAATTATTTAACTAGTTGTTTAATGATTTTATTGATGTTTTGAGACGTGTTTGAGCGACTTTGGTGAGTTATTGCTATTTCCGCTGTGATGAGATTATTTTGAAGTTTAACTTTTATGACGATGGCGTTGTTGCACAAATTTTAATGGTGCAGGCGATGAGTTTTTATAAATGAAGATGTGACATTTCTTTTCTACTAATTAAATATTATTTTCGAAAATGAAAATACTCTGATAATGACGTGTAAATTAAGGGGTAGAAAAGGGGTGTTACAGGAAACCCCTGATACAGTTCTTCTTTTCCTTATGAAGCTCTAATTCCTTCACACTGACTTGCAACAACAAAGAGTCTCTGGTCTGAATACCGATGTTTCTGATATTGGTAAGGTGCTAACTCTGATTTTGAGAACCCCAGAATCTGTTCATACTCCTCGAGAGTTGGTGATAACTGAAAGTCTTTGAAGAGGAAGCATCAAATGTCCGGATCATAGAATCGGCTCAGGGCCATAATAGCACTCTTTTGGACATTTAAATGTAACAATCTGAGGAGGTTACCATAAGCCTTCTAGAATAGATCCCTCTCTTCCGACTCCATCAAGGAAACAAACTCTTTCAAACCCTCTACATCTATTCTCTTGACAACCGGGAACCTTGAATTAAGTACAATCTCGCTTCTTGATCCCATGTTGCTTTATCTTTCCCGCCTAAGACAAGATTCCAAGTTACTTTACAATCCCGGCAAACAACTCAGATGCCTGATGAATGATTTTCAAAATTGGGTTTTATTTAATGTAGATGATGCAAATGATGTAATGGTGCAATGATGCCATGATGCTTCTTTTTTGTGTTTTTGCAGAAAGAGTATATTTGCAGGTGGTAATTTGAAAATTTTCACACTACATGCCACCTCATATAGGCATTTATTGAAAAGGAAAAGCATATCTTTTTTGATTTTCGAAAATTTTGAAGGAAAAATTGATTGAACTGAATGCAACAATGCAGCACTCAATTTGGAAAGCCTTTGTGACCTAAAAGGGGGTAGAACCTATGATCTAAGGTATTTTAGGGATAATCTTCTCATGTAGCTTTATTCACACCCTCACAAAGGTCATCAGAGCCACAGTCCCTCTCATGAAAATCCCCGTAAATGCAGCAAACTGCTAGATACGAAGCATCATGAAAGAGCACAACTCTGATTGAAACTTTCGCGAGTAGCCAAATGGACAAAGGTCCTGATGGGCTCCCACTACTCGAATCCACTCATCCTAAGGTACCCTAACAGACCTGGGTTATGGTCTCTTTCTCTAATCATATAATCTCAAGGTACAAGTGTGTGTGTGTGTGCGAATGGCATTTCCTTAAAAACTACCCCACCTGCAAATGAAAATCCAGAACAGTCCAGACAATAGCATGTTGTCTACTCTAGGGTTCAATATCATTCAAATACAACTAGCCTAGGGTACCAACAACAAACACATTACTTACCTCAGAAAGGGAGCTGAGAAGAGGGGAACATGATAAGATTGGGGAAATGCATGAGGAAACTAAGCATATAAGCAAATAAGCAACCATCTATTACTTTAAACAAAAGCAAACATAGAAGGACGAGAAAAAGAATGCACAGGAATGCAACATGAAAGTATGAAAGAAGAAAGCATAGAGGCAAAACAAGATATTCAAATCAATCACACAAATCACACACTTAATTAATTAGGATTGACCCATTTTTTTTTAAAAAAATGAAATGTCCCCAGTGAAGTCGCCAGCTGTTGCGCCCGAAAAAGTCCCCGAGGGAGAACCTTTCTCGTTCACAACTTTTCCTAAGACAATGAAGCCGCCACCAATATTTATTAAGGAAAATATTAGGAAAACCTTTTTGGAAAGCGATTGGTCTTGCGAAACTAGAGAATAGGGTTCGGGGGTCAGTTACGCGCAGGGAAGGTGTTAGCACCCCACACGTCCTCTCTACTGAGAGGGAACCTTTATTTAGATGTGTGGTTTTAGTGTGTTGACTTGAAAATACTTAATTTTGCCTCTCTACTTCTTATTGAAAAATTCTTAATGAAAATCTTTATTTATTATGAAAAAGAAAAGGGGGGAAGAATGGGTTTTTAGAAAAAAGACGCTTGACGGGACATGGCCCGCTCCTACGTATCTCCCGGTGCGATGGAGAACTCAAAGCTACGTAGTTCTTCTTTGTCTTTTTGAAAAGGTTTTTGTCTTTTATCTTTTTAGTGAGTTTTCGAAATAGGACGAGCATTTAGTGAATGATTAAACTAACCAAGGTTATGGGTAATCGCCGCTAAGTACTCTTGAAAATGAGAGTCACCACCGCCAGTCAGACGAACAAAGGTTCTGATTGACTATTAGTAGCAACTCGTTTTTTATTTACTCTTTTTGAAAGTGGTTTTCCAAAGAGATTGATTGGCACGAATGATCAAACTAACAAAGGTTATGAGTGATCATCGCTTGTTGTTCTTTGGGGAAAAAGACATCGCCACCAATGGCTAGACGAACAAAGGTTCTGATTAACCACTAGCGACGATGGGTTGAAAATGATTTTAGAAAGGAAAAGGTTTTTGTTCTGAAAATGATCTTGGTTTGCGAAAGTGATTCTTTTTTGTTACGAAAATAACTCTTTTCTTTTCGTTATGCAAATGCTAAACTTTTTATGGTTGCGCTTGACGAGAATGTGACTCGCTCCTACGTATCCCAAATGGGAATCAAAGCGACGTAGTTCTAACGAGCCTTGAAAAGGAAAGTCTTTTTGCTTTGGCTTTGAAAAGTGAAGGGCGTTCATAATGATCAAACTAACAAAGGTTATGGGTGATCATTACTAACACTTGCCATGATTTTTGATGCTTGGGAAAATATCTTTTGAAATTGAAAGCATTCATGATAATCAAACTAACAAAGGTTATGGGTGATTATCACTAGCACTCCATTGTTAATAATCATGCAAGCAGAGGCTTCGCAAGACTACTAACAAAGTTTTTGATTTTGAAGAGTTTTCGCAATTGGATTAATTTTTGTTCGGGGAAACATTTATCCATCATTTGGAAAAAAAGGTTTGTGAAAAAAAGAGTTCGCTTAGGGAAAAGAAACGAAATTTTAAAAAAAAGAGAAACAGAGGGCGTAGTAGTAAAATAAGGGTGTAAATAAAAGGAGGGTTGTATTATTAAAACTGGGGTGCACATAGTGAGCCCAGCTTGTTTTTGTAAGCTGGGCTGCGGTTTTTTTTTATTTTCTGATGGGCTTAGGGGGGAGGCGTGCGAAGTAAACCGTGGGGGGTGTAAATAACAATCTGAATAATAAATAAAACGTGAAAAGATGAAATTACCCTTGTGTCATACTATAAAAGCCTAAATCTAAAATTGGAAACCCTAATTTCTTCTATCCTCACGCGACGCCTCACCCCCCTCCCCCCAAATATCCAACCCTAAAATTTTCTCTCTCTTTGCCTTACGCCGTATGAACCCCCCCTCTCTCTCCTTACACCGCCGCGTTTGCTTCCCTCCCCCTCAACTGTGACCTCGCCTCCCTCTCCTCTACTCCATTTCCGTTCTTCGCCTCCCAACCATGGCCAGCCGAATCCATTCACGTTTTTCTCTTTTTCTTTACCACCAAATCGCAACCTCTTTCCACTAACCCTCCTCTCGCTCTCTATCTCCTCACCGCCACCAACGACGAAAATGGGGAGAGGGGAATGGTCATGGTGGCTGCGATGGCCGTGGTGTTGTTTTTGGTGGCGACGTAGTGATTTTGATGGTGGTCATACGGTGGCGGTTCGTGAGATCGTGACTGTAAGATGGTGGTTGAGATGATCGTTTGGTGTTTTAAGGGGTGGTGGCCGGAGGTAGTGATTTTGGTGGCTGTTTGGTGCGAGGAGGGAGGCGGTGGTCACGGTGGCCGAAAACAGTGAGTGGCTGCAGTTGGGTGTTTGGGGAGTATTCGGTGATGGCTGAGGGGAGGGTTTTAGCCGTGGGGTGGTGCTGGTTCGGTGACGGAGATGACCACCGTACGGTGGTCACGCGTTTCTGGTTCAGTTTTGGAGGCCGGCGAAGGGGGGCTGTTGACGGTGGTGTACGGGGAGGCGACAGTGAGGCTACGGTGGTGACGATGGTTGGAGCAGCGGCGACCACCACACACGGTGGTCGGAGTAGAGGTATGGTTACCTTCTCCCTTTCCCTCTCATACTACTGTTGTTTTCTTTTTTGTGCTTCTAAAAATTTTGTGGGTAGTGTATATCGGTGTGTCTCTTTTTGCATCTGTGTGTTGTTGTTGGTCTGAGCTGAGGATGATATTGGTCATGGGATAAAAAAAACGAGAGGGAGAGGGGACAGTGGTGGAGGAAAGGGGTGTATTTTTTGCTCCTTTTTTTTTACTCCTAATTTTTGGTTCTGCTCATTTATTTTATAATTTCTAAAGAAACTCTAATTGATTTTCAACAACAACATTGTGCCTAGAGACTTTCTCCAGTTACTGTTTCTCTCTCTCGCTTTGAAACAAACGGATTTATATTGCATTATTTCTATATTCTACAAAGACTGATTGGCAAACAGGTATTTGAAACCATTAAAGAAAGAGATTCAGCATGTCTTTGAAACAATATGCAGATAAGTATGTATTTGTAAAGGACCAACCTGTTTTCCTTGCTGTAAAAAAACGATCCTCCCCTCTTGCCTACTGCTTCTTTTGGTCCTAAAACCTCTTTGTGCTCTCTGACTTTATCTCTATTATGTGTGTTTTGTTACTGTCTGTGCCTATTGCTGACTGTGTGTATATTGTTGTCTTTGTTACTGTTTGTTCCCCCCCTTAACATTGTTTCTGTTCATGGTATTTATAGGCAAGAGATGTGGTGTAGTGTGGGTGCTGAGCAGGGGATCAAAACCCTAAGGGGACCAGTTTGTTGCTGTTGCAGTGACACAGAGTGGAGCAGCAAGGGGATGGCAGCAGGGTTGCTGCCACTGCAGCAATGTTTTTGCTGAAACTGGAAAAAGCAAAGGGCAAGATGAAAGGAGCTTGAGCCCCATTCTAAAAAAGTGTTACAGCAGCGCCCCTGTCCTTTAATTTTTGTATTGTTTTTTAATTAATAATTTTTTTTGTAAGAAAAGAGTTGACTTCTCTTTTTTGTACTATTCTGCCTTTTTAATTTTTGTTTGTGTGTGTAACAAAATAAACAAAGGGACAGCTAGTTTTGATTTATTATTACTATTTATTTATTATTATTTTTTTATGACAATAAAAGCGGTAAAAACAATGCGCACCGACGCAACGACTCGCGCACAACTCGAAACGACACGCGCGCCCGCGTTAGGACTAGGAGCACTTACGCAATTCGAAAACGCACGTAATGCCCCCGATAGTAGGACATACGTACAGTTTAGGCGTGACACGCGTAAGCTACTATTATTATTTTTCTTATTTTTCGGGACCCTCTTTTGAAGACAAAGCGAGTGTCAAACAAAATTGCTGCATGAGAGTGCCAAAGACACCCGCGTTTAAAACAATATGCGAAGCGATAAAATTTTGGGATTTTCCAATTAGTCGGACAAAATTAGGGTATGACAAAGAGTTCAACTGATTAAACCCTAAACCAACACTATCTACGAGTTTGAGTCATTTAAAGAGGTTAAACCATAACCCGAAAGTCTCATCAGTTTGATGTCTGGTTCAGTTTTCAAAACACCGGTTTAAACGAAACAACAATAATTAAAATAAAACAAGTTATATTCCAGAAAAATAAAAATAAAATTACTAGTACAGAAAATACATTGGAGCATAAAAAATATAGCTTTGGTCCAATGTTTTTAAAACCGGACCGGAGATCGAACCGGCGAGGCCTCCGGTTCATGGTTCAATCGATTCAACCGGTTCAACCATGGTTGAACCGGATGAGTAATTTATTAAATAAAAAATAAAAAATATTAAATTTTGGAGAAAAAAGTAAATTTAAAAATAAAAAAATGTATTTCGGGCGGTTCAATCCGGTTCGGTTTCTGGTTCAAAGCGGCTGAACCGTGGTTCAACCCGGTTCTTCCCCGGTTCGATCCGGTTCTGGGCGGTTCAATAGGACTGCGGTTCAAATGGGGTTGAACCAACCGGCCGGGGGTCCGGTTCCCGGTTCAACCGATTGAACCGGTCGGTCCGGTCCGGTTTTTAAAACATTGCTTTTGTCCTCCTCTCATATGTCAAGTCCACAAGGACACACTTGTAATACGCTTAACTTATAGTTTTTTTCACACCAAGAAATGAATATAAATATTTTTGGACAATGATTTTTTATACCCCACATGTGGCCTTTATACCCGTAATACTATTTTTTAAATTTATACGGTTTTATCTATAATTTGTTAAAAAATTATAATTGTGAAAAACAAAAATGAAGCAGACATGTAGATGAAATTAAAGTAAATATATTGTGAAAAACAAAAATAAAATAGATTTAGAAGGAGAAAGAGGAGGAAAGAGTGAAAAAATGTATAAGAAAGAAAAGATAATGGTATAAGAAATGAAGTTATATTATTATACTCTGCACACCACTGCATTTTGTGAACCTACCTATTCTTATTCCTGTGAACTAAGCAAGCAAACGACGACTCTATGGCGACTATTTTGGCTGAAGCACTCGTTTCAGAATCTGTGAAGCTGTTATTGGATAGGATTGTTTCCCGTGAGTTCGTTGACTTCTTTCGGAGCACCAAGCTTGACTATGCGCTGTTGGAAAGGCTGAGACCAAGACTGCTGAGTCTTCAAGCTGTACTCATCGATGCTGAGCAGAAACAGATCACCAATTCTGCTGTCAAGCAATGGCTTGTTATGTTGCAAGATGTTGTCTTTGATGTTGAAGATCTGTTTGATGAAATCAACACTGAGGCATTGCGCTGCGGAGTGAAAGCTGAGCAAAAAGGGAAAAGGGCTAAGTTGCGGAAATTCATTTCTTCTCATTTCAAAAGGTCTTATTATGGGACCATCAATTCTGAAATGGAAGAACTACATATAAAGTTGAAGGACTTTGTAAAGCAAGTACAGAATCTTGGATTAAGAGATGGTGTTTCCAGCATTGTTTGGCATGGAACTCCTACAAGTTGTGTTGCGGTACATGAACCTTCTATTTATGGCAGAGATAATGATACAAAAAAACTCAGAGACTTTTTGCTGTCAGATGATGCTCGTGAGGGTGGCGGTAAAATAGGAGTCATTTCCATCGTGGGTATGGGAGGGCTTGGCAAAACAACCCTTGCCAAACTCCTTTACAATGATCCAGAAGTGAAAGAAAAATTTAATTTGAACGCCTGGGCACACATCTCCAAAGATTTTGATGAGGTCAAGGTCACTAAAGCCCTTCTTGAATCGATCACTAAAAAATCACCTGAGGCTAATAACTTGAATACTCTACAAGTGGAACTGCAGAAAAGTTTGAGCGGTAAAATGTTTTTGCTAGTATTGGATGACATATGGGATGTGGACTATGTTGCTTGGGATAGTCTGATGAACATCTTTAATGTTGGGGAAGCAGGAAGCAGGATCGTTATCACAACACGAAATGAAAGAGATGCACTATTTATGAAAACCTTTCTTCCGATCTACAATTTACAACGCCTGGAAACTAAAGATTGTTGGTCTTTACTTGCCAAACATGCATTTGCAGCAAGTAACTTCCAGCAATGCTCCGACCTAGAAGAAATTGGGAGAGAAATCGCCCAAAAATGCGATGGCTTACCACTAGCTGCGGTGGCACTCGGAGGTCTTCTTCGTATCAAATTGTCCCCAGATCACTGGAATCATGTACTAAAGAGTAACATCTGGGAATTGGAAAACACTAAGCTGCAACCAGCTTTGCTTTTGAGCTATCATTATCTTCCGGGCCATTTAAAAAGATGCTTTGCGTACTGTGCAATTTTTCCGAAGAACCACGAATTAAAGAAAGAAATGTTAGTTCAGCTATGGATTGCAGAAGGCTTAGTTCTTCATCCCAAGAGTGAGAAAAGTTGGGAAGAAGTAGCAGAAGAATACTTTGATGAATTAGTGTCAAGGTCAATGATCCATCGTAGGTCTGTTGATGGCGAAGAAATATTTGAAATGCATGACCTCATGAATGATTTAGCTACAGCGGTTTCATCTCCATTTTGTATCAGGCTTGATGAACAGAAAGAAGTAGAAATTCTTGAAAGGGTGCGTCATTTGTCATTCAATGGAAATGTTTACAACTCTTATAATAAGTTTGATAAATTGCGTTGATTGAAAGGTCTGCATACCTTCTTTTCCTTTCCATTAGAAGAAAGGGGGCTCCCTGACTATTGCATGTCAGACAAGGCAGTAGGCGACTTGTTGCTAGCAATGAAGCACTTACACTCATTGTCTTTGTCAGGGTGCAGCCTTATGACTAAGGTCCCCACCTCTATTGGAAATTTGATATACCTGCGATACTTGGATCTCTCCGACACTAACATTGTAAGGTTGCCTTCTGAAACATGCAAGCTTGTCAATCTTCAGACCTTATTAGTTTCAAACTGTAGTAGACTCACTGAATTGCCTGAGGACATGGGGAAATTGGTGAATCTACGCCACCTTGAGGTTAGTCGCTCTCCACTAAGGGAAATGCCGATACAAATAGGCAAACTGAAAACTCTCCAAACTTTGTCGGACTTCATTGTCAGCAAGCAATGTGATGGATTGAAGGTTGGAGAGTTGGGAAAGCTTCCCCATCTTAGAGGAAATCTTTCCATCTCGGAGCTACAAAATGTTATTGACTCTTCTGACGCTTCTCAAGCAAATTTGGAAGTGAAAAAACAAATTGATGAGTTGATATTAAAATGGAATCACCATTCAGATTCAGATTCACAAATTCAAAGTGGTGTGCTTGAGGTTGCGACCCTCAACAAATTTAAAGAGTCTCACCATTGACGGCTATGGTGGAACCAGCTTTCCAAATTGGTTGGGAGATTCTTCATTTGGCAACATGGTTTATTTAGAGATCAAGAATTGTGATAATTGTTTACGGCTGCCACCCCTTGGACAGTTAGGTAAACTAAAAGAACTCATTATTAATGGGATGAAATCAGTTAAGAGTGTTGGTACTGAGTTCTATGGAAATGGCAATGGTTTTTCATTTCAACCATTTCCATCCTTAGAGACTTTGTCATTTTATCATATGCAAGAGTGGGAGGAATGGAACTTGATTGGCGGTACGACTACAGAGTTTCCTTAAAGGAAACATACCCACCAACCTTCCTTCCTTAATTCATCTTCGGTTATCTGGATGTTACTCGATGACATCGTTTACCTTGGGCACTTTTCCTGTTCTCAAAAATCTGTTTATTCAAGGTTGTGAAAAACTGAAGTCTATAGTAATTGCAGAAGATGCGTCGCAGCAACAAAGTCTCTCCTTTCTTGAACACATCTCAATTATGGATTGTGATGAACTGGAGTCAATTTCCTTTGGTGGAATAGGATTAGGATTGTCCATTCCTAACCTCGGCTTGAGGGTGGATAAGTGTAAGAAGCTTCGTTCACTACTAGAACCAATGAACACTCTAGTAGGGCTCTGGGATATGCAAATGATTGATCTTCCAAATCTGCAATCCATTGCCAAAGATGGTTTTCCAATCAATTTACGGAGACTGGTAATTGGCTCTATTGGAGGCACTTTGTGGAATACAATAGCTCTATTGGAACGCCTTACTTGTCTTTCAGAGCTGGCAATTACAAGTGGTGATATCGTGGAGTCGCTGATGAAAATGGAAATGCCATTGCTACCCACTTCTCTCGTGACCCTACAGATCTCTAATCTTGGTGATATAGAATGCTTGGATGGGAAGTGGCTTCACCATCTCACCTCTCTTCAAAAGCTTTCGATTGCAGATGCTCACAACCTCAAGTCGTTGCCAGAAGAGGGATTTCCTTCCTCTCTTTCAGAACTACGCATCCGTGAATGTCCATTGCTGGAAGCAATATTGCAGGATAAGCAAGGGAAAGAGTGGAGTAAGATTGCTCACATGAGTGAGTGCGTGTGACTCGTGTTATGGTGAGTCACTGAAATACTATTTTCTTCTTTCTTTGTTATTATGCCATCAATTTTCTTTTTCTTTTCCTGACTCCAATTTATTTTTTGTTAATTTCAACAGTCACATAAAGTATATTAAACATGCGGTTGTGAGCATACAAATAATTAAGATAATGACGATAATTCATGTTTCCAATTTTTATGATGTGAGTTTATATTGTACCATTTCCCAATGATGCTTGCTATTATTAACTCTAAGAAGTCAGTACTCTGTTTTTGTCAACAAAAAAAAAAACTCTCAGAAGTTATACCCATTTTAATTAATTGATATTCCATTTTAGCTAATGATTCCATTTGCCAACATGGTCCTAGATTATTGATGTTTTAATTAATGTTGCTTAAGCCAATGATTTCACCTGGTGGATTAATTCATATGTTTCTCTAATTGTTGCAGTTTCTAGTGGATTAATTCATTAAGGTTATTGACATGATAATAAGAATTATATATACAAATAAGTAACAATCTTGAGTCTAAGAGAACCGTTAATGAATGCTTCAGGTTATTTAGTATTGTAGCAGAGGAGAGGAAGAGAAGTTGAATGAATGACTTGAGTGAAGATTTTGAGATGTGTCATGAAACACAATTTACAACACCAAAGAGCTTGAGGGGATGCTTGGAAAGATGGGATAATCTAAATCCATGCATGGATGAATGCAGAATGATGATCAGCTACTTTTAATTTGTATGATAGTTAGTGTGCTTGACTTTGAAGAATTCAGAATAATGATGTGTTTGGGGTTGGATTTCATTCTTTTATGGATTTGATTGTACTGCCTCCTGTTAGTTGCCCATTTTGAACTGATGTATGAATTTTTTAATTCGAAGATATTTAAATTTTTGCTTGTTGAGCTTCAATTTGGGAGTAAGAGTTTTACAAATTGATCCAGAATCATGATTTGGCCGCATCGCCATTTGGCTTTAGTTTGTGGTAAGAATATTATACATTTTATTGGCCCAAATTTCAATCATGCATTTTCTCTAGATATAAGTTTCGTAATTGGAAAAAGAGATAGTTTGGTTCATTGGATGATTAGATCAGCTGAGAGGTGTGCAATTGATCATGTTAGGTACCGGAAGGCCTGATCTAATACACATGCTTAGGCAATTTTGAAAACCAGCATGACAAAATAAGGGTATGTGCTAGCCTTTAAAAGTTGAATGACTTGAATGAAGCTGCTGAGATGTATCACACATGAGACAGAATTTATGAAACCAAAGAGCTTAAAGAGGATGTCCATGTGATATTTGTAAGATTGTGTGTCATATATAGTTTTAAGGATTTGGTTCTACTACCAGTTGTTAGTCTCTTCCTCCATTTTTGTACCTTTGTAATTTGTATGATTCATTGATTTGAAATGGCCAACATGAGAGAGTTTATTAATGTAGTTCCATTTTTTGTGAACAAATTTGTAATGAACTTGCAAATGCAGAAAACAAATGTTTACCTCATCTAAATGCCCAACTCACCCTACACCCCACACAAACATATTGCTATTCTCAAAGGCAAGCGATAGCGAATGTATTAATTTTAGTTAGCGGAACCAAAAAATAACTTACGGTAATTACACTTAAGATAAAAATTGTAAGTTTGAAAAAGTCTAATTTTCACAATGTATTTAGAACGAGAGGAGGCAAACATTTCTTATCACAAGTTTGGCAATGAGATTGCTGTAGTGAGGGACTACTTGAAGAAAGAGTGGGAGATGCAGATTCATCATTCCTATCGTGAGGCTAATTTTTGTGCTGTCTGGTTCACTAAGTTTGGGGCTCGGGAAACTTCTTCCTTCTTGTTGTGGCATTCAGCTCCTGTGGAGCTTAGTTCTTTATTGTTTGCTGATGCTATGAGAACTCTTTTTGAGGCCTTATTTTTTTTTGTTTTTCTCTTTTGTAACCAAAAAAAAATGAGAGGCGTAGAGATCCCAAAGGGTTCGCCTAGAGCATGACACAATTTGTACTTGGAAAGTCTCGGATTCAAATTTCTACTAGTCTCCTTAAATGAGTTAACCCGTTTGTTCAGCTTATTTTGAAGAATAACTAGTACTATACCCGTGCATCCGCACGGGCCGATCGCGTTACGTGACACGATTACCTCAAATAGAAATTTAATTTGAAATCTCATTAATCTAAAATCAATTGTAAAATATAGAGGATGATTTGCATACGCACGGGTGCTGTCGTGTTATTTTTATGAATGAATTTAGACATTATTTAAATAGTCTGAACATTACCCCGTGAAAATAAAGAAAAATTTAAAGTAGATAAAAAATGAGTTTCAAATAAAAAATTGATAAATATAAAACTAAAAATGTAAAAGTATCATTTAAAAACAATATGTGCATTTATCCCGTGTGTTTTTATATATCAGTGTTGTTATCCCATTTTTTTATATATCAGTGCAACTATCCCTTGTTTTTATATATATCATTGCAGTTATCCCCGTATTTTTTTATATATCAGTGCAGTTGTCCAGTGTTTTTTTTATGTATCAGTGCAGTTATCTCATAGTTTCAATTGATTATTTGAGTTGATTAGTATATTATTGTAGATAGTAAAAGATAGATAGTAGATTATCAATAACAAATATTTATCCCGTGTTTTTTTATATATCAGTGACAATTATTTGTCCTTTTTAGGTATTATTGACAAATATTTGTCACGTGTGTTTTAAATATTAATCAGTTTAAATAGTCATTAAGTCTTCTTGTTTTTTTAGATAGTATGATTATAGTAGTCTTCAAAAATTATAATTATCAATGGCAAATATTAATCCCGTGTTTTTTTATATATCACTGCAGTTATCTCGTGTTTTTTTATATATCAATGCAGTTATCTCCAGTGGCGGACCCAGGACCCCGGGGTCAGGGGTGTCAAATTTTTTTAAGGCCAATGTCAAATGAGTGCAAAACCTGGTCTACTAGTGCAATTTAAAATTTTCAAGGGGTTCAAAATAAAAATTTCAGGAGATTTGGACTATTTATATAGGGCGGTAAGTGCAATTTTTTTTCCAGGGGTTCAACTGAACCCCCTTGATACAAGGTAGGTCCGCCACTAGTTATCTCATAGTTTCAATTGATTATTTTAGTTGATTAGTGGATTATAGTAGACAGTAGATTATCAATAAGAAATATTTGTTTTAACTATTAATTAAATATTCATTTCTTAACATTGATTAGTAGATTATAGTAGATTATTGCAGTTATCCCGTGTTTTTTTAGATACTAGGTTTATAGTAGTTTTCCAAAATTATAATTATCAATGGTAAATATTAATTATAAATTGTCAAAAAAAATTATAAATAGCAATGGTAAATATTAATCCCGTGTTTTTTATATATCACTGCAGTTATCCGGTGTTTTTTCTTTATCAGTGCAGTTATCTCGTAGTTTCAATTGATTATTTTAGTTGATTAGTAGATTATAGTAGATAATAAAAGTTAGATATTAGATTATCAATAAGAAATATTTGTTTTAAATATTAATTACTAATTTAAATAGTCATTAAGTCTTCTTGTTTTTTAGATAGTAGGTTTATAGTAGTAGTCTTCAAAAAATTTAATTATCAATGGCAAATATTAATCTCATGTTTTTTTTATATATCAGTGTAGTTAACTCGTGTTTTTTATATATCAGTGCTGTAATTTCGTAATTTCAATTAATTATTTTAATTGATTAGTAGATTATCAATAAGAAATATTTTTTTTAAATATTAATCGGTATTTTAAATAGTCATTAAATCTTATAGTTTTTTAGATAGTAGGTTTATAGTCTTCAAAAATTTTAATTATCAATGACAAATATTAATACTGTGTTTTTTTATATGTCAGTGCAGTTGTCCCGTGTTTTTTTATATATTATTGCAGTTATCTCGTAGTTTCAATTGATTACTTTCGTTGATTAGTTGATTATAGTAGATCCTAAAAGATAGATAGTAGATTATCAATAAGAGGTGATTGTAGATTATCAATAAGAGTGTAAACAGATTTTGAAGAGAAAAATTAAATTTTAAGGTGATAACGTTTTCACCCTAAATATTTTGTAAACGAAAAAAGGGTGAAAGGTGCAATAAAATTCGAAGAATAAAATTATAAAATTAGTATCAATTTATTCTCTCTTCTATATTTTATAACTTCGTACATTTATTTTTCAAATAATTGTTTTTATTGGGGCAACGTCTAATTTTTTATAAGGCAGATTAAAATTTATTAAGTATCTTCAAACAAAAATATTTTAGCTAGAAAATTTCCCCCATTCTATAGTTCTTTATCCATAGAGTGTCTTTTATCATTCTATCGAACTAATATTGCCAAATTTTTGAAATTGAGTTATTGATTTTTAGTCGAGTCTTTGAATTTTTTAATAATTTGTAACTTAATCTTTGAATTTTTTAATAATTTGTATCTTAATCTTTGAATTTTTATATAATTTGTTTACAAATTATTTAAAAGTTCAAAGATAAAATTACAGGGTCCAAAAATCTACATGGTATTTCTTTTACAAAATAAATCTACATTGTAATTAAACATAAATATAACCTAAAGATAAATCTGACTTGCAGTATGTGATTAAGTATTATAAGTATCGAACTGATTCGGTCTGTTCAATCAATTGAACCAGGAATTGATCCAACTTAAATTTTTAACTGAAATCAATATTTTTGTCTTCAACTTTTAAAAATTAATTATTTTAACCCAAATTCTTTCAAACTCAATTATACCAAAAGTTTTAAATGGTACTTCTAACCCCATTTGTTTGAGATTTCCAAAGAAAAAACAACACCATTTGTTTGACAAAGAAGGGGGGAGGGAAAAGCAGAGAAAGTTCATAAAATAATAATAATAATAATAATAATAATAATAATAATAATAATAATAATAATAATAATAATAATAATAATAATAATAATAATAATAATAGTAGAAGATGGGATGATTTTGTAGAGAAAATTAAAGATAAGAAATTATTTGATTGGATAGTTGGCGAGAAATAACGTGTGAAATTACTCAAATAACTTTAAATAGAAAATGTAAAAAATATAAGATTTAACGATAAGAGTAACAATATATTTTTTTGACAATGATAAGAGTAACAATATTAATACCAACAAAGGTTGGTGTAAGTGGTAATCGAGTCTGAATCTCATTTTAAGATATCGAGTTTGAATCTTGAGTGTTCTCTATTGGAGGGAATAACTACACGGGCGAGCAAAATCATATGCTAGTGGCTGGCCAAGTTTAACAATGAAAAAATAGAGAAACTGAATTAGAATTTTTTTACTCAAATATCAATAAATTTTAAAATATTTTAATAAACATTTAATATCAAGAGAGAATTGTTTCCTTGTTCCTTCCCAACTTTTTTTTTGTTTTTTGTTAATCAAACAATGCGTTAAGTTAAGGTTCTCTTACAATTATCTTGGGTGAAGCTGAGCGCCGGCGGGACCTTCCGATCACCGGTCAGGTGACCTACCATTCCATCCCGAAGTTATCCAGCGGCACCTAATAATCCCAATAGAATGTGGTAATCTCAAAATGTTGCTTTTGATTAATGAGTTCTCTTCAATTCTTTTGTTTGTGTCTAACTACCTACCGTTTATTATTCCCCTTCTTTATTTGGTTTCATGCAGTTCATGTTTGCGTATCATTCAACTATCTGATAGCATTGTTTATTCAAAATCAATTAGAGCATCAACTACCTACCTAGTATTGTTTTATCACACATTCATGAATCATGTTAACATTTTCTTTTCTTAGTTGCATCCAGACAAGACAAACAATCATTGTGCTGTTTGTTAAGTTTATGTATTCAATTTTAGTTTATTGCTTGACTCTGCTAGAGACAGCTAGGAAATGGAGACTGGTCGGCACGTACAGTTTATGTGCTTCCATTTGTTTAATAACTCTTTGATAACTGTGGTTAGTAAATATCATACAGAAGCTCTGTGTACTTTGCACTGCTTTTCTAGTGAAGCTATTCTTAATTATTCTGGTCAATTAAGGAACTCATGGCAACTATTGTGGCAGAATCACTACTCTCAGCTTCTGTGGAGGTGCTGTTAGACAAGATCATTTCCCGTGAGTTCGTGGACTTCTTTCAGAGCGTGAAGCTTGACTATTCGCTGTTGGAAAAACTGAAGAAAACACTGCTGAGTTTTCAAGCTGTACTTAATGATGCTGAGGAGAAACAGATCACCAATCCTGCTGTCAAGGAATGGCTTGTTATGCTGCAAGATGCTGTCTTTGAAGCTGAAAATTTGCTTGACGAGGTCAACACTGAGGCATTGCGATGCAGAGTGAAAGCTGAGTATCAAGGCATAACCTGTGAGTTCTAAGGTGCGGAACATCCTTTCTTCTCCTTTGAAACATTTTTATGGGGGGATCAATTCTAAAATGCAAGTATTATTTGATAGATTAGAATATTTGAGAAAACAGAAACTTGGATTGAAAGAGGGTGTTTCCAGCAGTATTTGGCATGGAACTCCTACAAGTTCTGTTGTAGATGAATCTTCTATTTATGGGAGAGATAGTGACAGAAAGAAACTTAAAGAGTTTTTGCTGTTAGAAGATGCTAGTGATGGTGGTAGTAAAATAGGGGTGATTTCGATCGTGGGAATGGGAGGTCTAGGTAATACAACCCTTGTCAAACTCCTTTATAATGACCCTAAGTAAATGACAAATTTGATTTGAAAGGGTGGGCATATATCTCTAAAGATTTTGATGTTATCAGGGTCACTAAAGCCCTTCTTGAATCCATCACTTCAAAAACAACTAGCAACGATAACCTGAATTCTCTTCAACTTGAATCTGTCAATACAAAAGGAAATGATACAAGTGATCTGAATCTGAATACTCTACAAGTGAAACTTCAGCAAAGTTTGAGCCATAAAAAATTTCTGCTAGTATTAGATGACGTATGGGATGGAAACTATGTCAATTGGAACAATCTAAAGGACGTCTTCAATGTTGGGAAAACGGGAAGCAAGGTTATCATCACAACAAGATATGAAAGGGTTGGGCTAGCAATGCAAACCTTTCTCCCAGTCCACTATTTTGACACCTCTAAAAAGTGATGAATGCTGGTCTTTACTTGCCAAACATGCATTTGGAGCAACTAACTCCCCGCAACAGTCCAACCTAGAAGTAATAGGCAAAGAAATTGCAGGAAAATGCGATGGTTTACCATTAGCTGCAATCTCTCTTGGGGGTCTTCTTCGCACCAAATTATCGCAGGATGACTGGAATAATGTATTAAAAAGTAATATTTGGGAAATGGAAAATGTTGAGGTGCAACCCGCTCTGCTATTGAGCTATCATTATCTTCCGACTCCTTTAAAAAGATGCTTTGCTTACTGTTCAATTTTTCCGAAGAACTCCATCTCAGAGAAAAATATGGTAGTTCAACTTTGGATCGCAGAAGGCTTGGTACATCAGCCTAAAAGTCAAAAAATTTGGGAAACCATAGGAGAAGAATACTTTGACGAACTAGTATCAAGGTCGCTAATACATCGACGGTCTGTTGATGGGGAAGAAAGCTTTGAAATGCATGACCTCATCGATGACTTAGCTACTATGGTTTCGTCTCCATATTGTATTAGGTTGGATGATCAAAGGCTACATGAAAAAGCTCGACATTTTTCATACAATAGAGGGCAATATGATTCTTATAGTAGCTTTGATAAATTTTATGGATTAAAAGGTGTACGTACCTTCCTTGTCTTACCACTACAAGAACCGTGGAAGTCTCACTATTCCTTATCAGACAAGGTAGTACGTGATTTTTTGCCCACAATGAAACACTTGCGCACATTGTCATTGTCAAACTACGGGGCTATCACTAAGTTGCCCAATTCTATTGGAAACTTGATATACCTATGATACTTAAATCTCTCTTACACTAGGATAGAAAGGCTGCCTTCTGAAACGTGCAATCTTTACAATTTGCAGACGTTGTTGTTGTTTGGTTGTCATTATCTTAGTGAATTGCCCGAAGATATGGGCAAATTGGTGAAGTAGACAATGTGATGGGTTGAAGGTTATAGAGCTGGGAAAATTTCCCCATCTACAAGGGAAGCTTTCCGTCTCAGCACTACGAAATGTTACTAACCCCTCTGATGCTCTTCAAGCAAATTTGAAGATGAAAGAAAAAATTGAAAAATTGGAACTATATTGGAATGGGCTAGACAATACTACAGCTGCACCGGATTCACATATTCAAAGACTTGTACTTGAACAGTTGCAACCCTCAACAAATTTGAAAAAACTCACCATCGACAGCTATGGTGGATCCAACTTTCCAAATTGGTTGGGCGATTCTTCATTTGGCAACATGGTGTCTTTGCGCCTATGTGGTTGTGCTCATTGTCCGTTGCTACCGTCCCTTGGCCAATTACAAAGCCTGAAAGAACTGTATATATCTCAAATGGTATCTGTAAAGAGTGTTGGTGATGAATTCTATGGAAGTAGTTGTTCTTCATTTCAACCATTTCCCTCCTTGGAGACACTGTTATTTTGGAAAATGCCAGAGTGGGAGGAATGGAAGTCGATTGGAGGTACAGCTACACAGTTTCCTAGTCTAAGACATCTGTCACTAGAGTATTGTCCCAAACTCAAAGCAAAAATACCTAGCAACCTTCCTTCCTTAGTCACACTTAAGTTATTGGATTGTCCTCTACGGGTCATCCAGATGATAATAGCAACATTATAAAGCCATTAAATGGATTCAGCCAATTGATGCTACCTCTAAACTCTCTTCATAAGTTGAGGATAGAAGGTTTTCCATATTTGACGTCCTTCCCAAGAGAAGGTCTACCAAAAACCTTGCAGTCTCTTGCTCTAAAAAATTGTGAGATTCTGGAATTCCTTCCTGATGAATCCTTGCACAATTACACATCACTTGAGGATTTGGAAATATCTAATAGTTGTTATACAAGGACATCCTTTACCCTGGGCTCTCTCCCTGTCCTCAGAAGTCTATATATTAGTCATTGTAAAAATTTGAAATCGATAATCATTGCAGAAGATGCGTCGCAGAGTGTCTCATTTCTTAGAAGTATCACAATATTGCATTGTGATGAGATGGAGTCATTTTCTTGGGGTGAACGGTCCACTCCTAACCTCATTCATTTTGAGGTGCGTAGTTGTAGCAAGCTTCCCTCACTACCAAAACAAATGAACACTTTAACTAGCCTTCAAGAATTAGAAATTGAAGACCTTCCAAATCTGCAATATCCTGCCATTGAGGATCTGCCTATCAATTTACGGGAACTGACTATTGGCAATGTTGGATAGGTTTTGTGGAATACAAGTTGGTGTCTTTTTTGTGTTGGAGATTAAAGGGCGTCATATTGTGAAGGAGCTGATGAAAATGGAAGTGCCATTGCTTCCCACATCGCTCGTGACCCTACGCATCTCTCATCTCAATGATATAAAATGCTTGGACGGGAAGTGGCTTCACCATCTCACCTCTCTCCAAAACCTTCAGATTTCTGAAGCTCCCAACCTCAAGTCACTGCCAGAAGAGGGATTGCCTTATTCTCTTTCCGTCCTGAGTATCTTGAACTGCCCATTACTAGAAGCGAGTTTGCAGAGAAAGCGGGGAAAAGTGTGGCGTAAGATTGCTCACATTTCTTCCATAGTCATCGGCGGAAAAGTGATCACATGAATGTTCAGGTTAGTCACCACTTCCTTGAGCTTTCCTCTTTGTGGCCCTCTCTTCGCATCATCAAAAGGAAGTGTGAAAGAACCACATGCTTTCTATTATTATCATGTTCTTTCTGCGTAAATATAAAATTAATTCTCACTGCTAGGCTGATGAAATATTTTATTTTAACATTATGAGGATAGTAGGATAAATGATTTTCTAAAATAAATTCACAATAAAGTAAATTTGTGTACTGAATGTTGATCAAACACAACTTTATTTTGCTTCGAAGATCAAGATGCAATCATCACTGTGGCCTATCTTGCTGTGAAGGTCGGCCTTTCTAGAGAGATGCCTGACAGTAGCCATGGCCGACTCGTCCTATTTCTGGAACATACAGAAAAGGAGTATCCTAACCATTCAAGGAAGAGAAGGGAGGCATGCGAGCCACAGCTTAGTTGAGCATAGCAACAATCTACCCAGTTCTGTCGGAGACACGGTAGCACCATCTTCTCATTGATTTCAAATACATTAAAGTTTGAATCCCTTGCTTGGCCTGTAAAGATGAATGAGTTTAGTAAGAATAGATCATAACAAAATGATTGCTAAGTGGAGAAAACTAGGATGATCATGAAATGGCCAACATTAATGTCATTCCATTATTTTGACAGAATTGTCTAGAATTTACACATGCTGCAAAGAGATATGTACCTCGGCTAAATGTTGAAATTTAAATTAGCTGATGTGTTGAGAAATGCCACAGGGAATTATTCCCTCAGCAAGGAATGAGCTCGTGTGTGTGAGTGCTCTTGCTTATGTGGCAAGATGCAACTGACAGGAGAGAGAGAGAGAGAGAGAAAAGGGATTGGCTAGGAGTGGGGTAGGCAAGATTTGGAGTTTTCCTCTAGGAGGTCCTAGCACCTTGAGTTGCTCAAGATACCTCTATACTTTTACCATTTCTGTACTACTGGAATCACTTTGATTCTCAGTACTTTTATTGCATTAATTCAAGAAACCTGAGGTTGTATGTGAATTGATGTGTAGTTAATTTTCAATTGTCTTAATAAGAAGTCAGACTAGTGGCCATTCAATCACTGGAGAAAATGAAAACTGTTACACACATAAAACTAATTAAAATGAAAACAGTTGATTCATTTTGTGACTAGGCACTTCTATGATCTTTTTATATGTATGGATTTTATTATTTTAGGCTTAAGATACCTACTGTTAATTAGGCACCTGTGCTTGGGAACCAGGTCAGTATAATGGGTGGTGGGCACCTGTGCTTGGGAACCAAAGAGCTTGAAGCTTGAAGGTATGCATGGAAAATTGGGGTTGGATTTCATTCTTTTATTGATTTGATTGCACTGCCTCCCTCTTTTTATTTAGAAGTTGTTGAATTGCCAAAGTTTCTGATGGTTTTCATGTCTTCTTTGCGATAAATTCTCATGTTATATCAAATCTTAACAGCAATGATATATAGTATGAAAGCTTTTCGTTGAAATTGTACGAACATGCACAATTAATAAGGAAAGACCTCAATAACACTACATGCCAATCATGTGGTGGAAAACACGGACCCCCTCGTACACTTTCGCTTCGTACTAAGTAGCTTTATTCCAAATCTTAATGCTATCGGCATTGGATCTTAGGTTACTATTAGGGTGGGAAAAGAGTTAATTTTCCCATCAAAGGAAAAGCTACATGTGACCTAAAATAGACTATGTTTTATCACCCCAATTTTTATTCATATTTGTAACTTGCCCCAATTGTCTCCTAAAATGACTACATCTCGCCTGAAGGTTCTCTTGTGTTTCCCACCGCCGTACCACACAACACATATACCATTACCAACTCCAACAACCGTCCATATTGTCGTGGTGGCCCAACACTTTCGCCGATATTTGCCGACAAGATTCATGGCAGCAACAGTAGTGACCCAGATCTAGTCGCCAGTTTTTCCCCGGCAAGTTCACGGCGGCGACAATAGTGACCCAGATCTAGTTACTGGTTTCGCCTGACAAGCTTCATGGCGGCGACAGTAGTGACCCAGATCTAGACGTCATTTGTTCGCACCCGAAAGACACATCCCGCTGTAACAATACCTCACTTGAGTGGCACAGATGCTTTCTTCCTAAGCTTACTTATTTTTAATCCATCACATTTAATTTCTTAGTCAAAAAATATTAGATACCTGCTTCACAGAGCTTATATGGCTGAATCAAAACCTATTGCTACACCAAAGCTTGGATACTATAAATTGTGCAGAGTCAATGGTGATCCAATGCCAGATCTTCAACTATACAATTTATGCAATTTTAGTTTCCTGTTAATTGAAATCTGACTTATCTTTTCTATGGGATGATGCAGTCCATGAGAAAAATAGTGGCAACTAAGTCAAACTAACTCAAAGTCAAAGTGTGGAGACAGTCACAAAAGAAACCAGGTTCGATTTCAAGGAATTGAGAAGTAAAGTGTCAAAGGAAAAACTGAACTTGGAATATTGTCAAATCACTATGCAAGGGGCAGATCTTATGACCAAACCGTGGAAGGGAGAAACATTCAAGGAACTGAGAAGTAAATTGTTGTTTCAATAAAGGGGGTGTGTTACTGCACTGAGATTAATAATATTGTTCTTTTGTCTTTGCAAACTGCACTGAGATTAATCTCTAGAAACATTGAAAGGGACTTCCAGCCTTTGAAAAATATTTAAGAAAAAGCCATTTTTGAAAAATAAATTAATTGTATATGTATATTTCTGAGAGAAACAATTCCCAGTTCAAGCTTATAGCTAGAATGATAACCAAATTTGATACTTAATTAAAGCATGAATCCTTCACACCATTTCAGTTCCCTTGTAATATCTTCTCTTCATATCAGCCATTTATGATCACATCACATTAAATAATGTGGCTGGAATTGGAAGCAATAACCAAATTTAAATATTATTATGGAATCATCTTCAACTCAGCTCCATTTCTAATTTGTCCTCCGTATCACAATCAGCAGCACTTTCATTCAACTCAGCAGCAGCCAAATATTCATTGTTAGCATTCTTCTTTATGACTAAGTCAAGGCCAAAGTGTACAGGTAAACAGTCACAAAAGAAACCATAATATTGTCATACCACTATGCATGTGGCAGTTCTTAGTTATGACTAAATCGTGGAAGGGAGAAACATTCAAGGAATTTAGAACTAAATTTAGTGTTGTTTCAATAATGCATACACTGCATATCCATGTTAACCTAGGCCAAACTCAATTTTTCTCTCATCTATCTATAAAGTCCCACTAAAAATTTAAGCAAACAAAATTGGAGCATTAAACAGTAGATTTCTGCACTATGCACTGTCTAAAGCAGTTTTATTCTGATCACAAATATAAATATTATGATACAATTACACAGGTCAGTCAACTAATCAATGTGGGCATGCTCAACTCAAGTACTAATGTCAGATAAGTTGATTAGAAATTAACGATGTACCAAATAAATGATGAAATTATCTAACCATTATACAAACAATGACACAAGTTTTAAGGGAAATCAGTCATCAATCACTAAAGAATAAGGCAAAGGGAAGAGATACCTCCAGCCACATATTTGCCTTTAATATAAGGCAACCTTTATTTCAAAATATCGTATTCTAAATTCAGTCCCTTGTTCAATCTAGTAGCTAGACCTTTAAATTGATAATTACGTGCAATCCTTGAGTTCGACATCTGGTTCTTACCGTTTTATTGTTACTTGCACGACGATTTGGTGCACTTGCAAATATCGCATTGGCTCTATGCTAACCTTTAAGCCTTAACTTCCACTTGCTTAGGCAACATTCCAAACCCTTCCTCCTTCCGAACATCAAATCCAGAAGCAATGCCCTTATTATTATTCTGATACAATGGATTCGAAGTCAGAATCCGCAACCCGGAAGTCCCATTAATCTCCAAAACCTCAGGCAAACCACCACCACACCCATCAGACATACCCACATCGATTCGAATAGCTTGATTATCGCAAGCACCGTTAATCCCAGCAGGCTGAATAGTATGCCCCATGATCATTCTCTTGACACCAGGAATCGTGGATAGCACGTGCTCAAGAGTTGAACAATCACAGTTCTGAGCAACCTCATCCGAGAATTTCCTCACCCAAACCAATGCATTCCTTCCCCGACAATACTGCGGCGATAACCGACCGTTAAAACCGTTAACCCAATCCCTAACTTCCTCGTTAATCCTCTCCAACCCGTAAGAAACGTGATCCGGCAACAAACCACCATGGACGAAAATTGAATCCCCAACAACCAACACGGTGGTGTTTTGGGACAAGAACCTTTTAGAAATTGGCCCATTGGGCTTTAACGCTGCAACCCTAGCCCGAAGCCCATCAATAAACTCTTTCCTCACACCACTAGATGCCACGTGGACCCCTTCCAAGGGATCTCTCGGTTGTTCCAAACCTTCACAGAGACTCTTCAATTTGTTCCCAAATCGGAACCATTCCAACCAAACCCTAAACTCCTCGTTACCAGCTTCCGTTACGTATCGGAAATCGCCCTCAATGTTCATAATCTCGTGATTCCCGTGCATGGTGATGATGCTTCCGCCGCAACGGGAAGCTTCACGCTTCAGCTTCTCAAGGAAGTAGAGGATCTTGATTTCATCGCCACCGCGGTCAAAGACGTCGCCGATCTGGACTACAGTGGTGGATCCGCCGACGTAGCGGTCGGAGCTGTCGATGAGACCAGCGAGGCGCAGCGCCTGTTTCGACTTGTTGAGGTCGCCGTGGAGGTCGCCAATGGCGATGAGACGTTTCGGGGAGGGAAGGCGAGTGGGCGGAGGAGGAGGCGGAGATGGAGACGGCGGTGGAGGGAGGAGGAAGAGGCCGCTGACTGAGAAGTCAACGAAGGTGTCGACGAATGAGGATAGGAGATTGGGAATGTCTTTGCAGAATGAAGTTGAAGTCTCTTCCATTTTAATTCAATTCTGTAAAATCGTTGCTTTAGAAATAAACGATTGGCTCCGTTCTTCTCTGCAATTCGCTTCTCTGTTCTTCTCGTTTCTTCGCCGCCAAAGAAGCGAAAAATTCATTTCTGGAATTGATAACACCTTTTATAATAAGACTGAAAAGTCGATATTACCCCTACATTTTGACAGGAAACTCCCTTCTCCTTTGCTGAACAGTAACTTCGTAGACTATTTTTTTTAGGGAAACATACTTCATTCAATTGATAACGAAATCATCAATACAAATTACATGAAGCAGGTGAGGTTGGATATTTTCAAACCATAGACTAGAGTCAACAACTAAAATAGAAACTTCTACACACAAAGTATGGCCATTGAAACCATTATATTTAGATTGTTTAAGGTCCATAAGGACATAACCAACCCAAACACAACGAACAAACATCCAGCGTATCAGTAGCATCAGTTCCTAGGTAGAGGTGGTAATCAGTGGATGAGACTCCACCGTCTTTCTTCCTATCCAATTACAGATGATATCTTTGACTTGTGTACGCTCAATTCGACTAAAATTGGTCTCAAGATTAACCCACTTATCCTGAGAAAACAAGGCAAACCGGTAGCGGGAAGGGTCCTCGACTGAGGTGTCATCTCCAAAGGTTTTAACAATCACCAAGTACAGCAACAAAATCCACAATCGTGTGCTTAGGAAGCCAGGAGCTCTATGGGGACTTTCAACAAACACTAGATATGCCTAGTTTAGCCAAAAAAATCTAATACCCAAGACATGAAACAAATAGCCCATAGAAACACCACAGCATAGAGCACAGACCAGCAAAACAAGAAAAACATAGAAAAGCCAAGGTGGCTTTCGAGGTGGCCGGATCGAAGCGAAACCCACAAAGGGAGGAATCGATAGAGGAAAGCCGAAAAGCTTTGGAGCAAGAGAACTCACCAACCCACTATTTCTTTTCGATGGAGGAGGCTCTGGCGGAGGTCACGACGGCGCCGTCATGAGCAAGGTGCTGATCCGAGGATGGAGGAGCAAATCCCCATAGATAGAGTAAGATCCCAACATGAAATGGGGGTCGGTTTGTGGTTAGGTGGCGGCGGGGCGGCGACCGGACTGGTGTTGGCAGGCTCACGAAGGTTTTGGGAATGGAGTGATGGTGGGTTTGTAGTGAAGGCAAATGAAAGGGGTTTGAGGGTATGGTGATGGTGGGGTACGATGGAGGTGGGGAGATGACAATGGAGAAAAGCTTGGTTAACAACAATGAACCCCAACCGCAGTGGCAGACCCAGGACCCCGGGGTCAGGGGTGTCAAATTTTTTAAGGCTGGTGTCAAATGGGTGCAAAACTTGGTCTACTAGTACAATTTCAAATTTTCAGGGGTGTCAAAATTAAAATTTCAGGAGATTTAGGCTATTTATATAAGGTGTTTAGTGCAAAAAAAAAAATTCCAGGGGGTTCAACTGAACCCCCTGGATCAATGCCAGGTCCGCCACTGCCCAACCGGTGGGGAGGAAAAAAATCTCCATGAGGGAGAGGAGGAGGGCCACCATTGCAGAGGAGAGAGCCTCCAACGAGGAGGGGAGAACCTCCGCTAACCCTAGGGTACGAGTGTAACTTCATATATATACTATCATTATCTATGTGTTCTGATGATTTTTTGCATAAAGTTTTCTTTCCAGTTTATCAATACATTGCCACTTGCCAGTCAATTGGTTAAAGATTGTTAAAATGTGATTAATGAATAATGAGCAATGATTTATGTAGTACTCTTCACCTTGTATAAAAAAGTCATATAAGTAGGACTTTTCATATTAAATGATTTTTATCCTATAGATAAATGAGAATCGGACCTTCCAAAACTAAGCTATCTATTTCCATCCGTATCTCTCACGTCTCTTAGAGCTAGTGACATCGACATCAATTTTCATATCTTATAGTTTGTTATATAGGAGCTTACTAATGTGTATGACCCGTGCGATACATGGGTATACACTATATTATTGAATTATCTAATTATTAAGTATCATATGATATATTGTATCAAAAAAATATCATATGATATATATATATATATATAATTTATTAATTGAAAATATAATTGAGTTTCACATATTATTATATTCGACGGATAATATATGTTTTATAGGATTGGATAACTATTTAAATATTTTGATATTCTAATATTTACAATTTGCGACCCAATGCCAAAATATAATGGTTCTGATGATTCTAACAAATTTAAATCCAAAAAATGTATGATTTGTCATAATGAGTGTTGCAATAAAACTATTGGCTAAAAAAAGTGTGGTGCCACGTGTTATAAATAAAAAATAAAAAACAAATATAATGGTACTTACTATTTGTTAATTTATATAAATATAGCGGTTCGCTTTAAAATGACAATGGTCCGAATAAAAAAAAGTTTTAGAAATGGCAATGGGGTAGCGCGGGGCATGGAGTACTCATCGTTTCCCGTCCTGGCTCCCCAAACTTTTCCCATTCCACGATCTCCGCCATTCTCGAGTTCCCGCCCCGTCCTCGTCCTCGTCCTCACGAATCCCCGTAATCCCCACAGCGACACTAAAAAATCATTAAAATTAATCAAAAATACAAATTAAAATCTTATAAAATTGGAAAAAAAATATAACATGACTAAAAAATAACAATTTAATATTTCAACATAAAAAATATAAAATAATTTCTTCATTTTATATTTTTATATTAAAAAAATAAAATGAAGAACAAAAAACATAAAAGTGATCACTTTTTAATTAAAAATAAAAGACTTTTTTTAATTAAAAATAAAAGACTAAAAAATCAATTATGTAAAATTGTGCTCGGGGCAGGGAGCATGGTCCCTGTCCCCATACCCAAAAAAAGACATGAAGAAACATCCTGATAAAAAAATTATCCACGTTCAAATTCTTTTTTCTGAAGATAAGCCACATTCAAATCATAAAATCCAAAATATTTGGAATTGTTTAAAAGTATAAAATCAAAGTAAAAAAAAAATGGACCCTGAAATAATCTTCAATCTAGATAAACAACCCAAACCGCGATCTTGGTTCCAACTCCACTCTTGCATCATATAAATCTAAATAAGCCAAAACATTACTTTTGGTCCATAATAATCATGTTAGAAACTAAAAGTACAAAACAAAGCATGCAAAATAAAAGGAAATTGAGTAGGCATGCCAAATAGTTTAATCCGTGAACTGTTGTAGACTATATCTTTTAGTTACTAACTTGTAATTAGAAAATATAAATGGAAATGAAAATGAAGAAAGTGGAGAGTACTGAATATGACATGAAAGTGTAGTTTGTTTGGAATGAAGATCAAGTTGCTGAAGATCTTTTAGGGTTTGTTTTGGAATCATTTCAAAATGGTGACGTGATTCCTCTCATAATCAAAATATTTGAGACCCGGGGTTTTCTTCCGTAGATCGGTCGTCAAAGAAGCCACTGTTATCGTGATGTTTCAAGGTGGAGGTGTCTTCATCATTGACTTCATTCACCTAGTCAAGATTTTCGTATTAGTAAATATTGTGAGAAAATGGGAGAAGGGTTGTACGAAAAATAAAATGAATATTTTGACAGAGGTCTCCAAAAAATTTGAGAGAGGGAGGTTTGTAGGTTTCATGAACATACAAATTTGAATTTGCAAATAATTTCCAAATGTTAGGAAGAGAGATCAAATATTGATAACAATTTATTCTGCTAATTAATTGGACTTTTTGAATTTCAAATAATAATGAATGCATTTATTCCAACTTTATTGATATCCTACTTTGGTAATTTTTTTATTTTATTTTAGAATTAATTTAAATTGAAATAATATGGAGAGAGGGTCATTTAAATGCTGACATGTTAGTTTCATTTCCATGTTCGAGGTGCATATGGTAAACAAATGGCAAATAAATGCTGACATGTTCGAGTTTCTTAAAATAGTTTATTCGTGAAGAATGTATTATTAAGAGATATTCTTTGCATTAGTAGTCTATTAGTTTATTTAGTGATAGATTATTTGACATATTTAAAAGACTTAGTCTATACACGCACACACACACGTGTGTGTGTGTGTATATATATATATATATTAGGCTTTTAAGTAGAATAACGAGTCATACGGTTCTAAAAAGCCCATGTAAAAGGTAAAAAGAGTCCATGAATAAGTCTGACTTGCATCTTGAGTTTTTTCAACAAGCCAAACTTGGATTTTAGAAAGCCTAGCTCAGCCTAACATATTTCCCCTAATTATAGGGTTAGACTGGTGTTTTAAAACTCGAACCAACGAAACGGTTCAACTGATTAAACCCTGACTCAACACTTTCTACGAGTTCGAGTCATTTAAAGAGGTTGAATCATGACCCGAAAGTTTCACTGGTTTGATTTCCAGTTCGGTTTTCAAAACACTAGTTTAAACGAAACAACAATAATCAAAATAAAACAAGTTATATTCCAGAAAGATAAAAATAAAATTACTAGTACAGAAAATAGATTTGAGCATAAAAAACATAGCTTCGATTCCTCTCATATGTCAAGTCCACAAGGACACCCTTGTAATACCCGTAATTTATTTTTTTCATAGCAAGAAATGAATATAGATTTTTTTGACATTGATTTTTATACCCCACATGTGCCTTTATACCCTTCACAACACGTGAAATTCTCATTTTACCCCTCTCATTTCCAGGATTTGCCATTAATTTATAAATCTGTAATAAAAAATTTAAAATTTATATGGATTTATCTATAAGTTGTTAAAAAATTATAATTAATATTTTTTTAATAAAGTAGATATGGATACAGGTGATTTTTTTTTTGGTTCTGTTCGGTGTGTAGATATTATTACACATGACGATATTGTACGTTGGGCTAAATAATCTAGGCAAAAAATCAGTTTTTGGCTAACCTACTCTGATTGCCCCGAATCCACAGCCATTAAATTCGAAAAAAATCAGGGACCAATACTCTCTTTAAAGGGACTTCTTACGAGACTGCGGTGCTCAAAATTCCAAATTCTTTCGTTTACTATTTTTTTTTAACTTTTAGAATTCCTTTCTTGATAAGTTTCGTGAAGGGGCTTAGCCTTCTACTGTTTCATTATCTAGCCCTTAAACTTTGGTCCTCCCATAGGGTGTGCAACTCACTTACCATTGCACCCAACCTTTGTTGGTCATGGCCCTCTTTCAACACATTTAATTATGAGCAATCAAAAATTAAAAGAAAAATATTGAAGGGAATTTGAAATAAAGAGAAACAAAGAAATTGAAGAAAGTTCCCTCAGAATGCCAAGTATCAACCAGAGAGAGGGCATGGCGTAAAAAATCAAAATGGGTTTCTCAACCTTTTTTTCTTTACAAACAAAAGGGATCCCCAATTTTGATTTTAAACGATGAACTGAAAGTGAAAGCCCATGCTCCTCCCTTCAGATTACTAAAATTTTCGTCACCGGGAAAATCTTTTCTTTTCTTCCAACAACAATCGCCGCCGTTAATCTCACATCGGAAGAAAAATGCAGAGTTTTGAAATCCGATTTCTCCGCCAGAGAGAGGCGAATAGAAGAAGAGACTCACCCACATAATGGAACCCGACAATACAAAAGATACAAACCCTATAAATCGATTAAGGCGATTGCTTTCCCCACACCCCCTCCTACTCCTCGCACACCCCCCCAACTTATTTTTCCCCAAAATGATCTCGCGTGGGACGCTCGTGTAACACGGGTTAAGTGACTGTTCGAACGAGGTTATGCGAACCAGTTCGAACGACGTTGTGCGTGTTAAGGAATTGGTACTGTTCGCATGACATCGTTCGAACTTGTTCGAATAATGTCATCCGTGTTAAGGAATATTGTTAACTGATGGTGTGAGGGTGTGTTTTGGCTGCCTCAAATGGCTTTATTCGAACGTGTTCGAATGGGTGCGTTCGAACAGGCGTTCGAACAGGCGTTCGAATGGCCACATGCGAACCACTGTTATGCAGAAACAGAAACTAAATAAATCAGCACACAGTTTTGGTGATTTCAAAATATAAACCTAACTTTAACATTATGTACCAAAATTATACAACATTGTGTACCAAAATGCCGATGCTAGTGTGCCATGAAGAATTGTACAAAAATTCAGCCCAGTTCAAAGCCTTAGCCCACACCTTCGGATTATCATAAGTAAAACACCTGAGATACATCTCTAAACTCTTGTTCACTGCCTCAGATTGACCATCAGTTTGTGGATGGTATGCTGAGCTCATAGCCAAGGTAGTGCCTTGCAACTCAAACAATTGTTGCCAAAATCTACTAGTGAAAATCTTATCCCTGTCTGACACAATTGATTTCGGCATTCCATGTAACTTAACAACATTAGAGATGAATACTTCAGCCACAGATTTGCTAGTATACTCAGTTTTTAATGGCATAAAATGAGCATACTTCGTTAATCGGTCTACTACTACCAAAATCACAGTGAAACCAAAAGACATAGGCAAGCCTGTGATAAAATCCATAGAAACATCTTCCCATACCTGATTAGGAATAGGCAAGGGTTGTAATAAACCAGCCGGTAATGAATTAAGGTGTTTAGCTTGCTGACAGATCACACATTCTTCAATAAATTTCTGAATGTCCTGCCTCATCTTAGGCCAGTAAAACTGAGCACTCAACCTTGCTAATGTCCTTGTAATGCCTGCATGACCTCCAATTGGAGATGCATGATTCTCCTTCATAACTTGATGAATCAAAGGACTCCCCGTGGGCAACACCAGTCTGTTTTTCCAGTAAAGCAGACCTTCTCTTACTGCATAATTAGTATCAGCAACAGTGTTATTGAGGCACTGTGTCACAATAATCTGCAAGTGCTCATGTTTGGCTAACTCCATCTTCAATTGCTGCAGAAATGTGTTTTCAGGTTCAGACCACGACATAGTCATAACTCTAGATAGGGCGTCTGCAGCTAGATTTTCCTTGCCTGGCTTGTATTCAATTAGAAAATCGTAGCCAATAAATTTGTGCAACCATGCTTGTTGCTCAGGAGTTTGCAAAGATTGATCTAGAAGGCTCTTCAAACTCTTTTGATCTGTCCTCAAAATGAATTTGTGGCCTAACAAATAATGTCTAAACTTTGCTAGAGCAGCTGTGATAGCATGAAACTCTCTAACATATGCTGACTGAAGTTGCATTCTTGGTGCCAACTTCTTAGAAAAAAATGCAATTGGGTGCCCTCCTTGACTAAGCACTGCTCATATGCCACTGCCACTAACATCAGTTTCCAATACAAATGGTTGAGAAAAATCTGGCAACACCAATACAGGCGCCATCGTTAAGGCATGCTTCAATTTGCAGAAAGCTGTCTCAGCCTCTACATTCCACACAAAAGCTTCCTTTTTCAACAAGTTAGTCAAAGGACTAGCTATTGTTGCATAAGATTTAATAAACCTTCGGTAATAACCTGTTAGCCCTAAGAAACCTCTCAACTGCTTGAGATTCTTAGGTATAGGCCAATCCATCACCGCTTGAACCTTGACTTTATCCATAGACACACCAGTGCCTGACACCACATGTCCCAAGTACTCCACCTCTGGCAATCCAAACGAACACTTGCAGAGTTTAGCAAAGAGTACATTCTGGCTGAGAATTTGCAGCACCAATTCCACATGCTGTAGATGATCCTTCCACGAAGAACTATACACCAAAATATCATCGAAGAAAACCAATACACATTTCCTCAACAATGGTTGAAATAGTTGATTCATAAGCCTCTGAAACGTTGCAGGGGCATTGGTGAGCCCAAATGGCATCACAAGCCACTCATAATGTCCTTGATGAGTCCGGAATGCCGTTTTCTATCTATCCTCCGGGTTGAGCAATATTTGATGATACCCAGAGCGGAGGTCTAGCTTTGAAAAGAACCTAGCACCATATAATTCATCTAAGAGTTCATCCACCGTGGGCATAAGAAAGCTATCCTTAATAGTGATGCTTGTAAACAACAAAAATGATGAAATACTACTGAGCTTAATTAATGGAAATAGTTCAGTACAATAATCAAGGGGAAATGCTCAGTACACAGTAAGCAGAGTAAATGAGGTACAATGTGAGAGTACAGAGAGAAAGGTTAGAGAAGAAATGAGATCATCACACAATGCACACCTTCAACCGAATCTTCTCATGCCTCAAATACCAAATCAATTGCTAACGAATTGTTCCCAACGTGGGTGTTCTTTCCTCACTCGCCCACTCCTGCGAGCGTGACTCACACTCTCTGCATTCTTTCCTTGTGACCTGTCCTCCACGTCAGCCTTCATTACAGAGTCGTGGAGTTTAAACGATTTTGATGAATCGGTGAAAGTAGTAAAGGAAGAAGAGAAGTTGAATGAATGACCTGAGTGGAGATTTTGAGATGTACAAGACACAGAATTTACAATACCAAAGAGCTTGTTGAGGGGATGCTTAGAAAATTGGGATAATCTGAGTCCATGGATGAATGCAGAGTGATGATAAGCTACTTACTTTTAATATAAATGACAGTTTGTGTCCTTGACTTTGAAGAATTCAGAACTATGATGTCCATATGTTAGTTGTTCAGAGAGTGTTTAGAGTTGGATTTCATTCTTTTGTTATGGATTTCATTGTACTTCCTCTTATGATGTTTCTTTGTCCATTTTGGACTGGTATATGAGTTGTTTAATTCGAAGGTATTTAAGTTTTTGTGGTCATCATGGTTTTTAATGTCTATCCCATTGGTCATATTTGACAGAAAAAATCAGGACATTATCTCTAATATTTGATCCCAATATTCTAGGATATTAAAAATTGTGATGAGATTTATATAACCTTTGGCTTATAGGGGAAATGCTTTATGCTTTCTGCTTCTGTTATTGAATTGAATTGACAGAGTTTCAAATGTTTTTCAGGCCTTCTCCCATGATATATTAAAACACAATCACTCAATAACAACAACAAGAACAATAAACATAATTAACCAACCTGGATGTTTTTCCAAGTAAATATTTAAAAACTGTTAAATAAAAAATTCAATCATTCAACACATTTAATTATGAGCAATCAAAAATTAAAAGAAAAATATTGAAGGGAATTTGAAATTGTTCTGTACCGTACATCTAGACCGGTATCCGATCTTAGACACCAAGTCTGATCCGAGGTAGTTGGTAGGGGTTGGTCTTGATCAACCGAGCTCCGCTTCCGATCCGGGGCAGGTGGTACCTGCGGGGACACTCCGACGCTCAAGTCAGCCAGAGAGCTAATTAGAGGTGAAGAGTAGGAAAGAGTGTGTACCTTTAATGAAGCATTCAATGCTTATTTATAGAGTTTGATGGTGTTAGACCTGATGAATCAGGACCGTCCGATCTTGCGTTGCGATCTCAACCATCGGTTGATGGATCTGCATTTGGTGTTGGGCCTCATTATTGTGGATTGGGCCAATCCATAACAGTTGCCCCCCAAGTCGGGTCGTCTTGGGGCGAGCTAGACTTGATGCCTTATATGGACTTTATGAGAGTTTTTGAAATTGAGGTCGGACCTTCGTGGCGACCTTCTTCAAGGCCAGGCTTATAGCTACAAATAGGGCTGCCCCCAGCCTCGGAGTGCCCGAGATACGGGTCTTGTCAAAAGATCTTCGAGGCCGGGCTTATACCAGCAAGGGTGTCTGCCACCAGCCTCGGAGCGCCCGAGATACGGGTCTTGCCACAAATCTTCGAGGCCAGGCTTATACCAGCGAGGGTGTCTGCCACCAGCCTCGGCAATGTTAAAACGTGACCACCTGAGGGACTCGAGGTGTCAATTTAAAGTCGCCTTCAGGGCAGTTTACCGGGACTCGGCCCAGATCGAACTCGCCCTTCAGGGTAATGGCAAACTCGGCCATTTAAAACGTGACCACCTGAGGGACTCGAGGTGTCAATTTAAAGTCGCCTTCAGGGCAGTTTACCGGGACTCGGCCCAGATCGAACTCGCCCTTCAGGGTAATGGCAAACTCGGCCATTTAAAACGTGACCACCTGAGGGACTCGAGGTGTCAATTTAAAGTCGGAGGATCTCTGTGGGCAAAAGCGCCGACGTTCCTGCCTCGGGGAATTTTCCCGCTTTCTGGAACGTCGCCTCGGAGAAGAGGAAGCCAGAGATGAGCCGGGCCGAGGGGAACCCTCGGATCAGTAGGAACCATCCGGAGTTCCGGTCTTAGCGTGAAACTTTAAGGCGATCGCTCGACCGATCCCAAATCCTTTCATCCAACCTCGGAACTTACTTTTACTAAGCAATAAATGTGAGGAAAATTGTAGCCGACCCATATATATTAGATGGTTAAACATTTACAAAGTCGGATTACATCATGCCCGTAGGCTCATTCCGAGACCTAGGAGAAACGTGGCCTTCCTGCGTTAATCCCTTCTTCATGATCGATATACTTCTGAGATCGCTGGAGGAACTCGGCAAGCGACTCAATTTGGTTGACCCCGACGTCTATCTGAAATAGACTTCCTTCACGAAGGCCAGCCTCCATGAAGAAAAGACGGAAGGAGTCGTCGAGGTTCCGAACTTGAGCAGCTTCTCTGTTGAATCTCTCTATATAGTCCCGGAGGGACTCATTTTCTCCTTGCCGAATTGCCTGCAATACCTTCCGAGATTTAGGCTTCATCTTCGAGTGGGCGAAGTGTGCAGAAAAGAGCTTGGCTAACTGATCCCAAGAGGAGATCGTATTCGACTTAAGAGCCCTGAACCATTCCAGAGCCGCCTTCTCTAGAGTAAGGGGAAAGGTTCGGCACTTTATCTCCTCTGGAACGTTACGGTATTGCATAACCGTGTCAAAGTAGTCGAGGTGGCGGTCCGGATCGCCAGTCCCATCATGCATTTTCAAACCTTCAGGGGGGTTCTCCAGATGCTTTGGCACCGGGAAGTAATCGATTTTCGCTGTGAAAGGTCCTTTACGCTTTGCCGATCTCTCAAGGGGTGGAGACCGTCGGTAGCCATACTTGCCGGGGGACCCCCGCGAGCTAGGGCGTCGACGTTCCTGCCTCGGAGACCTTTTCCGACTTCTGGAACGTCGCCTCGGAGAAGAGGAAAACAGAAACGAGTTAGACCGAGGGGAACCCTCAGGACCATAGGGATCACCGGTGGTCCGACTTGGGGGAGTCATTGATCCTCGCCCTCCTCTACACCGAGGTGGAGTGCGGTGATGGTATCTCCTCCAAGTCGGAGATCGGCGGCGGACGCGGCAATGAGTCGTTCCACTTGAAGAGTGGCGCAGAGGGGAACTCCGATCCGGGATGTTACGAGCCCGGATCTCAGCAATCTGAGCTTCTAACTGGGTGTAGCGTTGGCTTTCCTGCCGGTCGGCCTCGGCTTGCCGAGTTAGGAACAGGATGAGCTGTTGAACAGCGTCGACCGGTACCTGGACGGTCGGAGGGGGAGGTGGAAGTCGGTTCCGGGCTGAGCTCCCAGGAACCATAGCCGTAGCCGAGCTTCGAGCATGCACCGGGCTAAGGGGTAAGGTGACCGCCACTCCTTCCGGAGTCACCTGTTGTAGGACCGGTCCTTCAGCGGCATTCAGGATAGTCCTATGACGTAAGGTCGGAGCCATCGTCAATCAAGGAGATGGGAGAGGAACTAGAGTACAGATCCTCCCACTGTGGTCGCCAATGTTCTGTACCGTACCTCTAGACCGGTATCCGATCTTAGACACCAAGTCTGATCCGAGGTAGTTGGTAGGGGTTGGTCTTGATCAACCGAGCTCCGCTTCCGATCCGGGGCAGGTGGTACCTGCGGGGACACTCCGACGCTCAAGTCAGCCAGAGAGCTAATTAGAGGTGAAGAGTAGGAAAGAGTGTGTACCTTTAATGAAGCATTCAATGCTTATTTATAGAGTTTGATGGTGTTAGACCTGATGAATCAGGACCGTCCGATCTTGCGTTGCGATCTCAACCATCGGTTGATGGATCTGCATTTGGTGTTGGGCCTCATTATTGTGGATTGGGCCAATCCATAACAGAAATAAAGAGAAACAAAGAAATTGAAGAAAGTTCCCTCAGAATGCCAAGTATCAACCAGAGAGAGGGCATGGCGTAAAAAATCAAAATGGGTTTCTCAACCTTTTTTTCTTTACAAACAAAAGGGATCCCCAACTTTGATTTTAAACGATGAACTGAAAGTGAAAGCCCATGCTCCTCCCTTCAGATTACTAAAATTTTCGTCACCGGGAAAATCTTTTCTTTTCTTCCAACAACAATCGCCGCCGTTAATCTCACATCGGAAGAAAAACGCAGCGTTTTGAAATCCGATTTCTCCGCCACAGAGAGGCGAATAGAAGAAGAGACTCACTCACATAATGGAACCCGACGATACAAAAGATACAAACCCTATAAATCGAATTAATTCTCAACCAAAACGCACCGTATCAATAGTCTGTAGTAATAGTCCATGCTTAATTATTTAAACAACTTTTTTGCTATTTTTCTTTTAATATTATTTTTTTATGAAGCAAAGGTGTAAGAATTTAATTTAAGACTCTTGTTCAATGAAAGACTAGTTTCCCAATGTGTATATGTTCCTTTCACCAATTTGGTGGATTTGGAGAGCCTGAATCACTTTTGCTTGGCTCTGGAAAACGCAATTTACAAAGATGCAAATTTAAAAACTGACTAATCTTTTATTGGATTTGTAGATTCATAGGATATGTGGGATTTAGTAATAACCTACATGCTGAGTTAATGACCATTTACCATGGTCTAAGATTAATTTGGGAGAAAGGATATCGAGATGTTGTTTGTTACTCAGATTCTACGTTGGCAATTCACCTAGTTCGCAAGACTATTAATCGGTGGAATCGTTATGCAGCTATCATTTGCAATATACTTATTGGTAGAGATTGCAATGTCCAGTCGTCTAACATTTTGAGGGAAGCAAATGCAACTAGAGATTTTTTGACGAAGAAAAGAGCAACTAGTTCAATTGGCCGACAAGAGTTGGAAGACTCCCCATGATGGCATCATTCATTTTCTTCAATCGTATGCCTTTAGAGTCCTCTTTATGAGAGTATAGTTTCTGCTTTGCTGTTTTCTTTTTGTTTTTTCCTACTCCTTCAAAAAAAATAGGTGTTTTCATGTTAAATACTTGACAAAATATCTCCCAACGTCCCTTAACTTATTTTTAGGTAACGAATAGGTCCCTTAACTTTTTTTTAACGATTAGGTCCTTTAAGTTTTAAAAACGTTGCGTTGTTACCCTTTTTTGTAATTTCCGTTTGACTCTGTTAAAAAAATGCTTAGTTGGCTGTTGAGTTGTCTAGGTGGCTGTCATTTGTGCTTATGTGGCATTAGTATCATTTTTAATTATTTTTTTGACTCAAATTTCATTTTAAATTTAATTTTTATCAAAAAAATACTGAAACAAGGAACATCTTCAAGCCCACATCTGAACTTCAAAGGCAACCGATTTAGTCACCTAAATCTAAAGGATGCAAAAAATACAACTAATGGATAGTACAAGATCTAATAGGTGCTTCAATGAAGTTAATAATAACGAAGCATAGGTGCTTCAATGAAGTTAATAATAACGAAGCATAGGTGTAACGAAGCACCTATTGAAATTAATAATAACGAAATTAATAACAACTTCAAACAAAAACTCTTCTTTTCCATACTCACAATTTGTGCAGCAAAAGCAGAAGAAGATAAACGAAGCACCTATTGAATGGTGAGAAGGAGGAGACGAACTGAATGGTGGGAAGGAGAGGAACTGCGTTTGTGCAGCAAAAGCAGAAGAAGAAAAACGAAGCACCTATTGAATGGTGCAATGTTTTTAAAACTTAAGGGACGTAATCGTTACAAAAAAAAGTTACGGTATCTATTCGTTACTTAAAAATAAGTTAAGGGACCTCGGGAGAAGAAGAAGAAGACGCCAACTCAAAAAACACATCTTTGAAGGGACAATATCTCATCCCCTTGCAGATAACACTAACAATAGAGGTGTCAATTTGGCCCCAAGCCCCAAGCCCAACCCCTATGGCCCCCTAATTTAGCCCCAAATATTTCAGCCCCCTATTAATGGGGCTTTTTTTAGCCCCAACCCACATTTTCAATTTTTTAGTGGGTTGGGGCCAGGGCTTTGTGGGTTGGCCCCCAAATTTTTTTTATCATTCTTTTCCTACTACTTACGCCTCTCTTTCATTCTTTTACCCCATTCCTCTTCTCCATCACTCTCACCACCACCTCATTCTCTCTCACCACAACCATCACCACCATCACCATCTCCCACTCACCACCACCACCACCTCCTTTTTCTTCTCACCACCACCACCACCATCACTACCACCTCCTTTATATTTTTAAAACATAAAAAATCTTTCACTAAAAAAATATTCTTATTAGTAAAAAATACTTTTAAACATCATTTTAATATATTTTTATACTTCATATTTTTTTATTTATAGTTTTAATATCTGTAAATGTATAAATATAATATATATATATATATAGTTATATATAATATAATAGTTATAAATATAAATATAAATATAAATATATATTTATATTTAAATATGGAGGTGGTGCCGGGCGGCTCTCCGGCGGCCCCACGGAGGCTCTCCGGCGACCACACGACGGCGGACGACGGCGCTCCGCGATCTCACGGCGGCGCTCCGGCAACCCACACGGCGGTGGGAGGCGGCGCTCCGGTGGCCACTACGGCGGTCGGTGGTGGCTGATATATTTTATATAATATATTATATATTATATATATATATATATATATATATATATATATATATATATATATATATATATATATAACAGTATGTGTGTATTGGACTTTCAGTCAGCTAATCAATATTGCAGAACAAAATTATCCTCAAGCAAAACTGCAGCTTGTAACTAATATTCATAACTAGAGAAGCAGTTGTCAAATATTTTCATTATCAAAATAACATACTGGTCTTGTATTAGAGTAACACATTCTAGTTAATGCTTTTGAAAAAAATTATAGCGCCACATGGAGGAGCCTAAATGATTAAAGGTGTCACGCTCACGCATATAGTAACACATTCTATCCCCTGGATATATATATATATATATATATATATATATATATATATATATATATATATATATATATATATATATAGTTTCTGAATTTGAAAAAAATTGAAAAACTGAAATTTATTTTTTTTTGTTAAAAAGTATTTTTATAATTATCCAATGGATTTAAAAAATATATTGGATGGATCACAACCATCAACAAAATTAAACAAAAAATTAAGGGCCTTGGGGCTGGCCCTGACCCACTGGGGCTTGGGGCCATGTGGGCTTATGAAATGTGGGCTTTTTGGCCCATGGGCCTTTTGGCCCTAGGGCCACGTGGGGCTAGGGCTGGGTTGGCCCATATGGGCCAAATTTACAGCTCTAACTAACAATAGCAGACAAGTCTAAATCCTCAAAAGTTTAAGATCATAACAACGTTAACTACAATTATAATATTTATTTTTTTGGGATAACCCAGTTTAGTCTTTATTAAGCCCGATCCTAAATTGGCTCGTAAATTATTGGGTTTGTTTAAGTTTAAGAACGGGTTACGGTCTACTAAATAGTTCGATCAAATTTGGAACCGGATAATCCAATGGCTTTTTTTTTGACAGAAAATCCAATGGTGTGTTATCTCTTTGAAATTTCTATTCATTATCTTTATATTATGTGGATAAGAGCTTTTATATAACTTGTCAAGAAAAACAGATTTTATATAAACTCGTTTTTATTTTATTTAAACTTTTTCCAATTTCAAGATACTAATTTTGTATTTTTTTATGCTATCTTCACACATTTTCTTATTGATCTATATGCTTTTTTAAAACAAAAGGAACATTTATGATCAAATCATCATGGCTAGCTAAGACATGGTGTTTTCATAGATTTATTATCTAATTATTCAGATAGAAATCTACCCACACTTGTTTAACAAAAATAAATACCCAATTCTATTTCTTAAATGGTAATTTTCTTCCTACTAACTTTCAATAACATTAGCATCTTTGAAGAATGCAGTAGATTGGGGTTCAAGACCCCCTAATGTGTGGGCTAGGAAAGCTGCTGCTGTAAGTGCTGTTGGGGGTGGGAGAAGAACACAATTTCATATTTGCCAAATTGGAGTTTTTCTTGGTCACTTCCTTGGTTCTCCTATCTAGTAAGAGCTTCTAAAATACTGCCTAAATGTTGTCACTTTAAATTTCACGATGCAACTTTTCTTCCTTGTCTATCTGAGGTCGAACTCCTATATATGAGCAAGGGAAAACTTCTTTTGTTGTACAACATACAATTTTTTGGGTAAATTTGTTGTGTTTTTATACATTTGTAGTTGGGAAATAATAAAGATGACAATAGCACCCCTTCGGAAGGGTATTATAGTGCTTACACTTGAGCCCGCACACATATGGACAGTTCTTTAGTGCTAGTTTCCATACCCGCTAGCACCTAAGTGCCCATACCTGCCTGTTACTCGAACTTTAACTGTGAAAAAATAATGAATATCATACCTAACCTAACATCATAATTCAATTAAAAAACGATCAATTTTTATTTTCAAATCTACTTATTAAAATATTAAAAATGATAGTATTTAGTAAATTAAGAACATACAAAATACACAAAATATTAGTAGTTAGATATATATATATATATATGTTTAATGGATTTTTTTAAAAGTTGGATATACTCAAAATTTTAAAGTGATATCTATACATTTAAATCCCATGGTAGTCCTGGGGTGGGCTGTTACAAGTTATGTCTAGATTATGTCTTTACACTTTAATTTAGCTTTTATGCTCGCAATTCTCCTTATTTTTTATATTGCAATTTAGCCAATAAATTTCCCCCTCCCCCTTTAAGTAGTCAGAAAAAAAATTAACTGTTCAAATAGGCATAGTTTGTTCTTCAATAACCCGTTTGATGAAGAAAAAATTTCATAACATTTTTATGTAAACTACGATGCTAAGTAATGTGGTCTTTGATGCTTTAGTGATCGCAATAGTATGTTTTTGATGCTTTAGTGTTCGCAAAAAAATTCAAGTATTCAAATATGCAAAATTTGTGCCTCAAAAACCGGTTTGGTAAAAAGAATATAATTTCTTGACAAAATACATAAAGTGTGATGCTAAGCATTGTGTTTTGAGCTACTTTAGTGTTTGAAAAAAATTAACCGTTCAAATACTCAAATTTCATTCAAAAAATATCAATTTTTTTAACTATTCGAATACGCAGAGTTCGTTCATCAGTGATCGGTTTGGTGAAAAAAATCATTTCAAAACGAAATGTGTAAAGTACGATGCTAAGTAGTGTTTTTTGATGCTTTGGTGTTCGTAAAAAAAATTCAACTATTTAAATATGCAAAGTTTGTGTCTCAATAATCGATTTGGTGAAAAAAATATATATAATTTCGTGACAAAATACGTAAATGGTGATGCTAAGCAGCATGTTTTGGGGGTACTTTAGTGTGCGAAAAAAAAATTTAACCGTTCAAATACTCAGAGTTCATTCCTCAATAACTGATTTGGTGAAAAAAAAATTCGTGACAAATATGTACACACTCTATTTTAGTTTTAAAGTTTGCAATCGCCTTTTTTATTACATATTTTGTTTAATTCATCCTTTCCTTCAATTTAAACAATATTTTCTCATGTAGTGTGTTTTTTGATGCTTTAGTGATTGCAATAGTATGTTTTTTGATGCTTTAGTGTTTGCAAAAAAATCCAATGATTCAAATATGCAAAATGTGTGCCTCAAAAACCGATTTTGTGAAAAAAAATATATATAATTTCGTGACAAAATACATAGTGTGATGCTAAACAGCGTGTTTTGAGGTACTTTAGCATTTAAATGATCAACAAATGAAACTTTTTCATTTTGCAATTTTAAAAACAAATTTTAACAAGACAGAAATTTTGTATTAACTAAAGTTTTTGTTCGTGCGACGCACGGGTCCACGCGCTAGTTATCTATCTAACAAATATAAGGATTAAAACAGAAGATTATTCCATACAAAAAAACAGAAGACTAAAAATAGGACTGAACTATCTGACATGCTAAAAAAGGCAATGAAGACACCCTTACCACCATCATCCATTCTCCCAATTGTTTGGTTTGCTATTACTTTTAGGAGCTAAAATCGGAATCTACGAAACCATGCGTTGAATGGAATCCATTTGGTCCAATTTCAATTGAAGAAAGAAAACAAACAAGAAAATTTAAAGAAAAAAAAAGAAAAAACTTCCACAACAACAAAGAAAAAGAAAAAATCAGTCATTGGTTCCAAACCAACGTTTTCGGTTCCTCATCAATTCAACAGCACCATTTTTTCCTTCTGAATCTAAACACAACCCATTATTGTTATACACAAAAACTCTAGAAGGAAGAAACAATCAAAGGGGAGAGATCAAAACTTGGTCTTGAATTTGGTTTCACTTTTTGATTGACAACAATTTATGATTTGGTGCAGAAGTGCTTTCTGCAACATTATTTTCATTTGGGAATATTGATTGAGGAGGAAAAAATTAATTTTTTCATTTGGGGTTATTGATTGAGGAGGAAATAATTAATTTTTCCATTTGGGGGTTATTGATTGAGGTGAAAAAAATTAATTTTTTCATGTGGGTAATGAATTAATGGATGAAGGTGAATAAGGGGGGAAGTTAAAAAACAAAGTGGAGACCTTCAAGAGAATGAGCAGGGAGCTGAATGGCATTGTAAAAGCCTGGGAAGCAACAGTTAGGAAATCAGCTGGTCCAAAGAAAAGGGCAAACAGCATCTTCACACCAATGTCTGTGTCTCATGTTGATGATGATGATGAAGAATCATCATCACAAGCGGCGTGTCATCATGTTGAGAAGATTCTTCCAAATGGTGACTTTTACACAGGACAATGGACTGATAAATTTCCTCATGGTCAAGGCAAATACCTTTGGACAGATGGGTGCATGTATGTTGGTGAATGGATCAAAGGTTGTATCACAGGTAAAGGTATATTTAGTTGGCCTAGTGGTGCAACATATGAAGGTGAATTCAAAAATGGTTATATGGATGGTAAAGGCACTTATATAGGTTCATCTGGTGATACTTATAAAGGATCTTGGGTCATGAATTTGAAACAAGGGAATGGAACTGAGAGTTATCCTAATGGAGATTTCTATGATGGGGAGTGGAAAAAAGGTTTGCAAAATGGACATGGGAGATATCAATGGAAGAATGGGAATCATTATATTGGACAATGGAGGAATGGTTTGTTTAATGGGAATGGTACAATGATGTGGCAAAATGGTAATAGATATGATGGTTGTTGGGAAAATGGTTTGCCTAAAGGGAATGGTACATTTAGATGGGCTGATGGGAGTTTTTATGTTGGAGTTTGGAGTAAAGATTCAAAGGAACAAAGTGGAACTTACTATCCATCTGGTGCTTCTGATTCACATCTTGAATGGGATCCTCAAGAAGTGTATAATTTAGAGTTATGTGATTGTATGGTCTGTCCTTGTGAGGATGTTTCAATTTATCCTTCAGATAAGACATTGAATGTGGTTGGATTAGAGGAACAAGTTAACTTGCAAAAGAAGTTAACTCATAAGAAAGGAACAGATGCTAATGGGAAACCTAGATGGAGTTCAGCGGATGGAAGGATTAGTAATTATAGCTCTGAGGATGCTTCTGGTTTTGATGTAGGTAGGAGATCTGCAGATAATTCTGTTTCAAGTTGGAATAAATCGCCGCGTTTAAGAATTAAGGCTCCTAAGAGACAAGGAGAGACAATATCTAAAGGGCATAAAAACTATGAGCTTATGTTGAATTTGCAATTAGGTATCAGGTACTTATCAGAGTTTTTGTTGTTGCTTTCATGTAACTGACTCTCATTTTTATGGTTCTGCTGAGCTATGAAGCACCGACACAGACACGGTCACCAGACATGACACAGATACGTAGACACCAATTTTAATTTGAAAAATGGAAGTAATTAAGTGTCAGTGTCGGTGTCTGACACTGAATATGTCTTCAACTTGAGGTGTCAGTGCTTCAGAGCTGTTGAGTGAGCTTAATCTACTTCAAAATGAATGTTTTCTTTTCCTTTTCTATTTTTATGATGATTGTTTTGTATTTGCTAGAATAGGAATTTAGGAATAGTATGATGCAATATGACATTATGGAAAATAATTTCCCTTCATTGATTCTAATTTTCACTGCACAGTTATTAACTTCTTGTACCATAGCACAGACATTCTGTTGGAAGACCTGCTCCAAGTGCATCTCTTGATTTGAAGTCTTCTGCATTTGATCCTAAAGAAAAAGTGTGGACTAGATTTCCACCAGAAGGATCCAAGCATACGCCGCCTCACCCTTCTTGCGAATTTCGATGGAAAGACTATTGTCCAGTAGTATTTAGGTAGACATCAAGATTGAATTGTCAATATTTGTTTATTTCAACAGAATTTGTGTATTAATCAGATGAATCATGTTCTTTAATTGAATCTGTTAAGTATTACTCCATCTGGTCCTATTTATAAGAGACAATTACAGTTTTAAGTTCATTAAATAACTGATATATCTGGTAGACCATGATTGTTGATTTGATTGCACTTATATATTTGTAGGGCTCTAAGAAAACTATTCAAAGTTGATCCAGCAGATTACATGATATCAATATGTGGGAATGATGCCCTTAGAGAACTCTCATCTCCTGGAAAAAGTGGAAGTTTTTTTTACTTGACCAATGATGATCGGTATATGATTAAAACCATGAAGAAAGCAGAAGTAAAAGTGAGTTCTCTCTTAGTTTACTAGATATAATCATATAATACAAACCATTTATTTTACTTTAGATTCTCTCAACATTATACTAGTATCACCATATCTATCCATAGTTTATAAAGTTTCACTTATAATGCTGAGTTGTTATTAGTCCAACAATGGAATAAATACGTTCATTACAAAATAGCAACAAATACTATATATTCAGACATTTATGATATGATTGCAGGTTTTTCTAAAAATGCTTCCTGCTTATTACAAACACGTCCGGTCTTTTGAGAATACTCTAGTCACAAAATTCTTTGGCCTCCATTGTGTAAGACTAACAGGAGCTGCACAAAAGAAGGTAATGTAGGGACGTGGATCCTCTGCTAAGCACAGCATGAGTTGCGCCAACGTGGACCGTTCGATTTAGAGAGAGAATTGGACGATCCATGCTGGCGCAACACGTGTTGCGCGCAGCAGAGGATCCAAACCCATAATGTGGAGGTGTTTATAAACTTTCTTTTTGGTATATACGCAATTTATATTATTAATCACACTTCATAAACTTCAGGTTCGCTTTGTCATCATGGGAAATCTATTTTGTTCTCAATATGTCATCCACAAGCGTTTTGACTTAAAAGGTTCGACGTTCGGTCGCACTACCGATAAACCTGAGGCTGACATAGAGCCTACAACAACACTTAAGGACCTCGATCTCAATTTTATTTTTCGATTGCAGAAGTCTTGGTTCCAAGAATTTTGCAGGTGAGTTTCTTGCCTATTTCTCACGTTCCTACTATTTTTGTATATTGTCATGTAGACCACACAATTTGCAAGTTTTTGTTTCATGAAGCATTTGTTTTTAACTGAATGGTAACTGTTAGAAAATATCTCTAATATCTTGATATTATAATATATAGAATATTTGAAAGTTAGTTGGTTATATTTCTAAACATGTTTGTCATGTAGGCAAGTGGCTAGAGACTGTGACTTTCTTGAACATGAAAGGATTATGGACTACAGTATGTTGGTGGGTCTTCACTTCAGGGAAACAACACCTAGTGGCACTGTTACACCATGTAGCCGCAGTTCGGATTCTTGCACCCCAACCGGTTTTGACGATGGAGGTCCTCGCCTTTCTGGAGTCGATATAGATCATCTTATTGTAGATCCTACTCGGTATATAGTCATACAACTCATCCTAGCAAAAGTATCAATTTTTTATAACAGTCATTAAGCGCTATTAAAAATCATAAAAGAACTAAAACTGATGGAAAAAAATCTCGTGTTCTATGTTTCAGGTGGATTCAATTAGGTGTTAACATGCCAGCGCGAGCTGAAATGACAGTGCGAAAAAGTACATGTGACAGTCCTGAGCTGGTTGGAGAACCAACAGGAGAGTTGTATGAGATTATCCTCTTTTTTGGCATCATAGACATATTACAAGGTTATGATATTAGTAAAAAGCTTGAGCATGCTTACAAATCAATCCAATACGATCCAACTTCAATCTCCGCCGTTGATCCAAGACTATACTCGAAACGTTTTCGCGATTTCATCTTCAGAGTTTTTGTAGAAGACAATTAATGGTGTAGTTTGACCACTAACACACTGATTGGAGGGTATAATATGATTGACAAGGGATATACACATTTGTTATAGTTTGTTAATTTTGCTGTCTATCATCTACTACCTTCCACTTTCACTTTGGTGAATTTTATTTTATTTATAGTCACAACAAATGTATGTTGTAGTGTAGATCAAAGCCTTTTTTTTTGCAATTGTAAATGAATCAACAAAAATCATTCTTTCTTTGTAGACATGGCAACGGGGCGGGGTCGGTTTTTACTCTCCCCGTCCCCGACCCCGCCACACTACCCATTCCCCGACCCCGACCCCAAACCCGTCAGGGTTGAAATATGTATCCCCAACCCCGCCCCCGATGGGTTTCGGGTTTCCCCGCCCCGTCCCCGTCCCCGCTCCACAGTTGAGTAAAAACTCAATTTTCATCCCGCAGGGAAACACAACCATTCCCCTAATTTCTTGCAAAATCATAAATTTTGAAAGACTTACTGATGTGAATTATTTTTACTATCCCATAAGGAGTAACTCCAATGCACATTTGTTAACCCATTGCTCAAGTTGTGCAACTATTGCTTAGAGAAAATTAGCATTGGAGTTGGTGTAGCTAGCACATGTTGTTTTTGCTTAACTTGAAAAAATTGCTTCTTTAAGCAAATGTGTGGATGTGTTGCTTAGCATTAATAAACAATAAAAAACAATATTTGACAAATTTGCGGAAGTGACGTTCTTGAGTCAAAAAGAAGTTGCAGAGGTGACGCATAATCTACTGGCTTTCTTTTAATAAAAATAACAATACTAATAATAAACAATAAATGTAATATATGTTAATTAAACTAGTAGACATGATAAATTAATTAAAATAACTAATTTCTAATATTTAGTATTTGATATAGTTTTAGGTATTATTTAAAATTTAAATGAATAAATTAATATTTTAATTTAAAGTAATGTTGACTATAAATATTTTAATATAAAAGTGTTAGTTGCTTGAAGGTTGCTTATTTTTTCTACCATTGGAGTAAAATGTGGATGAATTGCTTACAGATTGTTTAACACTTATGTCGCATTGTGGTCCCTCTAAAGTGGTTGTGCAACCCAAAATGAGTTGCTTATTTTTCTCTCGTTGGAGATGCTCTAAATATATAGGATTGTTTCATAATCAAACTATTTCCAAAACTCACACAAAGAAATTAAGAGATCAATAGAATAGAAAAAGCAAGTAGAAATGTTAGTGTCGCAATGTTGTGAGGATAGCTGCTAATTATGTCTTAAACCTGATATTAATGTTGTGAGGTCTGATTTCTCCTTAGGTGTGATGCTTGTAACGAACTGGTCCAAATGTACTATGTATTTTGTTTCTTATCTAGCTTCAAACAAATGGTAGCATGGTGTTTTTCAACTCTTCCTATAAGCTAGGAAGAATTCCAGTGATCCTAAAGCTAGATATTATTAATAAAATTCTACTTTATTCGTTCTTAAATATAGGTAAAAGTGACTCAATAAAAATTAATATATTTGGTCCAAATTTTAAACTAAATAAATCAAATTTAGATAAAATACGTCAACTTTCGTTGACCCACTTTTACTTTTATTTAGCAATAAAGAAAGTATATATAAACAAATCAAGTTTACGAAATAAATTAATTCTGTAAACTATGATTCTAATACACAGTGATAAAGTTGATAATTAGGTTGTTGAACCTCACCAATCTCCATAAGCATAAGGACAAACAACTGATAGCTATCTTCTTTAGACGTGTCCAACAAAAAATGCTAGTAATCATTATTTATTTATTTTTGAACATTGGGTAATCATGATTTATCTTTCATTAATTGTGATAATTAAGTTAATTCATCATCTTTCACTGTAAATTTTAGTAGACTTCTTGTCCTAACTACATTGTATGGAATTTTTTTGTCCCATTGACTTTTGTATGGTCTCATAAATGATCTGGTGATAGCTCCTTAATTAGACTATATTTCTACAAATTATTACTAATATATTTCCCCATCTTAAGCAGTTTTGAAAGCCTTTCTTTGTGATTAATGATTATAGTGACATTAGATCAAAAAATAAAAGCTTCAAATAAGCATTGGATATAAAATCCCTCAACATCAATGTCTCTAATCTGGTGCCAGAAATTTAACAAAGGGGCCTCTCAGTCTCACCTTTATACATACATGCATATAAACACTTTTAGAAGGTAAATTTAGTAAAACCACTTAGCATAAATGGTCAGTTTTCTCAGTAAAACTACAGAATCATCTCTCTTCCTTTGGTAACTCATGAAATTGATCCATCACCTGTAATAATTAGAATATACAAGAAGTTAATATTGTTGGGGAGTCCGGTGGAGCACCGGGAGCAACAACGAGCTAGCCAATGAATCGGACCACCAAGAGACTTGGATGCCACATCTCCATCCAAAACCTTAAGGTGTTAGGTATATGGGTCGCATCTCTTATATGTCCTTCATATAGCTCATTTATAGCCGATGTGGGACTTATAACCACTCACACTTGAATTTCCAACATCTCCCCCCAAGTGTGAGTCACCCAAACCAGGATCCACTACCCGCTCCCCCACCAAGCCGAACCATGGCTCTAATACCACTTGTTGGGAAAAAACAACATAGAGAAAATAAAACGAACAATCGGAACACAAGAATTTAACGGGGAAAACTCCAAACCGGAGAAAAACCATGAACCGTTGCCTAATGACAACCAGAGAATAACACTATGTGAAAATTATTATAACACACAGACTTCTCTTACACACCCAATGACCCCAATACACCCACACTCTCCAAAGAAAATATTTAACTACCCTCACAACACTCTAAGACAAGAGTATAAGAGAAAGAAAGAAAATCAAATACAACTTAAAGTGTGTTTTGATTGGTGCACTTGTAAAGGAGAACTTGAGCCCTTTTATATAGCCTTGGTCTCCTTCTTCCTTCACAAAACTAGGCAATGTGGGACTATTTCAAGATGCCCAAATTGCAATCAACTCCAACAATCTCCACCTTGATTGTAATTGATTCCCGAGACATCTTCAGTTTTCATTGTCTACACCAACAATCATAGTTCAAAAAGAACTATCATACTCCACCTTGAAAGAGTATAATTCACTTGAAGCTAACCACTTCAAGAATTTCTACATGCCGAAAGTCATCGACATAACCTCACAACACACCTTGCATAAACCAAATCCCATGTGTTTTCTTGAACCCGCTAGCAAAAACATCATTTTCCACGGCAGTGCGGCAATGCCATGAGGATACACTTCTCAATTTTTAGATGAGATCATCATCTCCCACAACCAGGGAGACATTGCTAGCACTCGCCTCAAAGCCTTTTTCTGATACCGCTCCACCAGGACAATTTTTCTTTACATGCCCAGACTTTCCACATTTCCAGCATTTCAGATTCATACCATGGATCTTCTTCACATAAGCCCAACCTCTAGCTACCAACACTGAGTTTGATGAAGTGCATTCCCCATTATTCAATCTTCTTTCTTCTGAAATAATCTTACTTGCAACATCTTCAAAACTGAAAGTTTCCTTCCCATATATCAAAGCAGGTTTGATATGCCCATAGGAAGATGGAAGGGACCATATGAGTCTCAACGCTTTATCTTCATCATCAATCTTGACTCCAATAGCCTCTAATTCAAAGACAATACCATTGGGAGCACTAAGATGATCAGAGACTTTCATATCTTCATCCATGCATAAATTGTGAAATTGCTCCTTTAGCAACAATCGATTTGAGATGCCCTTTGCCTGATACAGCCCTTCAAGTTTCTCCCAAAGATCCTTGGCTCACAATATTCCTGCACATTCGCAAGAACATTCTTCGCCAGGCACAAGCGAATTGCACATGCAGCTCTCAAATCCACTTCCTCCCATTTCTCCATGTCCATGTTGGAAATGTTTCCTTTCAACGCCTTGTGCAAACCCGATTGTATCAGTACATCCTTGACTTGTAATTTCCACAGGCCAAAATTGATTCTTCCATCAAATTTCTCTATGTCAAACTTCACAGCGCTTGGAAAACTTGACATTGTAGCTGTAAACCAGTGCACCGAGTAGGTTCCCAGAAAAGAGATGTGAGTCACAATGGACACACTTAAATACCAAGTCTTTCCTTAGCCAGTGGGAGCAACAACGAGCTAGCCAATGAATCGAACCACCAAAAGACTTGGACGCCACATCTCCACCCAAAACCTTAAGGTGTTAGGTATATGGGTGTCATACCCTAATTTTGTCCGGTTAATCAAAAATCCAAAAAAGAGTTTTTCTTTTTTTCCGCTCTCTGGTTGAGCCACGTATCATTTTAAGCTCGCGCGCGCAATATTATTTTTGATGTTTCTTTTTTTTTTTTTTTTTTTGTAAGCCTATTGGTATTGGCATAAAATACAACATAAATAAATTAAAAGTATAAATATCCTTTCTTTTTCTTTTTGAAGCTGAACAAAAACAAATGTCCTTTTATTATACAATCAGTTTTTTACACGTATAAACAAAAAAAAGAAGTAAATAGTATAGTTTTTTTTTAAAAAAAAAAAGGTATAATACAAATCCAAAGAGAAGGAAAAGGGCGCAGCTTGCAGCTGCTGCCCATCTAGGGTTAGGGTTATTTTTTTCTTCCTTCCTTGTTGCTGTCCTTCATTGCCAGCCCATTGCCACCTATTGTCCTTTGTCCTTTTGATTCCTCTCCAAATGCTGTCCTTTTTTCTGCCCTAATTGTTGACTGTCCTTTGGTTTTTCCTTTGAATTCTGATGCTGTCCTTTTACCCTAAATCCTCCTCAGCCCTACATCACAACAGCACTATAAATACCAAACAGTGACACACAATGGAAAAGGGGGGAAAAATACACAATCAGCCACCGAATATACACAATCATTCTCTGAATATACACGCAGAAAAATATACACACATAGAGAGACACGCAGTGACTAAAGAATACACCAAAACAGCATACACTGAAACCCCAATCTGAAAGTAAAACAAAAGCTCCCGAAGCAGTGGGTAAGGCAGAAGCAGCAACAAAGAGGCAGCACTAAGCAAGATCAACAGCAAGCAACAGGAGTAGGTAGTCTTTTTTTTTTCTCTATTATAGAATCCGAAAATACAAGAGCATGTAGGTTTTTAGATACTTTGGTTTTTAAAAAATGTTTTATCTGTCATGAGTTATGTTGTTTTTAGCATCACATTCTAGAAAATAGCAACTGTTTTAAGGCGTTCGTTATTAATTAGTAGTAAATCATTGTTAGTTTGAGATGGTTGCTAATTAGAAAATTAGGTTTTATAGAAAATAAGCAAATAAAAAAAAAAACAACAGTAAAGATGATGATACAGGATCAGTAGATAAGAGCAGACAGTAGAGAAGGGTACAGTGAGGAAAAAAGGAAATTTTGTACCTCCGGCCACCGTTTACGGTGGCCACCGCCGTGAGTCGCCGAACCCACCTCTCCATCCGCCACCACCAACAGAACCGTAAACCACCTACTCCGACCCCTCTCCCAATCAAACCGCAACCACCCTCACCGTAGCCAACCTAAACCCCCCGTGCAACCCTCACGGCCACCAACAACCACCACCAAACCGAGAGTAAGAAAAACGACCACGATCTCCTCCCACAACCATACACCAACCACCATCGCGAATCCCCATAGCATCACCCTTCCCTCTCCTCCGTCTTCCCCCTCGTCGTTTCCTCTCTCCTCGCCGTGAGAGCCTCATCACCACCACGGTCCACCCTTTTCTCCCCTCGTAACCCCCTACAACCGTCACTACCACCAAACCGCCCAAAACCACCAAAAACCACTAAACAACCACCAACAACCATCAAAATCCCCCCCTTTTTTCGCGATCACCGACAGCCAAAACTGAAAGTTAAGAGAGAGAGAAGAGAGACGAAGGAGATGAGAGAAAGAAAACGCGATTGACAAAAGGGAAGAGGAGAGATCGAGTTGCGGTGAGAAGAAAAGGAAACGGCAGTGAGGAGAGGAGAGAACAGAGTTAGGTTTAGGGGGTAATTTGTGGTTGCGGCGCTGGGAGAAAAGAAAGAATGGAATTAGGGTTATGAAATTTTAGGGTTAGGTTTATATAGTCGTCCTTTTTTTTATTTTTTTTCAGATCACTTCTTGCACCCCCACCCACTTCAATATACACCCCCCTGCACAAGCCCATTTCAATGCGGCCCAGTCTGTAAAAAACCAGCTGGGCTCGCTATTTACGCCCCACTTTTTAAAGAATACAATCCCTGTCGCCATGCATACCCTTTTTTTTGTACAACACCCCCTTTTTATTATTTTTTTCCCCCATCCTATTATGTCACCCTCTATTGTCATTTTTATTCAGTTTCCTTTTCAAGAAAACAACTACTTCTACAAAAAACCAAAAAAATAAATAAACATTTTCCATTACCTTTCTTTCTTAAGTCCTTTTTGCAAAAAACCTATAAAAAAATAAATAGATGATTATTTCATTTTTTAAAATATAAATAGGGGATTAAGTCGACTGTACAGTCGGATTAGTCTGCTTTTTAGGTCACTAATGAACCGTTACGGATCATGTCCTAAAATCCCTATTTAAAATAAACAATTTCTAAATTAAAAAATATACAAACACATCTCTTTCATTTCGAAATCCAGAAAACTTATTTTCAAAGTTGGGGATTAAGTCGGTCGTACGGCCGGGTTAGTTATCGTTTTAGGATAAGTGAACTGTGGTCCTCCAGAGCCCCAGCGCTCCTTCAGACCCCCAGTGGTCCTTCAACATAGTTCAAAAGCCCTAGAACCCCTAAATAAAAAACACCAACCAACAAATTTTTTCTACCAAGAACTACGTAGCTTTGATTTCTCCATCGCACCTGGAGATACGTAGGAGCAGGGGCCCACTCCTGTCAAGCACAAAAAACCAAAATTTTTATTAAGTCTTTTTCTTTCAATAAAAGGGTAAAAAGTAACATTTTCAAAATTAACATTTTTTTTCCTACAACTAATTAGCAAGTAACCTTCCTTAGGAAGGATGTCGTGGGGTGCTAACACCTTCCCCATGCATAACCGACTCCCGAACCCAAATCTGGTCTCAAGGACCCTTATCCACTCCAAAGGGATTTGCCGATGTTTGCCCTAAAAATTAAACATTGGTGGCGGCTTCAATTTTGAACCTTCGAGGAATCCTCACCCGGATTTTTCGGTCGCTACAGCTGGCGACTTCACTGGGGACATTTTAGAGAGTCAAACCTAGTCTAATTAGTTGTAGGAGTAGTTGTTAATTTAACGCTTTATTTTTACCCTACTTTGTCTTTTATTTCTTTTTTGCATATTATATTCTCTTTGATGTGATATGTAAACATTAGGATAGAAGACCACTTTTTGTATATGTATTTGCTTGTTTTGCAGCTTGGGGGTATATCTGTCATTTTGCTCCTACACACACTGCACTACTACACTTTTTGCACACACGTGAGAATAGTCCTATACCCGGACTAGAGCATAAACTAAGTTAGAACGAGACTGCGTAGTAATGGCCTTTTGGATGTACGTCCAGCTCGGTGGTTACGAAAGTCTCACCTAGAGTTTGGTCCCTTCGAGGGTGCTATCACTTCTAATAGCTTGCCTATTGTTGTCGCTAGCATTCTCGAACGGGGTCGTTGGCTCTAGGAACCTTATTTAGGACTCTATAGAGCTACCCCTTGGAAGGTTCACTTAATAGAACAGCTTTAGAACCTCTCTCAGGAAGCCTCTTTAGGACACAAAAGAGCATCACACCCCTTGCATTCAAACAAACCTAATACTTTTATTCTTTTCAAAACTTCTCAAAAAAAAAAAACATAAGAAAATGCTTTTAAAGTTTATCCCAAGAAAATGCCTCATGCGTTCCTTTTTTTTTTTTTCGCATGACACAAAAAATATATGCATCGACATCTCATTTCGCATGCAATTTCTATGACCGCCAGGGAATTGTAAGACCTTTTCGGCAAGGAGAGATGGATCGGGCCATAAAATTAAAAGGAACCATGCATTTGAAAGTCAGACAACCAAACTTGAGAAATCTGCGGGACCTTGGCAATGAAATGCCAGCATGGCGTCGTGACTTGTTCACTGTCAAGTATGGGAATCTCCTAAGCCTCCTGGACGTTGAGGTACCAGCTGAAGCTATCACTGCACTGGGCCAATATTTGGATCCACCGTTACGGTGTTTCACTTTCCAAGATTATCAGCTGGCTCCAACATTGGAAGAGTTTGAAAATATTTTGCGGTTCCCTCCCGAGAATAAGAAGCCTTATCGGTACGTAGAGCATTATCCCCTACCTGAAAATTTATCCAAGATATTGAAGGTTCCAACGTCAGAATTAGCTACAAAGATAGTGGAAATAGGTGGCAAAAAGGGTTTGACCAGAAAGTACCTAGAGAAGGAAGCTTCACTCTGGGCCAAAAAGAAAGATTGGGCTACTTTCATGGATGTCTTTGCTCTCCTCATCTATGGAATTGTTCTTTTCCCAAATGACAAAGATTTTGTTGAAGATACCGCAATTGATGTCTTTTTGGCCTTCAAGCTCCGAGGACAAAACCCTACCTCAGTCGTTCTGGCTGATGTTTATTTTTCTCTCTGGGAACGTCATGAGAAAAGAGCAGGTGTGATATGGTGTTGTTTACCTGTGTTGTACCGTTGGCTAACCTCTCATATATTCAAAAGAAGTCACCATATGGAAGTTAGGGGTAAGACTGAGTGGGCCCAGTACCTCGCCGGCCTAACAGGGAGCGACATCTCGTGGTATTATCGAGATCAAAACATCGATGAGTTTGTTTATCAGTGTGGAGACTTTCCAAATGTCCCCTTCATAGGGACGAAGGGTTGCATCAGCTACAATCCAGCCATTGCTTTAAGGCAATTTGGTTATCCCATGATGAATCCACCTCCAGAGGAATCCCTATTTACATTTGAGCTAGAGTACAGAGGTTCTAAAGATCTTGACATGTTAAGAAGGGTTAGCCGTGCTTGGGACAGAATAGTCAAAATAGGACCTGAGCTAGGCCCTAGAGCTGTTAATGCTGGGGAAAGCTATCTTCAATGGGTCGCACTTAGGGTCCGAGAGGTCGGGCTACCTTTTCGCCTCGCACTTCCCGTCGGCCATGAAATTCCTAAACCAGTTCCTGTCCTCAACGAAGAAGTAGAAGAAGTCAAGGTTGCATTAACCAAATCTGAACAAGAAAGGACTGAGCTGCAAGCCCAGCTAGAAAGATCACTTCAAGAAAACGCAAGTCTGAGGCGAGAAAATATCGCAAAAAGTAAACGCATTGCAGAATGCGAAGAAAGGTTAGAGGTCGGGAAGGCTAAGTTTCTTCGTGTGCAAGAAAGCCTTAGAGGCGCCAATGAAGAGCTCCAAGTACGTAACAGAGACCGAGACAGAGCCATTGACAATACTTATGTATGGAAGAGCCAGATGACAAAAGCTGTGGAGAAGGAAAAGGATCTTCAAACTCAGCTCCAAAGTTTGAGGGAGCAGCTGAAAGAAAAGGTTGATGAGTATGGAGGTAGGCTTGCAACCGAAAGAGAAGCCAGAGGGGTGATACTAGGAAGACTCGAAGAGTGTCAAGCAGCACTCCAAAAGGAATTCAGAAATGCGAACGAATTGAAAGAGTTCGAATTGAAAAAGGGTGAGTCGCCGAAGAGTGTCATACCCTAATTTTGTCCGGTTAATCAAAAATCCAAAAAAGAGTTTTTCTTTTTTCCGCTCTCTGGTTGAGCCACGTATCATTTTAAGCTCGCGCGCGCAATATTATTTTTGATGTTTCTTTTTTTTGTTGTTGTTTTGTAAGCCTATTGGTATTGGCATAAAATACAACATAAATAAATTAAAAGTATAAATATCCTTTCTTTTTCTTTTTGAAGCTGAACAAAAACAAATGTCCTTTTATTATAGAATCAGTTTTTTACACGTATAAACAAAAAAAAGAAGTAAATAGTATAGTTTTTTTTTTTAAAAAAAAGGTATAATACAAATCCAAAGAGAAGGAAAAGGGCGCAGCTTGCAGCTGCTGCCCATCTAGGGTTAGGGTTATTTTTTTCTTCCTTCCGTGTTGCTGTCCTTCATTGCCAGCCCATTGCCACCTATTGTCCTTTGTCCTTTTGATTCCTCTCCAAATGCTGTCCTTTTTTCTGCCCTAATTGTTGACTGTCCTTTGGTTTTTCCTTTGAATTCTGATGCTGTCCTTTTACCCTAAATCCTCCTCAGCCCTACATCACAACAGCACTATAAATACCAAACAGTGACACACAATGAAGAAGGGGAAAAAAAATACACAATCAGCCACTGAATATACACAATCATTCTCTGAATATACACGCAGAAAAATATACACACATAGAGAGACACGCAGTGACTAAAGAATACACCAAAACAGCATACACTGAAACCCCAATCTGAAAGTAAAACAAAAGCTCCCGAAGCAGTGGGTAAGGCAGAAGCAGCAACAAAGAGGCAGCACTAAGCAAGATCAACAGCAAGCAACAGGAGTAGGTAGTCTTCTTTTTTTTTTTTCTCTATTATAGAATCCAAAAATACAAGAGCATGTAGGTTTTTAGATACTTTGGTTTTTAAAAAATGTTTTATCTGTCATGAGTTATGTTGTTTTTAGCATCACATTCTAGAAAATAGCAACTGTTTTAAGGCGTTCGTTATTAATTAGTAGTAAATCATTGTTAGTTTGAGATGGTTGCTAATTAGAAAATTAGGTTTTATAGAAAATAAGCAAATAAAAAAAAAAACAACAGTAAAGATGATGATACAGGATCAGTAGATAAGAGCAGACAGTGGAGAAGGGTACAGTGAGGAAAAAAGGAAATTTTGTACCTCCGGCCACCGTTTACGGTGGCCACCGCCGTGAGTCGCCGAACCCACCTCTCCATCCGCCACCACCAACAGAACCGTAAACCACCTACTCCGACCCCTCTCCCAATCAAACCGCAACCACCCTCACCGTAGCCAACCTAAACCCCCGTGCAACCCTCACGGCCACCAACAACCACCACCAAACCGAGAGTAAGAAAAACGACCACGATCTCCTCCCACAACCATACACCAACCACCATCGCGAATCCCCATAGCATCACCCTTCCCTCTCCTCCGTCTTCCCCCTCGTCGTTTCCTCTCTCCTCGCCGTGAGAGCCTCATCACCACCACGGTCCACCCTTTTCTCCCCTCGTAACCCCCTACAACCGTCACTACCACCAAACCGCCCAAAACCACCAAAAACCACTAAACGACCACCAACAACCATCAAAATCCCCCCCCTTTTTTCGCGATCACCGACAGCCAAAACTGAAAGTTAAGAGAGAGAGAAGAGAGACGAAGGAGATGAGAGAAAGAAAACGCGATTGACAAAAGGGAAGAGGAGAGATCGAGTTGCGGTGAGAAGAAAAGGAAACGGCAGTGAGGAGAGGAGAGAACAGAGTTAGGTTTAGGGGGTAATTTGTGGTTGCGGCGCTGGGAGAAAAGAAAGAATGGAATTAGGGTTATGAAATTTTAGGGTTAGGTTTATATAGTCGTCCTTTTTTTTATTTTTTTTCAGATCACTTCTTGCACCCCACCCACTTCAATATACACCCCCCTGCACAAGCCCATTTCAATGCGGCCCAGTCTGTAAAAAACCAGCTGGGCTCGCTATTTACGCCCCACTTTTTAAAGAATACAGTCCCTGTCGCCATGCATACCCTTTTTTTTGTACAACACCCCCTTTTTATTATTTTTTTTTCCCCCGTCCTATTATGTCACCCTCTATTGTCATTTTTATTCATTTTCCTTTTCAAGAAAACAACTACTTCTACAAAAAACCAAAAAAATAAATAAACATTTTCCATTACCTTTCTTTCTTAAGTCCTTTTTGCAAAAAACCTATAAAAAAATAAATAGATGATTATTTCATTTTTTAAAATATAAATAGGGGATTAAGTCGACTGTACAGTCGAATTAGTCTGCTTTTTAGGTCACTAATGAACCGTTACGGATCATGTCCTAAAATCTCTATTTAAAATAAACAATTTCTAAATTAAAAAATATACAAACACATCTCTTTCATTTCGAAATCCAGAAAACTTATTTTCAAAGTTGGGGATTAAGTCGGTCGTACGGCCGAGTTAGTTATCGTTTTAGGATAAGTGAATTGTGGTCCTCCAGAGCCCCAGCGCTCCTTCAGACCCCCAGTGGTCCTTCAACACAGTTTAAAAGCCCTAGAACCCCTAAATAAAAAACACCAACCAACAAATTTTTTCTACCAAGAACTACGTAGCTTTGATTTCTCCATCGCACCTGGAGATATGTAGGAGCAGGGGCCCACTCCTGTCAAGCACAAAAAACCAAAATTTTTATTAAGTCTTTTTCTTTCAATAAAAGGGTAAAAATTAACATTTTCAAAATTAACATTTTTTTTTCCTACAACTAATTAGCAGGTAACCTTCCTTAGGAAGGATGTCGTGGGGTGCTAACACCTTCCCCTTGCATAACCGACTCCCGAACCCAAATCTGGTCTCAAGGACCCTTATCCACTCCAAAGGGATTTGCCGATGTTTGCCCTAAAAATTAAACATTGGTGGCGGCTTCAATTTTGAACCTTCGAGGAATCCTTACCCGGATTTTTCGGTCGCTACAGCTGGCGACTTCACTGGGGACATTTTAGAGAGTCAAACCTAGTCTAATTAGTTGTAGGAGTAGTTGTTAATTTAACGCTTTATTTTTACCCTACTTTGTCTTTTATTTCTTTTTTGCATATTATATTCTCTTTGATGTGATATGTAAACATTAGGATAGAAGACCACTTTTTGTATATGTGTTTGCTTGTTTTGCAGCTTGGGGGTATATCTGTCATTTTGCTCCTACACACACTGCGCTACTACACTTTTTGCACACACGTGAGAATAGTCCTATACCCGGACTGGAGCATAAACTAAGTTAGAACGAGACTGCGTAGTAATGGCCTTCTGGATGTACGTCCAGCTCGGTGGTTACGAAAGTCTCACCTAGAGTTTGGTCCCTTCGAGGGTGCTATCACTTCTAATAGCTTGCCTATTGTTGTCGCTAGCATTCTCGAACGGGGTCGTTGGCTCTAGGAACCTTATTTAGGACTCTATAGAGCTACCCCTTGGAAGGTTCACTTAATAGAACAGCTTTAGAACCTCTCTCAGGAAGCCTCTTTAGGACACAAAGGAGCATCACACCCCTTGCATTCAAACAAACCTAATACTTTTATTCTTTTCAAAACTTCTCAAAAAAAAAAATAAGAAAATGCTTTTAAAGTTTATCCCAAGAAAATGCCTCATGCGTTCCTTTTTTTTTTTTTCGCATGACACAAAAAATATATGCATCGACATCTCGTTTCGCATGCAATTTCTATGACCGCCAGGGAATTGTAAGACCTTTTCGGCAAGGAGAGATGGATCGGGCCATAAAATTAAAAGGAACCATGCATTTGAAAGTCAGACAACCAAACTTGAGAAATCTGCGGGACCTTGGCAATGAAATGCCAGCATGGCGTCGTGACTTGTTCACTGTCAAGTATGGGAATCTCCTAAGCCTCCTGGACGTTGAGGTACCAGCTGAAGCTATCACTGCACTGGGCCAATATTTTGATCCACCGTTACGGTGTTTCACTTTCCAAGATTATCAGCTGGCTCCAACATTGGAAGAGTTTGAAAATATTTTGCGGTTCCCTCCCGAGAAT